>CAMZMU010000056.1:6364978-6732023 GCA_947311845.1 Poa pratensis | reverse complement strand
CATGAACAACCTCTTCCACTGATTCCGACATAAGCTCCAGTGTCGGTTTTCTTCCGACACTGAATTTTGCTGACGGAGCGAGTCAAGCTTTCTCGACCAACTCAACTTAATCCAACCATCGACATTCACAGCGGTTTTATTGCGAGCTTCAAAGACCAATACTTTCCTCAACCTCCGAGATTTTACCTTGTGCCGGTCTCTCGACACATAAAGATTCCCACAATCTCTCCCGGATCTCTCCACAGCACGTGGCAGAGAAAACTCTGCGCGTTACTTCGGTTTCCTGTGCGCGGATAGACGCATCACTGCACGACGTCTCCCAGCCACACGCCGTCGAGTTGCATGGGCACTTGAGTTGCCTTTGACCGCGGCGTGCGCCTCGATTTCCGCGCATAACCGCACCACGAATCACGCCGCGCACCGTTACCACTTTATGGCCCACGATGCGGCAGATCGATCTGCGCGGTTAATCCGCGCGCACGTTGCGGTTAACCGCACGCGGTTAAACCGGAAACCGCCCGGCCCGTGCCCATAAATAGGGGAACGAGTTCTCCTTCTCGTCTCTCGCAATCCTCTTCTTCTCTTTTTCCTCTTCCGCACCATCGCCGCCGCCGCGCAGAGAACTCCCGCCACCGCACGACGCCGGAAAACTCACACGTTGCGGCCCCACCTGAGCACCTCGCACCGCCATTGGACACGCGCAACTCCGCAAGCCCGTGCATCTTCGCCGCGCACCGCCGTCGCAATCTCCGGTAGTTCTTGCCACGCCATTGCGATGAACGTGTTATCCCCCACGATGAACACGTTCATCCTCTTCGCTGGATCTTTGCTCTCTCTGTGTAAAAGCTCCCACATCCACAATGCAAGATGAGAATGAACTTAGTTGCTTAGATCCCCTCCGTATTTTCTCCACCGTGCCTCTTAGCAATCTTGCGATAGTTTATCCGCGGGTTTTCACAAGTTTCAATCACAAGCTCTTGTATTTATCTTCATTTATTTTTCCCCGTAGATCTTTCCCACAAACACTTAGCCGCAGAAATGTGTTTCCCGCCACTTATGCACTTTTCCTCTGTTTCCCAAATGTTCCGAGATACCTATCTCGGTTCCTCTGCTGCCTAAATACTCCGAGATACTTATCTCGGTTCCTCCGTTGCCCACATACTCCGAGATTATCTCGGTTCTTTGTGCTCTTTTGCAGATCCTTCCGAGATGTCAACCAGCAATACCCGGAGCCTGCCGAGGATATCGTTGAGGAGGGAGAGCGCGCCGGGTGGGAAGGCTCCGACGCAACCCAGGCCGAGATAGACTGGCTTGTCCGGACCAAGCGAATTCCGGCACAAGTGATATGCCGGGTTCCTGGCGACGAGGCCGAACCGGATCTTCAAAAGGGTGAACGGGTGTCTTCGTCGCGCATTTCGAGCGCGCTTCGGACTCCCGGCGAGCACATTCTTCCGAGGCTTTCCTCGACAATTTCGTCTTCAACCCCACCATCTCCCAGCTAATGCCATCACAACGCTCTAGCGTGCGTTGCTTTCTCCGAGGGATACCTCGGACTTGGCCACCGTCGAGCTCTGGGCCAAGTATTTTCAACTCCGGAAGCAGAGTCTCCCGGATCCGGAGAACAAGAACTTCCCAAGGTGATGACCCCGTGCGGAGCTGCTACCATCATACCTCGGAGAGGTTCCATCTTCCCTCGGATTCAGGGCCTGGATCATGCCGGAAGTGGCAGCGCACGTTCTTCTATGTGAAGAACCCGGACAGCCCAGATAATGTTGACCTTCTGAACCTGCCGGTATTTGCTCTTGCTACCCCCACGGATCAGCATAACTGGAGCTTCAACCCAAAGGACACGAACCGCGAGATCAATGACATTCACAAGATTGTTGAGGAGCTTGTGGGAGCAGGCCTGCTAAGCGATGATCTTTTGAGGACTTTTGTCAGTCGCCGAGTCTCCCCCTCCAAAACCGAGTTCACAAGATTCTGCCACATGAGTGGCCAGTATGATCCAACTCGGATCAGCACCCACGAGCTGACCAAATCCGAGGTCAGAAGACGCGTCAAGGCCATTGCCCGAACGACGATGACCGAGGAATGGGAATGGGGTCTAGAACCTCATGACAGAGCTCGGCTTCCGGAACAAGTAAGTAACTTGCAATTTATACGACATACTTTTTCTGCCGAGATACCCTTCTGTCGGCTCCATACTTGACTCATAAATTAACTCGGTTTTACTGCTTTTAACTCGCAGAGGTTTACTCGGCAAAAGACCGAAGATGGAGAGGATCCCGCCAAATGGGGCCAAGATATCCCTGCCCGGACGTCGCCGAGGCAGAAGATCCGGATGACGAGGATCAACTGCCAATACCAAGAGCTGGCGCCCCTACCCGGGTAAGCCTCGAGCCCGAGCTTCCATCCGAGATTGGTCAGATGATGATGACCTCGAAATGCTAGAGGTAATTGACGCTCGTCCCATCGCCTTTGCTCCCAGCCCGGCACCAACTAACCCGGGTGGCTCTGCCCGAGTGCACGCCCTGCTACCTCGGGCAAACAAGTGGCATCTCGCAAGCGCGCCGAGACTGGTACCTCGAAAACCGGAACCTCCACATCCTCGGATCCAGCCGCGCCGCAGGCGAAGCGACAGAAGAGAGGAGCAGTCAAGCCGAGGAAGGGCAAGAAGATGCCGCCAGTTACTGAAGGGTAAGATACTCTTTGCCGACACAAGTTTACTTCCTTTTTTCCTTCTGCCGGGATAACTTTTTCCCGACATAACATTTTTCTTGTTTGACGCAGTGCCCCCCTTGAAGTTGAGCAGAGCGCCTCTTCTATGCGCTCGCCCCTTCCGAGTACAGCCGAGCCTCGGCCACGTGACTCCGGGGCACCCGCCACTTCCTCTGTCACCCGAGGTCGTGATCCTCGACCAGGATGATGCACGATGCCCCACCATGGAAACCGACATCCCGCGGGCCGACACTTCGGTGACCTCGGGCGCACAGCAACCACCACCACAACAACACAGCAGCAGCAGCAGCAGCACCACAACAACAACAGCAGCAGCAACAACAACACAGCAAGCAACAACAACAGCACCAAGGACAGCCACAACCTCAACAGCAACAGCAGCAGCCGAAGCAGCCGCCCGGCCGAGGTCCACCACCAAGTCCCCCCAAGTCCACCGAGTTAACAACTCGGAAATCTACTCCACTTGCCAAGCCGACACAGAGCCAAGCAGCCACGGGAAACAGCTTGCCAACCCGGAGAGACAAGTGGTGTTGACTCCAACCACTACCCGGAGCACCAGCTCTCACCACATCTGTCTCCCGAGTTGCCAGCGGCAGCTGGGTTTTACCCCAGCTCCAAACTCAGAGTGGACACAGCTTGGCTCGGAGAAGAAGTATCACATGGACTGGAACGCTGCCGACACAAGCGAGGTCTCCTCCGCGACCCGGTCATTCCTCATCCAGCTGGCCCCAGTGCACTTGCTCAGGCCATGCACAATTTGCAAGTCTCGACCCTTCGAGCCAGCAAGCTTGCCGAGGTATTTTTCCTCAGCCAAATTTTATTTTCCTTGCCATAGATGATAAACATACACAATCCCCAGTCCCCGAGATTCGGGTTGAGTGACCTGTGCTCGCCCGAGTAAAGATTACTCAGCGCGAATCTTCACCAAATTTCATCATTAAACTCAGAAAATCCGACACTTCGGATCTTCAAGAAATCCGACACTTAGGATCTTCAAATCCGACATATAGGAGATCTTTAAAAATCGACACTTAGGAACTTTCTTTACTCGGCATGAATTTAACTAACCACACTAACTCTTTGCCCTTTTCAGGATTGCACCAATGCTCGGACCACGGTGTTTCGGAAGTTGCTTCTGGACCACAACAAGCTCAAGAGGTCCCACAAGCAACTTCAGGAGACGCTGAAGAACAAGGAACAAGCGCACGCCACTGCCCTTCAGAAGGAGCGGCAAGAAGTGTCTCGGCTCCAGGAGGAGCTTGCCCGGGTCCAGGGTGAAAAAACCGGCATTGAGCAGGCCCTGATGCAAAAGGAAGAAGCTGCTCAGAAGCACAAGGAAACGCTCGAGCGTCCGAGGTTCGCGCTACCTCGGCTCAAGGAGAACTGGATGCCCTCAAGGCAAAATCCGACATCTGGCTCCGCGAGCTCACCCGGCTGAACAAGGAGATGGACTGTAAGTTTCTTTATCCTTTCCTTTTGCTTTCATTACTTGCACCGACATTAAGATATGCCGGTATATAACTCAATTTGGTGATAGCTTTTCTGTCTTCAGATCACTTCGCCCACTCCAAGGCTGCTGCACTCAACACTGTGCGCAAGGCACGAGCGAAGAGAGCCGAGGCTGGCCCAATCCCGGAGGAATGGGATATGGAAGATTACTTGACTGCTCTGAATGCCCGCATCTCTCCTTTGAAGGCCATTGGCCTGGACCTTCTTGATGCCGGTATCAAAGCTTACCGAGCTTTATGGCCAGGATCTCCAACTCCTCTAGCATTGAAGAACTGTCCAAGTGTCTGACGGGGGCCGAGGCCAGGATCCGAGAGTGGAGATCCTCAGCAGCTCGTGCCGGAGCTGATCAAGCACTGACCTTTGTGCTCTCCTGGTACGAGTCCATCAATCTCAACGCCGTGCGCTCCCTGCGCCAAGGCTCCAAATGGACCTCGATCCGACATTGATAGAGAGCCGCAAAGATGCAGCCAATTCATGGCCAGTTATGCTCCCACCCGACACTTCATCCCGGGTCCCGCCTACTCGGATGACGAAGAAGAGGACCAGGATGATGAAGAGGGCGAAGAAGAAGAAGACGTTGATGAGGAGATCGAGGCCGAGACTCTCGACGCTGCCACTGGGAGCGACCGAGACTGCTGCCAGCGCAACCGAGACTTCCACTGCGGGGCTGCCGACACTTCTGCCGCCGGAGCAACCGACATTGTCAAGCCGGCTGCGACCGACGCTTCAGAGAAGCCGGTAACCGAGACTTCTGAGAAGCCGGTCCGACACTGCTGGTGCCTCGGCAGCCACTCCAACTCCCGAGGTTGCTCCAACCACTGAAGGCTCTTCTGCCGCCGAGACTCCAACTGCTCCGAGCTTCCGAGGCAGCTGCCTAAGCTTATGAAACATTGAACTATTAAATCCCCGGAATGCCGGGTGCAGATGTAAATATACGTTTAAGTATTTCGCAGTGCTACTTTTATCATATTAGCTTCAACAAGACAAGCTTAATGCCGTATCACTTTGCACCAAGTCCCCGAGTTTACTTTCTTGTTTACTATACTTAGTAATCTTTGCTCTTGTCTACCATTTAGGCGTTCGACAGTCGAGTCACAAGATCAATCATATAGCATACAATACTTGTAAATTTTGAGGTAAGGTTTAGAGTCATCCGACACAAGGAAAAGGAACGAAAAAACCGGGTTAGTAAACGACATATGTCGGATCTTTTTAGGACCGAGTCCCGAGTCCATTTTCATGTTTACCATATACCATAACCTCTGCTCTTGACTGCCATTTCGGCGTTCGTCAGTCGAGTCACAAGATCACAACAAAATAGCATACATTACTTGAACTTTGAAACGAGGTCTCAAAATCATCCGACATATGAACAACACAGAAAAAACCGAGATAAACACAAGCATATAGACAAAGGCAGTCCCCGAGTTTCTTTTCGGAGTGCCGGCATTTTATTCAAAGGAAAAACCGAGATACATACACTGCGCCCTTATGAGTAAAAGGGACGAAGTAGAGCTACATTCCAGGGTCTTTTGGTCTCCTCTCCGGATTTGTCCATCACATTTTTCCTCGGTGCCTGTGCATCTATAAGATAGTATGAATCATTGTGCAGAGCCTTGCTCACAATGAACGGTCCCTCCCATGGAGGTGACAACTTGTGTCGGCCTTTGCGTTGCACTAGCCTCACACCAAATCTCCCTCTCGGAAACCCGAGGGCTGATCTTCCGGCTATGATAGCGTCGGAGATTTTGCTGATATATAGCTGACCGAGATAAGGTCAGTTCTCGTGCTTCTTCGAGCAAATCAACATCATTTTCCCGAGCTTCTTTTGCCTCGGTTTCAGTGTACAGCGCCACTCTCGGCGAGTCATATTCCATGTCGGTGGCAGACCGCTTCTGCCCATAGACCAGAAAAAATGGCGTATAGCCAGTTGATCGATTTGGTGTGGTCCTTAGACCCCACAGCACTGCTGGTATCTCCTCTATCCAACATCCCGGAGTTCGCAACAGTGGTTCAATCAACCGGCTTTGATACCGGCTAACACCAATGCATTTGCTCTTTCCACTTGCCCATTTGCCTCAGGGTGTGCCACCGAGGCTATGTCCAACCGAATTCTCTTATCCGCACAGAACCGAGCAAACTCTCCCACAGCAAAGTTTGTGCCATTATCCGAGATAATGCTATGGGGGTAACCATATCTCAAAATGATGTCCTTCAAAAAGGTCAGCTGTGTGACCATCACACTTCCGGATGGCTTTACCTCGATCCACTTGGTGAACTTGTCCACCATCACCAGCATATGAGTCATGTTACCTCGGGCTGGCCTGAATTCTTCCCACCATATCCAGCACCAAACTGCAAAGGGCCAAGTGATTGGAATTGTCTTGAGTGCCGAGGCTGGCAGGTGATCTTTTTAGCAAACCTCTGACATCCCTCACACTTTCTGACGATATCTTCTGCCTGGTTCAAAGCACTGGGCCAATAAAACCCATGCCGGAATACCTTAGCCACCAAGGCTCTTGATGAAGCATGATGACCACATTCTCCTGATGAATTTCCAGGAGCATCTTGCCCTCTTGCGGCTCGACACATCGCTGCAGTACCTCGGTCACACTTCTCTTGTATAACTCTGGTTGATGATGGTGTATGCCTTGGATCTTCTTTGCACTTGCCTAGCTTCAACTTCATTACTTGGCAAACTCCCATCCATCATAAATGCCATTATTGGTTGTGCCCACTCCGGCACAGGACGCACAGGAAAGACCGATCATCCACCTCCATGAGGTCAACCGACATTACTTCTTCCGAGATTGAGAGCCAGTCCCCGGGTTCTGCCAAGCAGTCCCGGGTTCTCCCAAATGCATCCGACATCGACGTCCATGGGAACAGCACCAGACTCCGGTTTTGCCGGGATAAAAATTGACTCGGACTCCGGCGATGGTTTGATTGATGGCTTCCTCAGATGCTCCAAGGCTATGCCGGGTGGAATTGGATCCCGGGATGAACCTAGCTTGGACAGTACATCGGCGGCGTCATTTTCAGCCCGAGGTATATGCGTGAGCTCGCAACCTTCAAAGAACCCCGAGATCTTCTGGACATGAAACCGATACAACGCCATGTTGGCATCTAAAGCATCCCAATTTCCCGAGACTTGCTGCACCACCAAATCCGAGTCTCCGAAACATTCTATCCGGCGAATACCAATTTCTTTGGCCACATTTAGCCCATGAACAAGTGCCTCATACTCGGCCACATTGTTAGATGCCGCAAAATGAATCTGCAACACATATCTCAACTGATCATGCTTTGGCGAGGTAAGGACTACCCCGGCACCTAAACCAATTTTTGTTCTTGATCCATCAAAGTGCATTCTCCAGTAATTGGGGTCAGGCCGTGGTGGCTCATATTGCATTTCAGCCCAATCCACCAGGAAATCCGGCAGTGCCTGAGATTTAATGGCATCTCTTCTTTCATAGTGAGGAGTGTAAGGGGACACCTCGATAGCCCACTTGGCTACTCGGCCAGTTGCATCTTTACACCCAATGATCTCCGAGATAGGAGCCTCGCACACCACAGTGATTGAATGCTCTTGGAATAATGTTTCAACTTCTTAGCAGCCAGATAGACACCATATGTCATTTCTGGTAGTGGGATAGTTCTGCTTGGATAACGAGATCACCTCGCTAGGTAATATACTGGCCTCTGCACAGTTTTGCCATCTTCTTCTCTCTCCACTACCAATACGACACTCACAACCCGGTTTGTGGCTGCAATGTAGAGCAACATCGGCTCTTTGGGTAATGGTGAAGCCAGTATCGGCGCAGTTGCCAACATCTTTTTTAACTCGGTGAACGCCGCATCTGCTTGCGGGGGCCACACGAAGTGAGTTGTTTTCTTCATGAGTTGATACAAAGGCAATGCCTTTTCCCCAACCTGCTAACAAACCGACTTAAAGATGCCAAACATCCAGTGAATTTCTGCACGTCTTTGAGACATGTCGGTAACCTCATGCTTTCAATAGCACGGATTTTTGTCGGGTTACCTCGATACCTCGGCTTGACACGAGGAAACCGAGTAATTTGCCTGCCGGCACGAAGGTACATTTGTCCGGGTTAAGTTTTATCCGGAATTTCCTCAGATTCTCAAATGTTTCTCGGAGATCATCAATCAGAGTAGCTTTTCCTTAGACTTGATGACAATGTCATCGACATACACCTGCACATTTTTTCCTATTTGATCATGCAAGCATTTTTGCATACATCTCTGGTAAGTGGCACCAGCATTTCTCAAACCAAAGGTCATGACACGATAGCAATAAGCCCCATACGGGGTGATAAAAGCAGTTTTCATTTGATCAGCAGGGTTCAGTGGTATCTGGTGAAAACCAGAATAGCATCTACAAAGGATAACAGCTCACACCGGCTGTGGAATCGATCACTTGATCTATCCGAGGCAGCGGGAATGGATCCTTAGGACATGCCTTGTTCAAGTTTGTGTAATCAATACACATACGCCACACAATGGCCACTTGGGTCATCTTTTTTCTTTTACCAGGACCGGGTTAGACAACCAGTCCGGGTGCAGCACTTCCATGATGAACCCATGAGATGCAAGTAACCTGGCCAGTTCATCACCTATCACTTTCTCCTCTCATCCGAGAGACGCCGCATAGGTTGCTTCACCGGCTTCATATCCGGTCTGACGAACAAAGAGTGCTCAGCCAACTCCCTCGGAACACCTGGCAGGTCCTGATTTGACCATGCAAAGATATCCCGGTTCTCACGGAGGAAGTGACTGAGCTCGCCTTCCTATTTCTCAGTTAACCCGGTACCAATGATGACGTTGTGGTCCGGACATGCCGGGTCAACATTGATCTTCTTGGTCTTTGGCACCTCGAAAGTTGCATTCTGCTCCGGGTTACATACCCGGCATACCGAGTTGCGTGGACTGAGCCAATGCCACCACTTCATGGATCTTCTTTTTCCGCAGCGATGATCAGTGACTCGGCTAAGCACGATCCAGCCGAGGCACACTCCAGTGCACGCTTGTAATCACCCGAGATAGTGATGATGCCATTAGGACCCGGCATTTTCATCTTGAGGTAACCCACATGGGTGGATATCATGAACTTGGACAGTGCAGGCTACCGAGTAAAGCATGGTATGGACTTTCGAGGTCCACTACCTCAAACTGGATGCTCTCAGTTCGGCAGTTGTCCTTGGTGCCAAACAACACATCAACCCAAATTTTGCCCATAGGTGCACATGAAACACCTGGCACTATGCCATGAAAGGTGTAGAACTCGGTTGCAGCATGTTTGCCGAGATACCCATCTTCACCATGGTGTCTCGGTACATGATATTGATAGCACTCCCATTATCAATGAGAACTCGGGTGAACCGAATATTGAGTGTCGGTCCGAAGAATGTCGGATCCAACCACGATCATAACCTCCCGGAGTTGGCATAACTCGGGGATGATCCCTTCTGCTCCAAGTGATCTCTTGCTCGGACCAGTGCAAATACTTCGGTATTGCCGGCATAACTGCGTTCACCTCCAGTGCACGCCGATGCAAGCTCTTCTTGTCAGTTGGCTCGGTCACAAATATCACATAGCTCTGATGAGCTTCTCTGTAATCTCCCTGGGGATACTCTCCCTGCCTGCTGGGACCAGTGTTGTTGTTGTTCCCTCCGACATTCACTGATTCACAGGCTTTGATCTGCTTGCCTCGGAACTGGCGGAATCACCGGGATAGCATTTGCTCCGGTAAGCGGCAAGTTTTGCCTCGGGGGAATTCTCTGAGGTGCCCCCACTTGATTTTCTCTGGCTCCTTCCCCCTTGTGCGCTGATACCAGCTGCACTGCCGAGTTGTATGGTTGCGGTGCGAGGATCTTGGTGTGGAAACTGCAGGCCCATCCAACATAGCCTCATAAGTTAAGGATGGCTTCTGGTCACCCCATGGCCTTTCCCTTCTTGATTCTGGCCCCATGCTGGGCCATTGAACTTCGGACGGCTGTTACCGGCATCTGGCTGGTCTTGGTTTACAGCTGCAACCTGGTTCGAGCCATACCGGTAATCCGGTCTCTCCTCTTGTTACCGAAGTCCTGGCGATCGTTCTGCCTGACTGGCCCGGGTCTGTTGTTCACCGGGTATCTTCTACTCGGCTCTCCCGAGTTCAGCAAAGGTTGCATCGGATCACCCAGTGCATAGCTATCCGCAATCCGGATTGTCTCGGCCAGAGTGGCCGGCATTTCCCTCTGCAACTTCTGCCAGAGCATGGAGCCATGTCGGCACCCTGGGCAAACCAAGATATGGCCTGTGCCTCTACAACTCCTTCACAGGAATTGCGAATAGTACTCCACCGGGTTAAGTAATCCCGGTCAGTTTCATTATCCCTCTGCTTGCACATCGCAAGCTGTTGAGGACGGTTTGGTCTCTTGTATGTGCTGGAGAAGTTGCTAACAAATGCTTCTTCAAAGTCCAGCCAGCAATCAACACTGCCCTCTCGCAGGTTGTTCAGCCAAATCCGGGCTGGCCCCTCCAACATCTGCGGGATATACCTCACCGCCCATCTGCGGTTACCTCCCGCAATATGCACAGCCGACACATAATCTGTCAGCCAGTCCTCGGCTTGGTGCTGCCGTCATATGTTTTTGCACCTCGGTTTAGCTGAAAGTGCCGCACCGGTGGTTCCCTCATGATCCGAGGTCCAAAACATGCCGGACCAGGTGGACCTTGCTCTTCCAGCATCTCGGACATATAAATTCTGTCCAGCTTGTAGCGTGCATCATTTGGTGACAACTGGCGAGTCCCAACCGAGATCCCAGTGCACCTTCATATCTCGGATACCCGGCTTTCTCCATAGCCGAGTAACCATCATCATACGGTTAGCCACCTGTTCAACAACTTGCGGCTGCTGGACATGCCCGACATTTTGCTGCTGCTGCTGGGCGAGATTTTGTGTCGGATACCGAGGTGGATAACCTCGGCCAGCCGAGTTAACTACCCGGCACCTGGACCGCCCTGACCGGGATTGCTTCTACCCCGGCCGGCACTACCTCGCCCAACTACTGTTTTCCGGCACACGCCGGGTCATACACCTGCATCTGTTTGCTCTTACCGGAGTTTACACTCCGGTCACGATCTACACCGACATGCGGTGAAGAAGCTTGCCCCTTAGATCCACTAGCTCCCCTAGCCGAGTGAACAACATCAGACCCACCTGCAACTGTTGGCCTGCGATAGGCCTCATTCTGCCGGGTAGCCACAGCTACCAGCTCATTAACTCGGTCTTGCTGCCTGCGGAGAGCTTCTCCGGATAAGCCAGACAACTCGGCTCTTGCTGCCTCGGCAGCTCTAAGAGTCTTAGCAGGGGAACTATACTTCGGTTTTTCGACCGATAAGGCACTAGGAGTTTTGCTGGAGCTAGATCTACCATCTCTAGCAACTCGGCATTGAGGTTTTTACCTCTCTTGCGCACATCCTCTACTCGACTAGGGCGAGCAGCTACCGGGGTAAAACCATGTGCTAGGTTATACTCACGGACAGTTATCCCAAACTCTTTCGTACCTCGGCCATCTCCAGAGCCTCCTGAAGCAAGCTCTGACGCCGTGCCTCCAACTCTGCCTCTGACTGGGCAGCATCTGTACCGGCAACTACCGGCACATTTAACTTCTCTATGATCTCCTCGAGGTGAGCTGGCTTAACCGGCACATGGGATGTACCGGCTTGGCCGGGGAGGTTTCCCTCCTCTCCAGCGCACGCGCACTTTCCGATCTAACCTTTGGTGCGGGATTACCGGCATCTCCTTTGCCGGGGTCTCCTTTACCGGCATCAGCCGCAGTGCCGGTCATCATGACCTCTGCGCAGCTCCCGGGGCGAGCGCTACGCCGGCCGCGAGCCGCACATAGCAGGAGGATCCTCGCCACAAGCACCTGCTCGGGGTACTTGCAGACAACCTCGGTGGCGACGTAGGTCACGAAGGTGCCGAAGCTGATGAGGCAGCCGTTCGTCGGGAACGGCCTGCTGCCGAAGCATCCGCGTTGTCGCTGATGAAGTTCAGCGCGCCGAGCTTGCAGACGAGCCCGCAAACGACGCGCTCGCCGGAGTTGATGATGGAGCCCGTCCGGAATGTCACACCAGCCAGCGCCGCTGCTGCCCCACGGTGGGCGCCAACTGTCGTGGTGGTATCACGGCAGATGCCATAGGATGGCTAAAGTGTGGGGCCGATGGACGCTGGTGGAATCCGGGAGAGGGCTAGCGCGCTAAGAAGCACACACGAAGAAACACCAGCACACCAAGATCTACCCAGGTTCAGGGCCCTCGTGAGGAGGTAAAACCCCTACTCCTGCCTGTCTCTCTGTATATATCTCGGTATCACAAATACAAGCTTGCTCCTTGAGCTGTATCACACGACAATGGTGCAAAGCACAAGGAAGGAGATGAAGCTAGGTGGAAAGTATCTCAGGGCACCGTCCCTCACGCAGGAGGGGGTGAGGGCATATATAGGCTAAACCGGGTTACCGGAATACCCCTGCAACGGTCACCTCTCCGTACCGGCACTGCAGACACGCACGCCTGCACGTCATGATTGTCTCTGCATAGTGGACAGGACGTGGCTTGCCCATGTCCTGTCCCATGTCTCTGCTCCAAAGTACGCCCGAGGTCAGCGACAAGACAGGGCCTGCCCATGCCTCTGCCTCGCAGTCTGTCCCGGATAACCCGGAGTCAGCGTGGATGGAATGATGGCCTGCCATCTCGGTCTCCTGCACGCCCCCGTGTCAGGCGCTTCTGTGTCAGGCGCTCCCGTGCCAGACGGGAGGTGACAGGAGCATTGACTCTTGTCCGACATATGGATAACCCGGCATGGATATGCCGGATCCTCCTTCCTCAAATATCTTCCCTGCACATAAGAAACACACAAGTTACCGACATACATATGTCGGTTATGTTATCTCGGATCCTTATCTCGGATCCCTTGTCTGATCCCTTGTCTCGGTCGACACATGCCGCTATCACCAGCATGATACCTCGGTCCCTTCAGGCCTGGGTTAACTCGGTACGCTTATGTCGGTTTGCACCTACATCACGCTTCTAAGTCCAGGTACTCCGGTTTTTACTGTAACCTGGCCCACACTTGGGCATAGCTTTTACACACCATGACCCTACCCGGGGTAGCCCCGACAGTTGCTTGGAAAAACTAAGGATGCATGGAATGGAGATTGGAGTTAGATTTTGGGTCGGGGCGAGGTGACTTATACCTATCAGTGACCATTCACTTACATGCGGGAACCGCAACCTGTCAGGTGTGCTACATCCACCAATGATTGGCTACTGCGTTAAATGTTCTAAGATAAGGATATATCAGGAAGTGCTCATCTCGTCAAGGACATCCAGAGACTCGTGGCTAACGAGAGCTTGTTTTCTTGAAAATCAGTAGAGGTGGACACAATGTTGCAAATTGCCTTGATAATTTTGGGAAAAAACAGAGGTGGACACCGTTTTGTTGGTTGCAAATTGAAGTATTACGTGCATTTCCCAACATTTACATTAGTGTATACTTTTGGTTATACTAGGTGGTACATGAAACTTAATACTCACATCCGTTCGTGTACAGTTTTTTGCAAGGATATTAAGACGTGGGAATTTAACATACGGTGGACTTATTTGTCCCTATAAAAAATCGGGAGGGTGGAGCCCTAAAGTCAAAAACTGAAAACAAGCCACATTCAATTGATTACAATTGTGGAAAGGCTAAATTTAATTGACATGATATTTTTGTCTTTGATGATTAAAAATTGATGACGTGGATAATTGTATGGATAAAAAGTAGAAGACATGGATAGGTTGCATGCAAAAAATACTATTACTAATAAATGCTAGTGGGATGACATAGATAATTGGTTGGCTAAAATAAATGATGATATGGAGTACTCCGTACTAGTAGAAGACGACAGACCGTAGCCCTGCACTTTATGACTAAAATTCCCGTTATATTTCCCACAAGAAAAAGCAACTACCTCATACCAGAAAAAAAAAACTGCTTAAACTATTCGAAGTAGCTTTGATCACTGAGAAACACGGTTTTGCTTTGGATGAAACCGTATTTGTTTTGGTCTTTTGCGCGATAAAAGCACTCATGCACACGTGACTTCTTGGTCTACCTTTTACAGCACATCATCATTCAGATAGTAACAAAGCTGCAATTCTCTTTAGCATGCAAAGATGGGATCCAACTTTCCGAGCACAAGGTGATCAAAAAGAGAAGACTCATGAACCAATGTACCAATGATTAGAAGATAATTGGCACAGCGTGCTGGGCGGCTTTTTGCTGAATCAAGTCAAGCAAAACAGCAAGGCTAGATTTTCTTGCAAGGTGAGCAATCACAACATTGTACATGTCAGTCATGAACACAATCAAGGATCTCCAGATAATAGTAAAAGAAAATCTCCTTTGCCTACCCATGTCAATATCAATCAGCTAGAATTGTGAGCATGCCTGATTTTTTAAAGGCGGTCAAGGTGCGAATTATGAGCCCGAATATGATGTCTGCATCAGAAAAGGACAGGCCCTCTTGCAATTTGCGGTCACAATTTCTGAACCTGGTAGCACAAAAATTACAACACCAGTTGGGAGATGAAACACAAGTTCCTGGCTGGGCTATGTGATGATATGAGGTGAACATGGCAGTAGCCAGGCTTCACGGAGTGTGGTTGCCGTGTTCATGAAGGGACACGATGATAGGCAGACGACAGCTACATCCTGCAAAGCCGTCTTAAGAAAGTCGCCACTAAATACTGATTCGGGAAATATATGTACAGTAGAATATGAGTGGGTGGCACTGACAATGCACACTCTCTAGAGGAACTGAAACCCATAATTGCCTAACCTTCCTGCTTCTTATCTCTTAAGATGGCGACCAATCAAAATAATCGGTTCTTGTTGCTCAAAGAATTCATGATAATCTGAGTGCAAATTCAGATAAGAATGGGTCAAGGCTCTGATGTTAATTAAGAGATACGGTTCCCTCGCACCAAAAGAAATATACAGTGTGAGCTCACCTTGATTTTGACATGTAAATAAATACCACGAGCTCAGTACATAAACTTGTTATTACCACCAGACATGCTGGACGGTGGCGGGAAGAGACACGGACAAAGTCCTAGGATTTTCCAACCGTGGATTCCACCTCATCATTCTTCCTGTGGGCATTGACTCAATCCATTACTGGGAGCTGAATGGCAACAATTCAAGAACAGTGAAGTGCAGAATACATACAGGAATGTCCCTATTTGCAATTTAACAGAGGCTGGGCCGACTGAATTCGGTGGCCTTGGTCTTGGGACATGAGCTGAACGGATGCAGGAGTTTCCTGTTTGCTGAAGGAGGCTGCCAGTTTGATGAGGCAAATTTGTCCAGAGGAACTGTTTTTTGTCAGCCAGCCTGAATGCTCTCTGTTCAGAATTAATACTATTGCAGTGCTAAAGTGAGAAAGACAAGAAGCAAAATGGTGTCAAACAGCGAGTCCGGTCGACGAATCAAGGTCAGATTTGGTTTCCTTGGAAAAGTGGCATATGGCATTTTGCTGAACACTTCGGTCCTAGGAAACAAAACGTAGTAGATACTGCCATCATCGCCCATGAAGGGTCAATACTTAATATGTTGGAGTGGAAGAAGACTCTGCTATAATGTTCAGATAAGTTGGCATACGATAGTGCGCGGTCAGTTGCAGCAATCATGAAGTATTTCTCCTCATAAAACAGGGTCATAGTCAAACATAAACGTGAGGCACACACAACAAAAAGAAAGACATGGCATTTTTTAGCCTAATGGCATGGATCGTTTCCCAGTACCCTATGCAATCGTTCGCAAAGCTTGAGGTAGTCGATTCAAGCTGCCTCATCCTTGATACGCCTTCCGGAAGGAGGGTAGCAAAATAGCAATCAACGCTATGGGACTCCATAATCATTATTTTGGGAATTGGCAACATGTGTTAGAAACGGAGTCACAAGATATTATGCTGGGGACAAGCAATCGCACCACGACACACAGGTATTTGTTAACAAGCTTCGATGAACACATTTGCATCTCCGAGGATGACTATCGTCGCTCCTTCCCACAATACCACAAACTGCTCGGGCGTTGGCACATGCGTCAACTCGCCTCTATTGCTATTCTGTCGTCATAGGGTACTAAACTATCCGAATTCAAAATAATGGCACCATGTCAGGCTATCATCGCTAACCTTGTATTGTATGAGGCTGGTTTTGCCGGTTCCGTAATTAACCGTGCAATGTATGGGTTTGGGTTCGGTTTCCCTTTCTAAACTGGATCAATTCTTTATTCTAATAATGCAATGGCGGATCTCCTGTCGGTTACATTCAAAAAATTGTATGAGGCGCTTGAGGCATGTCTTTTTTATGAATGGGGAGCTTTTGAACCATTTGGACACTGATATATTCGTACTTGCGCAAAGACTATTTTTTGCGAACACGCAAAGTTTTTGCGTGTCGACTTGCATTAGAAGAAGAAAAGGACAGAGTCTAGACTACAGCGATTCCGACATCAAAAGATGCGATAACACAACCAAACAGCGGGGGACAACCTCCGAAGGAGGGACACACGCAACCGTCCTCACCAGCAAACTAGGTGAGGAGGTGCCTCTACCTACACCTGCAACATCAACATGAGGTTCTCGCCTGGCCGAGCCTCAAGCCACGAATGGCGAGGTGTCCAATCGCCACATTGGGACTCCACGTGCAGCCCAAGCACACCTTCAAGAGGGTAACGACGCTGAGACGCCGCCACTGCCAGTCCGGCAAGCCGTACCTAGGGTTCCCCCATTGCTCGAGGAGGAGGTCTAGTTAGAGTCATGCCAACGCCTCCAAGAAGGAAGCGGCATCCTCGGGCGTCGCCTTGACAGTGCAGGCCGTCGCCACACGGGGATTTCACCCGACCATGAGTAAGAACCCCTGAAAACGCCGAAGCAGGGGAAGCCCGGGGACGGCACAAGTCACTCCAGTTGCGCAAAGACAATGAAGTGCTGTAAATGGGATTAGATTGGATTCGCCACACCTTAACAAAGGGGGCATCGTGCTACGATCAGGGATTAGGTTGCAGGTACACGGGATTTAGTAGCTTGGTCAGCTCATCTTGTTTAGATACCAACTAACCTATTACCTATGTATGTCTCGTTGTGTTGTGCAAGACACGGTAACAATATTTTCCAACAAATACTTCCTTACGACCAGGATAATTGTATAAAAAGTGAATGCAAGGGCAATAAACAATGTTGTTTGTGACAAAATAATGAGACTGTCACTCGTTTTTTCTTTTATTATTACTTCCCCATTCTCCATGGTCCAGTTGTTAATGTAGCATCTACTTAACAATTGTTAATCTTTCTATATACTATAAGCTCCCTAGGAATGAAGACCTCTCCTTAATTGTGGCCCCACCTTGTGAGAAAAATTACTTTTTGCCCCTATTTACTTTGGATTTTGATGATTTGCCCTCTATTAGATTGTAATTTAATTTTTGCCTCACTTTTTTTGGACTTTAATAATTTGCCCCTAACAGGTTGGGCCCGCGTACCAATGACGAAATTACCCTTTCGATTGTTTTCCTTGGTCAAGTCGAACCAGTAGCTTGTGACGGCCGTGTTGTTCCCCCACGATGCTCTCGCCCTGCTGACCCCGTACTCAGTTCGGTGCTCGAATCTCAGGACGGCAGCTGCAGCAGTCTCGGTGTTGAGCGCTCGACCATCGCCCGAACCGCCGAAGCTAGCAAAAACACATCTAGGCCACATGCTCGGGCGGCTCCGACATCGCCCTTGAGCATGTCTCTTGCGCGGCTACGCCGCGACACTACCCACCGCTTACAACAACGCTGCCAAGGCAGGGAGCGGAAGACTGTGATGGAGAGGACGGTGCAATTGGAGTTGGAGGATACCAGAAGTGTTCGGAGTTCATGGCTGCTGGAAAAATGGTTTGGGTGTACAGTTGGAAGTAGTGGGGTTCAGAGAGATAGCCAGGGTTGAGTGGGAGAGCGAGGATGATCTCGCCAGACTTGGAGAAGAACACGAGATTTCGGAGAGCGGGCAGAAAAACGGTTGTAGGACGAGCAGCTCTCTGTTGAATAGACGGGGTATTTATCGTCTGGAGATGTTGTCTCACGTAATCAGATGATTTTAAAGGGATTAAAGAAATCCCATAAGGGAATGATCAAAGCCCCCAAAACAAGTGGGGCGAAAAATAAATTTTAATTTAAAAGAGGGCAAATAATCAAAGCCGAAAGTAAACAGGGGCAACAAAATTCCCCGGTTTTTAGGTCGTGGAAATAAATCCCTAAAAATAGAGAGTTCTTGGTGCTTATGGCCCCATGTTTATGGTTGTGAAAAAATTCTTTTATGCCTGATATTCGGTCTCGGCCGCTTGGCAGCTGTGTGGCGGGTTGCATATAGAGAGATTTTGTTTAGTGTGGACTCAGCCGTATACCACCCTATTATTACGATCCTTTCGCGTTGAGAATACTAGATATAGGTTATGTTCCTTACATGAATTTGCAGGGCATAAAAATGAGCAAACATTTTCTAATTCTATTATTCAAAAAGTCTGACTAAACAAATACATGAGTCGATCAAAGCCATCTTCTTGGCGATATCTGTCACAACACCGAAAAATGATAACATGATGGTCATGATTGCTTTCAAGTATCCTAAGCTCACACCAACGCATGCAATCTAAACCGGACGCCTCCCGAAACCAACCAACGGCGAGCCGGGAACATAAACGGGTCCAATAAACTCTCAGCACGCACAATATGCGTACGCTCTAGAAGTCGCCGCCTCTCTCTTCCGCCTACCCATTTTTAGGAGAGATCAACGAATTGACCTTGTCAGGCATGTCGTCAAAGCCACTGCGCCACATCGTCCTGCGCGCGTCCATCAACACGGGTATGCCGCCGAGACACCGCTGCGCCACACCGCCAAGACTTGTTGTTATCGACGTGCGTCTCGAGGCAGTTTCCCTACTAGCGCCGCGTAGCACCATCATTCGATATGAGAGACCTAGATCTAGGATTTTCTCTAGAACATCGTAGCGAGAAACAAGCGTTGCTGCAATGGTGTCTTTACAAGTTATGCTAATTCTCAGTCTATTATTTTCAGACAGATGTTCACTATTTGCTCAGTCTATTATTCTCAGTCTATTTTTTCCCTTTTCAAAAAAAAAAGATGTTCACTATTTGCTAATGATTTTGCTAATTCTTAATCTATTATGATATTTTAAAGAGTGTCCCAAAGTAAGTACCATGCATGCAGTTCTTTGTTTTGTTTCACAGCTTGGTAGTGGTCCATCAAGCCAATTATTTTTACACTCCGACATTATCTTATTCTAAATTTTGAGAATGACATTATAATTTCTTATAGTATATTTTCGGTAAAAAACAGTTTTTCTGTATGATAGTTTAATGTGTGTGCGTGTGCACCAGTGACGACTGACAAATGATACTCTTGTAGCGTCGTGACTTTGTTACCTATTTACCTCGAATGTTTTGTCTGAAATAAATTTCGTTTGTGACGGCAAAAAAAAAACATTGGTAAACAATAAAAATGATAAGTAATGACAAATATGCTTATAGATATTTGAACTTATTCACACGTATGGAGTACTAAAAACAAGTTATACTCATATCAAATCGGCGCGGCAACGCGCGCCTTACCCTTCTAGTGTATATTAGCCACATAGTGTTTTAAACATGTTTGGTACATGGCTACAGGGCGTGGTTCTAGATTGAGGTTTCGAATATTTTTTTTATTTTTTATGACAATAGGTTTCGAATAGCGGTTGACATCTTATACCTGATATTTATCAAAGAGAACAACGGTACAAAATAAATACAACTCGACGCAATACGGTCAGTACAAAACAAAATATAATTAAACTCATACTACTCGTTTTCTTCTTCCAATTGTTTGACGGTTGTCGGAGCTTAAACATGCACGGAACAAGCATCAAAAGACCGGGTCAACAGCAAACACCCTCGCCAACCAACGCTTTAAAGACCGCAACGGTCACTCGCCGCGAACAACGAGATTGAATAAACGTAGATGGAACATCGGCCGGGGACACACCCCAACCAGCAGCACAGAGTTGCAATCCTCCACCACAAATTCAGAGGATTGGAGAAACCGGACGTTACCGTATACCCAAATGAACGAAGTTACCGTATACCCAAATGAACGAAGATATCGAAGATGTCCAAACCATAGGCTAGTGAACAGTTTCCCTTGAACCACACACCAACTGCCACGATCCAGTGGAGACCAACAGATCTGACAACACCTACCCTCACCAGCCCTTCGCCAACGCAAAAAACGTTGACGAGGTAGGGAGAGGACGGAGAGACCTTATTCCAATTCACCATCATCGCCACCACTCACCGATGCTGCTAGGGAGACCAAAACCAAACTCTACATTAGGGACCTTGTGATATGGGCACGACGGAGGAGGTGCAGCCCAATTTCAGGACTCCACCAAGCTAGGCATGTCAATTGTAATTTATCGGAATATCCGATTCACCCGTGACTCGGATATTCCGGTTTAAGTAATGGAGTACGCACGGAGGTACTGGAGTCAATCGGATTATCCGATTGACCCGTGACTCGGAATATCCGAGTTGCGTATTATTTTTAATAAGTGTCGTTTTGGGCCTATCCAAACGAACTAGCTAGGCCCATTAGTGGGGCGCCCCAGCCTCCATATAAGGAGCTGGCGAGTTAGGGTTTAGGGAGTTCAGTTGTTTAGTCTAAAACTATCGTGTGCTCCACTGCGTATCATCCCTCCGGGGAAACGGCGCTGTCGTGTTATCAATAAAGATTGCTGCGAGGGTGCTTGTGTTCATCAAGTGTTATCGTGCTCGGGTTAGAGGCGTGGTGATCTTCATCACGTTGCTCGCTGGATTCGTCCTTACCTTCAGGTGACGTTCATCGACGTTGTTGGAAGGATTTCTATCCGGGTTACTCGCTGTGAAAGATCGGGACAACAATCATAGGATCATCCCCTGTGATCTTTATCACCTTGCAACAGCACCGAGCGAAGGTCCGATGTCACCACCCTCTCGCCACCAGAGCGGCAAGAAAAGGAGGCGGGGACCCGTCGATTCCTGGACAAAGAAGGCGAAATCTTGTGTTGGTTCCTATGGCTATGCAGAAACGATAAAAGCTTTCACTGCAAAAAAAAAAAAACCCATATAACCTTTGACGGAGAGGAATATATTTATTCTCCATTGCATGTCCTATACTCATGTTGGGGATATTGCTTATCGGGAACTTATCGGTCGACCCAAAATAAGGGGTAAATTGGCCGGTTTATCGGCATATCGGCCGATTTATCTTATCGGTCAAACAATGAGAAGCGATAAATCGGCCGATTTATCGGATATCGGGAGATATCTTGAACAGTGGCTATACTTGTGCACCCATTAGCTCTGTACTTTGTCTATGCTTCAGAGAATCAGAGGTGTGAGGGCTACAAGTGGGTGGCAGCCGCATGTGCACAATTGGAATTGGTAGCACAAGTTGTGGTTAAGAAGCATCATAGATGGCAGTCTAGGATTCGGATTGATGCTCCTGCTTCGAAGTTTCTAGGATTCGGATTGAAGCTCCTACTTCAAAGTTTCTTTTTTACTATTCTCTATGAACCTTTTTACTTTGGTTAGCTTGTGCTGTGCAGTTAAATTCTTTTGCAACTATGTCGGCTTGATGCGACGATATGTTTCATAGAAGATTTCATTTTCATAGAACATGGCTGCTCCAATTAGCGTGATAGACTTTCTTAGGTGAACTAAAACGGGTTTCACAAGAGTGGTTGACTGTATCGAAAGTGAAGTACTGTGGACAGAAGAAATGGTACAAAGTTTTTTCATCTGCTATATTTTGACATATCTGGTAAGAAAATTTTATGAAGTACATGAAATAGCACCACAATAATGACATAAATATGCATTTCTTTTTCCCAATGCAGAGACAGTAAAAAATCATCTGGAGGTAAGCAACAAAGTAGCTACCCATCAGTCCATCACTTCTTTAGGGTGAGTGAGACCAGGAGAGGAGTACAGTTCGCATGGCACACAACACACGTACAGGTTCAGATGCACAAGGCTGATCAGTTGCTTTTACGAGCGTGACAGAAATATTCCAAGACTAATATTCGAAAATACACCTCAGGTGAAAAATGACACAAGAGCAGCACAACGTAATTACCCAGTTCCTCGCAACAACAAAAAAAAGAAATTGCCCAGAAGGTCATCTCTATCATCATCATAAAAAGAAAGTAAAACCCTGACTGTGTAGTGAGATGGACAGTCATGGTCACTGAGGCAATGTGATGCTGGTAGCAGGGGTACAGAGGGCACATAACTCAGATGTCTCCCTCGTATGGCAAATCCAGAAACCAGAGGTGATGATGCCATGTGAGCTTCTCTCAGTGATCATGTGACATGTAATTCACAGCCGAGACTTGGACAGCGAGTAGGCACGGGGCAGGTCGGGGCGAAGCCTGAGATGAAGCAATAACCATACGCGGTCCAGCTCATACGGGGACACGTTTGATTATGCCTGCCCTCGTGTCCCACGGTCTCCCGAGGAATTCCACGAGCAATTCTGAACCAAGAGATAAGAGATCCCTGGTATTGCATGCCTGCAAGTTCAAACCATCCAGTGCACCAGGCTAACACCGGTCACACGCAACGGACCCATGGGTCTAGCTCATATGTGCCCCCAAATCATATTGATGCAAGACTTAAATTGCAATGTTTAGCTGCCATTATCACGGGCAATAAAGTAGTGTTTTCTTTGCCAGGAGAATCTCTAAGCCCTGAAAGAAGAAAAACATAAATATTCCTTTTCTTTACTTCTGATAAGCATAACAGATACTTGATATATTTTTATAACAAAGCAGCTAAACATCGCCAAGCACAAGGGGCATGTACGTGGGAAAGCATCTTTCAATAGAGCCCAACAAAAGTAAATGTGTACGTACGCAATCAACCTGACAAGAGGTGCCTAAAAAGCAGCCTTTGTTAGGAACTGAATGATGACATATCAAATCTCCCGTGCTACGCCTTGTGAGCCAATGTAGCTTAATTTTTCCATGATATAAAACAAAAAACCACATCAGATTCCTTGCCAACATTTGCAGATAAATTTACCACTAAACCAATGGTCCAAGGAATAACGAGATAGCTTAGACTATGTGGCTCTACACATAAGTATTTCTCCAGACAGCAATATCTTTATGAATGGTAAGATGTTTGTTTGAGAAGAAACTAAACTGAACAGTCCTATTATAGGTTGTAACATAACCGTCTCAAAATTCTACCGAAAACCTGTTACAAATGGAGTAGAAAAGGCTAATATTTCCTATTGAAACGGTCTAAAAGATCATATTGCCATGGGAAGAATGCAGTCAAACATTTTGTTTTAATGTTTAGATTTATCTCTCAAATATAAGTGAACAGAGTAGATTTTTCACAGGATGAAACTTATTTTAACAATCTCACAATTTTATATCTATGAATAATGTGTTTTGGTAAAGCTACTTTGTAAAACTGGGATGCCAGGAGAGCTGGCGAAAACCAGTACCAGAGCCTGGTTCGGTGCAGTTGCAGTGAAGGACCGTTTTAGCAAACAAAAGGAAGGGATAAATTTTGCATTTTAACTCTGAGCATAGGATTCAAATCCAAGCAACTCTATCAGCTGTATACTATCATATAAAAAGCTGAATTGATTTGTAGAGAATTATTTAAACATAATATCTTTGAAATGCTGGTGGTCAGACCAGTGAACCAATTGCTTCAACGAACTACTAGCCACAACAATTTCAAAAAAGTATGAGAAAATTCATGGTCAAAATTATGTCTTGGGAGTCAGTGAGCAATCAGAAGTAAAGAACATTAAATATTTTTACCAGAGATGTATAATTCTTAATTACGAATGGTATCAAGTATCAACATTCGACAATGCAACCTGAAATTTAGCAAGACAATGAAGAAACAGTTGCAAACTAACAGGTTATTGCTAACATATCAACTATGAAAAGGGAACAGTTTAAAGTGCACATACCCCATTAACTCCAAGCAACTTCAGAAGTGCGGTTCATAAGAATCATATGTGAAAGGGCGGATTCAAGAAGGCATTCATTCATCCAACACTACAACCAATTGGCACCGTTGAATCTACCATATGAAATTGAACAGAAGTGAGTTGACAATAATCAACCTTCATGTACCCATGGTGGCTCTTAGCCTAGTTCTGCAAAATAATTTTGTGAAATTTTTTGGTAACAAAAAAATCATATTGTACTTCTGTTGACCTACAAGATATAGCAATTGCAATGTGCAGTTGCAATATGAAAACTGGGCCAAAGTATCAAAACAAGCCGTACACTAATGGGCATGAATTCATCACTGAACAAGAGCCAGGTATACTGTACCAAAAAAAACTAGTAGTCTACAGGTACCAAGAGTAGTATATTCACACTTTCCTGAGTTTCCTCTAACTGCCAGCACCAAACAAGAATTCCTGCAGAATTCTAGAAGCTTCTGAAACTTCATGCTGAGTGCTTACTGATCCAACCACTGCAGTAGTGTCAGCTGGGAAACTTTTCTTTGCAAGTGAACTAGCTTCTTTTAATGAGTTCTTCTCATCAAAAAGTGGAACTGATCTCTGTCTATTTGGATTGGCATTTACATCCCCTTCCGCGTCCTGTGGTCCACCAAAATTCTTATATTTACCGGCATTTGTATACATATGCTTCTCGGTGGGCAAAGCATCCTGGTGCAGCATGCTAGAATCTGATCTGTCTTTACTGGAAGGACGAAAATGTACACCCTTTGGTATACGACCTGATGCTTTTTGAGCATTTACAGAGATGCCGGCAAGGGTTTTCAGGATGGAGTTATGTTTGGTAGGAGCAGAGGTTAAAAGTCCGCCATCACGCACTGCCAATGCTTTCTGACTACTTGTTTGATCTCTGCTGATTGGTTTTTCAGATACCAATGACGAATCAGATTCCTTCGCATCTGGTTTGGACGGACCATCTGCAGTTGGGACCTGATAAACAATGTGGTTTTGTCAATTCGAGTAATATTAACATTTTACCAAGCTATTTCATTTCTTAAGTAAATATCAGGGAATGATTTTGTAAATCACGTACCACATGAGAAAATTTGCATTTATCACCTCTGAAGCACGTTCCATTTTCCACAAAGTTGTGACAAGGGTACTTCGACAGCTCATGATCATAAGGACAATCATCTCCTTTCAAACAAGAACCACGCGCAAAATGTGTGCAGGGCTGTAAAATTAAGACGGAACAGTAAGCGGGCACCAAAACAGGAAAAGGAAAGTGAGGAAATTTACATAATGTAGTTAGCTGCCAATTGCTTAGATTAAGATATACTCCCTCCGTTCCACAATATATGACGTTTTAGCATGTGTGCATGTTCACATATATGTAGATGTATGTAGACATGTTTTAGTGTGCATGTCCACTCATTGTAGCATGCATTTAGACAATATATGTGAGAGCTAAAACATCTTATATTATGGAACGGAGGGAGTACTAGGGTACACGCTGATACTTCAGAACTGTGTACACAATCTATTCATTATACCATGTGAACAACTCAAACTGAACAGCCACCATTTTGTGCAAACCTGGGCAAACAATCTATTTCAAGTACCAATGGGCATCACTGAGTTACGATCTTGCAAAACTTAAAAGTTCGAATTCACCATTGTAGCCCTTGAAAGATGTATTTCACAGGTATGCACAAGACATGCGGATGGAACATGTTGATGCAGCCATATAAACACAAATATACACCAATATCACTGTAATACATAATGAACACTGCACACATACCTTAGATTTTGTCAAAGGTGTAGTATCATGGGAGAACTTGCAAGCATTGCCCTGCAAAGAGAAAGAAAATAGTGAGAATGAATTAATTTATCTAGTGTTTGTACAGAAGCGTTGTCAGTTTACAGAAGTAACATATCTAGTGATAACATGGATGGCTTTACATGAAGCAGTTCAACATTTAAAGCATTTGCATTTGATATGACTCGTCAGGATATTATGCAAACACAACAAGACATATTTCTAGAAAGGACTTGCATGAGGATTAGTCCATCGCCTTTCAAGGCAAAAGTCTGTAGTTCACAGGAAAACACAAAAGATATTGGCTAAAGGAAGAAAACAAAATGGAACTGAGAATCAGCATGCACGACTACAACATCTGTTCCAATTGAAAAACAAGTTAGAGGTTAACGAAAAGCTCACCTGCTGGCACTTTCCGTGCAAGTAGAAGTGGCAATACTGCACCACTTTTGGCTTTATAATTGGCGCAAGTTTCAGTCTTTTAACACCATCGGCTACCAGTTGCTGGGCTCTCTTAACTCGTTTATTTCTCTACATGTCCATAAAATTACAAAGCAAGTTCAATACTCCCATAAGAAAAAAGCAATTACAATACTCAGTTGAATAAAATATGTGTTGAGCTCCGATGGTGGTGAGACCAGACATACCGTCTTCTTCGCCTTTCTTTCCTCTGTTAAATGCCGTTTTCTGTTCCCGCGTCTGGAAGTCTGCAAAAGATTATCATGGGACATATTTAATATTTGTACTTATGTAGTCAAGCAGAACATATGAACCGAAAAATACTGATTGGACTATATTAGTGTGAGTTCCGTACTCCTCTCTTTAAGTGCACGGGATGAAGAAAGAAATCTATGATGTGTTTGAAAGAAACTAAAGGCACTGAATTAGTTACTATGAGGCATCAAGTGATAAATTGCATCTCACTAGCTACAATTCGAGCTAAACACATAATTAGACAAGATGAAGCAACATGCCAAGAAACATCTAACAACCAATACTGGTTAATAGTAAATGGTATATTCAGTACCTCAGCATCAGGCACTGGAGTCTCATTCCATTCCACAATTTCCTCATAACTGACTGTTTGCACCCTGATTAGTGCATCATTCTTGATATTACCTTCCTTGTTCAGTATAAGATCACCGGTTTCTTTTATTTTAGGAGTTGAAAGCAAATTCAGACATCGCATGTCATGGACAGATGACTCATTCTCCCCTGGCCCTTTGGTAACAGAATCCCCTTCTAATTTCTCATCATCTGCATCTTGATGCTCAGAACCATCAGATTCATCACCCACATCCTGCAAGTCACCCTCAATCTCTCCTTCCTCAAACACTTCACCAACAACTGATTGATGACCTGAATCGCCCATAGGTCTGTCTTGTTCAATTCCATCTCCCAATTTTGGAACCCCCTCAGATATATTCCCATCATTATGCGGTTCACCTTCAGAAACCCCATAGGTCTGCCTTGATGTTGCGCCACCGCTGGCATCACCAATCAGCCCTGAGAAGTTAGTCATCATCCTATCAAGCAGCAGATGTTCATCACTGACGACCTCTACCTCTACCGATTCCTCAACCTCCCCATCCAAGCAAGCCTTCATCGTCCTCAAAACCTCGTCTGCCCCCACAAGTTCTGCCTCACCACCAGACTCCTCAACTATAGCACCTGTCTTACGGCAGGCGCTTCCCACAACAACCATGTCTTCTACACCCTCTACCCGCTCAACCCCGGCGAGTTCATGCTCCGCGGATCCCTGTGGTGCCACGTCCAGGTCGGCAATAGGGTTCCCGGCGGCTGCTTCGACTACAGAGGGTGCGGGGGTCTCGGGCACAGAAGCGATTACCGCAGCCGGCTCCTCTGCCACATCCTTTCCCCGCTCAAACTCGGCGTCCTTCGGAGGCACCGAGCCCTCCTGTGGGGACTTACCGCCGATAGGGTTAGCGGCGGCGGGCTCGAATTCCGGGTGCGCCGGGACCGCATGCTTCTGGGGGTGGAGGTGGAGGCAGTGGGAGAAGAGCCGGGAGAGCGTGCGGTAGGAGCCGCTGTCGAGATGTGATCGCCGGCGAGTGAGGAAAAGGGTTGTTGGGGTGACGGCGCCTGCCGCAAGGGGGGCAAGAGGCACCGATGGCGCGAGAGCATCCTCCATGGCGAGGGAGTCGGTTGAATTAGGCGTGGGAGTTTGCTGGGTTGGAGTAAGGGTATCGGGCAGCGCTTGGCCTCGCCGTCAGAGCTCGTCGGCGGCGGTGGGACAGTCCGATGAGGAGAGGAAAACCCAGTGCGATGGAAGGCAGAGGCGGCAAATAAGGGATGGGCCAGAATGCCAAGTTGGGCCGTAGACCAGTTGTCACTTGTGGAGGACTGGGCTCGTTTTACGGTTGCTGAAGTGTGTTATAACGAATTTACTTACTCCCCTGGCAGTTTTGAACTTCAGTTCAAAACCGCGAGACTTATTTTGCATCGGAGGGGTAATAATTTGTGGTAAAAAAATATGGGAGTAGAAGAAATAGTGATCAGCCAAATGGAAAGATAGGCCAAAATTGGAGTAACTCACCTCGAAGCGCAAAGTTGCTGACTTTGTGATTAAGGTGTGTCGGGTTTAGGCTAGATGTAATTGGTATCCTTTTTATATTAACACATATTCCCCTTGTCAAAAAATGTGCGCCGAGACAAGCCACAAGGGCAACAAGTGAGAAAGCTCCAGTGACAAGGCACACCTCACAAAAAAATTATTATCTTTTTTTAGTTCAACAATTATCGTTCTGAGTGTCTGCACATCAGATATCAAAGTTGACAAAAACATATGATATCAAATAATCGTATTGGATCCGGATGCCAGGTAGCACTTTATTTGTAAAATTCTCAAACTTCATTTTTAAACTCAAACAGTCCTGAAATGAGTAGATATTGTCGCGTAGTACTCCCTCCATTCCAAATTAATTGACTTCCATTTGTCCACACATGGATGTATCTAGACATGTTACTTCCATTTGTTCACACATGGATGTATCTAGACATGTTACACGTATAGATACATCTACATGTGGACAAATGGAAGTCAATTAATTTGGAAATGTCTAGATACATCCATGTGTGGACAAATGGAAGTAACATGTCTAGATACATCCATGTGTGGACAAATGGAAGTCAATTAATTTGGAACGGAGGGAGTACTACGTACTAAATATTAAAGACATGCCTTATCAGATATGGTCTAAAAAATGTGAGGAGCAGAAATGAGATTTTTTTCTTCGAGAGCTGTGATTGTCTTTTTTTGCGTAGACCACAACATAACGTATTGTTTGATGAAAAATTTCAATGTGTAGAATACATGTATATGTGTACATGGGAAATTTTGGATTTTTTAAACGTCTAAATGTCATATTTTGAAATATAGGGCTACTTGGCACCCGGGAGCCATCGCTCCACTCCATTTGATATATCGTATCGAGAAATGTGCTTTGGAACGGTGATCTACACATTCTCTTTGTACTCGCTCGACTCTCTACACTAAGGTTTGTGGGGCGAGATGGTCAAGAGACAGGAGAATTCCATAGAAACGTACCTCTGCACTTCCAAACCATCTAGATCGGGAAAATTAGAAGCTTGGTAGCATAAAGCAGGCCATATGCCTGAATAACACAATATAATTATTTAGTGGTCAAGCATTTTAGTTTTTCTAATCATAGGCCACAATGGCCACAAACCTCAGCTTTTACTAGGGTGACAATAATATCTATGGATCGATTCGGATATCTGCGGATATTTAGCCTATTGTGCACGGGTTTGGAGGGCATTTATATGTCCATAAATATTCATCTGTAGCCGTTAAGTCACCGGGTAGGCATGTCTACAAAATCGGCTCTATGGATACCCATCTAATGATGGGACCAGGCAATGCCCAACCTTAACAACCGAACCCAAAACCCAAAGATGCCAAACCCTACCCCAATCTAAGGCTAACCCTAAAACCTCCCTCTCCATCAGTCCATCTATCCCTCTCGGCCGCCCTCTTGCAAATTTATTGCTCGTTGTACCTTTGCATGAATTGTTGTTGTTGGTTTTGTTTGCTCCATAATTATCCATGGTAGCTGAATGTCCAACTGTATGGGCATTGAAAAAGTTTTGTCCCATCAATATCTCCACATGCGGAAAACAAGATATGGACATGGATTTGGAAAAGTCATGTCCGTCCAGAACCTCCTAATTGACATCCCTAGTTTTTACAAAGGAAAAATATATCCGCTACATTACCAATCAAACATTATATATTTTCTGACATTTACATCTGATATATCAAAAAAAAAAGGTTCAGTATGCTAAAAAATTAAAAGCTAACCATTTTAAATTTGATTGTTTCCATTGAAATATGATTTCTCGTGCTAAGCAGGTTGATAATCATAGAAGTGAGCTTTATTTGTATAAGGCCATGTACAACGTGGGCGCTCCAAGCGAGCGCTAGGATGTTTTTCCCGACCGTTAGGCCCTGCTCCCACTTGAGGCCAGGAAATCTCCTCGTGTGGACACTGATTTTGCGTCGGACGCTTCGCTCCTTTCTTTTCCACAAAAGAACGAGTAACCAGCCGCTGGCCCTATACATCGTGGAAAAAAAACTTTTTAGCACCTCATGTCAGCACTTTCCGTTGGGGATAAAGACTCTTATCTGCTTATTTTACGTTAATCCCTTTTCTTTACTGCTCACAAGTGCCTGGTCCATCGTTGGACATACCCTAATGTGCACTAGGATATCTTGGGATGATACTGGCAGCTGCTAAGGGTGGATTTTTTTTTTTGTAGTACTCAATTAGGCCATATGCCACATGGTTGAGTTGGTAAAATAAGGTTGGGTATATGATACTTTGTTATAAGGACCATATGATCAAATCAAAGTCATGAGTATTATGGGACATATGATGAATCATCCCCGATACTATCATGGTCAGTTGAGGAGAAACAACTACAGACTAATTTGAGATGAAAACAGTAAACATATCTTTATGTAGGTGAGTCTTCCATGAAACAAATCGATTTCCAGTAGGGAAATTTTTCGCTAATAAAAGAACTAGAGGAACATTATACATCCACGTTCCCTTCTATTTCCAGACTCAAACGACACACGTTTTAAACCTAGCAGCATGACACGAACAATGCAAAACAATACCTCTACAATGCTTTGCTGCTAAGCCTAGCCCTGGGCAGCCTGGCTCGGGCCCGGCCTGAAATTCCCGGGCCGGGTCGAGCCATGCCATCGGGTCAGGCACTCAGGCTCAACTCCGACCCACTGTGCCACTCAGGCCTACAAAATTTGAGGGTTCCTTTGGGTCATAGGATTTGTAAAGGATTTGTGTAGTATTGAAATCTTATGAGAATTTTCCTTTGGATGCAGTTTGATACATATGATCAAATCCTATAGGAAAAAATCTCATATGAATCTTGTAATGTAAATTTTGTAGGAAAATAACATGATATCCAACCTCATGGAAAATTTGTTTCACCACAATTAAAGGAACTTGATGTTCCCATAGGCAATTAGCCATGCCATTCCAATTCTATAGGATTTCTATTCCTACACTTTTCTAATCCTATGAATCAAAAGAGCCCTGATTATTTTGCGGAGGCCGACTCCGGGCCAGCCCGAAACTTCCCCTGTTTGTCACTTTGGGACCGGCTTGGGCCCAGAAAAAAATTAGGCCGGGCACAGGCCTAGATTTTAGGTTTCAGGCTTTTTCAGGCCCAGCACAGCCAGAATATGGCTAGGGGCTATTTGTTGCATACAGAAAAATTTCGAACTCAAGAATACTGTCTAGTTTATGCAGATTCCTGGTTTTCATTGCGTGGGAGAACTGCTGCTATATTTGACTTCAATGTTCCTATGAGCCAATGCTCTCGACCGAAAAAGAGAAACGATGTAATATGACAGAAAAAGTGGGCTAGCTAAAAAATAAACACAATGCAAAATGACAGACAAAGTGGGCTAGCTGATATACGGATATGAGATGGCACAACGCAATATGAACAACTTCACTTCTCCACTGGCAGATTCTGTTGTTTGCATACCTCTAGTGCTCCACAAACTGCATAGGCTCCTCCAGATATGGGCAGTCATCAATCCAACCACAAGGCCTTCCGGTGAACTCCTGAATGTCCAAGCCGATATCAAACTTGCCTTCTTGCTTAATTTGAGTTCCAGGTAATGCATCCAGCTCTTCCCAAATATTATTGCACATGTTGCCTATGTTCTGAACGCTCCCCTTGGTCATAGGCTGGCCGTTCGTAGCTGTGCCACTGCCACAGTCACTGCTACCTGCAATTGTACTCTTTAATAGTGCATCGACAACTTGTTGTTCTTCATTCTCCACCAGTTGCTGTCCTTTTGCGGTGCTTCTTAGCTCTTTCTTATCTGTGTAATTGGGCAAAAACTGTTGCACAAATACTGGGTTAGTGAGTGCCTTGACAAAGAAAGTGATGATCTGCTGTTGCTTCCTTTCATTGTGCAGGACCCTCTGCTCCATGGCAATGAGCTGCGATTTACAAATGTTGTACTGTCGCTTAAGTGTGATAATTTCTGCTCTTAGAGCTGCACCATCTCTCTTCAAACCAACAACTTCATTGAGAGATTCAGGCTGTCCATGACAAACACTTGTTCCATTTCTGAGTTGTGATTCTATCTGATGCTTGGAAGGACGTCGCCTCCTGATGTCCTTCAGTAAACTCTTCTGGCCAGCTAAGAAAGCGTTATTCGCAAACTCCCACCTATCTGGATTGACCTTTCGGAATCCCTGCAGAATGATAGCAGTCAGCAGTTCAGCTGTCTAGTCAGTAGGACATACTATTTATCGATAAAAGGGGTAGTCTATAATTGCAGTCTATCAGAATCCAGAAGAAGTCAAGTAAATTGAACTTCTCTTTTTAGTAAGAACAGAATATAAGCACAAAAATCAAGCTAGAAATTGCAATGTACATTGTCTCTAAATGTTTCAGCTACTAGACCAAATCAATGGTGACCTAATCTGCAATATCTATGCAGTGGAATTGTATTAAGAAGGAAAAGAACATTAGAAAGGCAGAAGCCATGAAGGCCAGAACATGCTTGCAAGATGTAATGAGGGTTTTGGTAAGCTATGGAATAAGAAAAGGCCAGGTATGTACAAAAATCACAGGGTTCACATCAACACCAATAAAAGAAAGTTAAACTAGATCATGTTAACATCACCTTTCGCTTTTTAACAATTAAAGGTTGGACAGATCACTGAGATTATTATTTCTTCAAGTGGTAGAACAAAAATTGGGTACGACTTATGAGCTGCTTGGACACCTGTGAGGCCCAGAAGCGAGCATCTTAGATTGCGCCGTGAGCAAACTGAATACATGGCATCTCGAGCATAGTGGAGAAGACGAAGCCTAAAATAACTAAATTATTATCACAAACAACCAAAACGTAAGCAGAGAATTTATCACAAAAGACCAAAGCAAGCAAAAAATCAAAGATTGTGAGGGCCATTGTGAAATAAACTGTATAACTCTTCCACACATTTAACTCTTATATGCCTTCTTTAAAAGAACAATCCTATACTGGCCCAATGGGGTGTGATTTATAATCTGCACAAGGCACGCCTGTGATCGTAACCACCATTTTGTCTGACTAAATAGAACACGCAAATTCGCACATCGAGGCGTGCGCACATTTGCGTGTGCATTACAGTCACAACTCACAGCACTCAGGCAGTTCAGAACTATAACTCAAACTGAAACCAATTTATTTGCCTTCTCTAATCCAAACATTCTCGTTCGGCAAGCAACAACAGGGGTCAGTAATGTGGAAGAAGGGATGCATCAGCACAATGATTTCGCAAGACGGCAAGATATACCACTCGCCTCATGAACCGTATCGCGGAAACACGCTGGATAAACTGGAATTTGCGAGGACAGGTGAGCCTAAAAAATTGGGGGATACATACGTAGGTGTTGAGCTGCCTGACGAAGGAGGCGAAGTTGGCGTGCTTGAAGAAGCGAGGGAGGACGCCGGCGGCGAGCGCGTGCGGGTCCCACACCACGAAGCTGCTCCCACTGTCGTCTGCCCACGACACCACCGCATCCGTGGCCGCGTCCGCCACCATCTCGTACGTCTTAGCCACGAACGGCGCCGGCCCCGGCTCGGCGAGCCCCTTCATCGGGCGCGGCCACGCCCACGCCGCCTCCTCCTCCGGCTTCACCTCTCTCTTCACAACCGCCGCTTCCCACGCCATTGCTTCTTCCCCGGAGACTCCTTCCTCTGCGCTGGTGCGGGTCCTCTTCGAGCCGCTTGAGCCGGGGATGGCTGGGAGACGGGAGGAGGAAGCCATCTGACCTTGCGCGTGCTCCGGTGCGGTGGGTCGCTGGGGTTCTAGCACTTTATAAACTCCAGGACAGGACAAGTGGAACGATCCTGCTGCCAGCCACTGGCTGCAGTCAGCATTTGGTTGAAGTGTTTCTTCCTCTTGGAATTCCATTTTGAAACATTTCATAGTAAGCGTTTTTGAATGAGATCCCGTGATGGAATAAATGAGATAATTTGCTTCACGCATTCAAGTTGAGATTTCTGCGCAAACAGAGCCATATAGCCCAATTCATGTGTTCTCAACTTCTCATTCCCGAGCGCACATGCTCCTGCCCAAATTAAAAAATCTAAAAAAATAGTAAAACATTTCAAAAAATTCTGAAAAAAATGGGTGAGGAACATGTATAGGTTTAAATAGGTGCCAGGTTTCGTGATGAAATGACATGTGTTGTAAATCTCATTTTGGCCACAGATTTGTTTTTTTTTTCCACAGAACACCAAAAATGACATTTCGTCACCATGCTTGAAACGTATGTAAAACACTTTATGTGTCGGCACCAATTTTTTGAAATGTTTTACTATCTGTTTCAAAATAATATTCAGCCAAATTTTCTTGTTCACGGGTTATACAAAATCCCTAAGAACTCCATTAAAAAATGATCTCGAACAGCCAAACTGGCCATGTTTCGAAAAAATGGAGCTCGAGATCAAGTGGCAAAATGTTCCGACTTATAATTGGAATGAGTAGTTGTGCATCAATTTTTGACAGGGTTGCACATATAGAGATTTCTATTCTCTCAGGAACACAAGAATTTTGACGAAGTAGTTCTTTCTAGAACCGCAACAGATGGAACCTGGCCGAGGCATCGCGCTAGGCGCCAGTTCTGGGAAACATATTTTGACTTGTGACACCATCAGACCAAACACAATCTCACGTGAGTAAAAACAACGCCACAGGACCAACGAATGGACAGCCCAGTCCATGGGAGACTGCGGGTAACGAAGATGTCTCACACACGAATTCAACATCATAGTTTGACGATCTGAAAGAACCTCAGAGATGGTAAGACAACACAAGCAAATGCATAACAGCAGTCGAACTAGCATGCAATTACAAATACAGACAAAGAGCAGTAAAACAATCGAACACCACCACTTTGCAAAGTTTATTCGGTGGAACAAACGTGTTTGGTAAAGAAATCCAGGAAGGTGTCTCCTGGTTCTGCTCTCACTCCCTCGGCGGTGAGGATACATGTATTGTGAACTCCTAGATGTTCATACCACAGTTCATTCAAAGCTGAGGTGAAATCCCAGAGATGCCTCGTTACCATGAAATTTTGTGTCTGCCTTTAGCGATTCTCCGGGCGATCACCTTACGCCCACCCGTGGTTGCTTTACTGCAGAATAAAAATAGGGAATACGAAAACCAATATTAGAGCAATGAGAATACAGAAACTTCTAAAAAAAATGTCTGGTACACAACCACACCAGCTAAACTATTGGCGTACCCAAAAAAAGTCACACGTGTACAGAAGAAAAGAGGCAGTGGATTATCATGAAACCTAGCTTCTTTAATTAATCAAATAACAATAGTGGAGGGAGTGAAGGGACACAGACCGTGCACGGAACCCGTGGTTTCTTTTCCGCTTGATGGTACTGGGCTGGTAAGTTCTTTTGGGAAGTAACTCAAGGGGTTCATTAACAACAGGATCAACCCCTACAAATAGCCAATTAGAAGCAAGGAAAATTATTAAACTTGCAAAATTAACCATTCCATTCAAGCTCACAAGATCAGTCATATGTTTACAAGATAATTAATAATCAATGATGTTGCATTCAACTAAAAACTATGACACAACATGATCAGCAAAAGTAAAAAGTAACACGCCCACCATATGCACCGTGCAAGCAACCTATTCACAATCCCTAACCAAAACAAGTGTATTTCTTGAGTATTTCTAAACATTTTAGATTCCAAGCCTACCTAAATCACATATCCATGTGTCCAGGAATTTTCAAAATACATAAGCTCTTTAATATAATATGGTTGGTCTAAAGTATTCATGGTTTCTCATGATCTATAAACAACTGGCCAAATTTTATGTTCTATTATCCTGGTTGGCGCCCAAGCATGGGAATTTAAAACAATTAGTAAGGGGCCTGTGTGTTGCTATGAAACCTTAATACAAGAAAATAATTGGCAAAAGCATTTATAATTAGTTACAAAGTTGCACTGTGTGTTGCTGTAGTTTTTTTTGTCTTTGTGCTCCGAATAGAGAGGAGCACAGCAGAGCTGAACAGCACTGTGTTATGACTTGAATTCTAACTGTGAAAGGGAGTCAATGGACAAGGACATCATAAGGACAACCCCAGTGTATTGCTTCTTGGGCCGTAGCAGTACGAGGTACTCAAAGGAGGACAATGTCAGTCCTACGTGTAAGGGGGTGAGAAGAGGTGACGGACCACAACCACATTGCCATCTTTATTAAAGATACAGAATGCATCCCAATTCTCGCACGATTCTCTACATAACAGTGATCAGCAAACTTCTTGCGACCAAGATGCATACCCGAATGAACATAGGAACGTCACTATATCAAATGCAAGCAATTTGGCAAGAAAGAAATTGATAAAACCCAGCCATTTATAGGTTGTAAAAAAGCATAGCCAATGTAGAATGTACTGAAAATGGGTCCAGTAAACCATATTTCCGCCCATATAAGGAACAGGTAATCCACCAGTCAATGTATAGTCGCTGGTTAAGTGACTTTCTACTAGGTGATGTGACGGCCGGGAAATAGAACATTGAATATAGGCACCCTTAACATTAATCTGGATGGGCAACATACTGAATAGTGAGCTAGATTAAACAGGAAACAATTCGTGGTCTTATCAGCAATCTATATAAATTATCATGCGCCGGAGATGTCTGCTAAGTGTATAATGAACTAATCAAATAATCACCGATACCTCATACCACGAGTACAGACACTTGGGTTAAAAAACGAGCATAGGTACTTAAGATATAATGAGATTGCAGAACAATAAGCTGCTTCTGCACCAAATCGATCGACTAAAGCAGGCACTAAATGTTAAGTGGGATTTCCTAAGCAATCTTACATGATACAATGAACGAATTTACCACAATATTAACATTTAACATTCCAATTCTTCCCACCACACCAAGAGCCGCCGAGAACAAGCACTAGGGTTGAAATTAGGTTTCTGGATGGCAAGAGAAGTCATGTGGAGTTCCGTGATACGTAGAGAGCGGGTAACATTTCTCCCCACTTTATACATCCCGCATTCACCATTGATGCAACAACAATACAAGTATAGCACAACGATCAAAATGTCTGATGCAGCGAACGTTTCAGAAGGCATCAGAAGGGAAATGAGGAAGAGCGGGCGCTAGGCCGTACCGTCGTCAATAAGGAACCGGAGCGAGGGGAGGCCGCAGGGGAAGGAGATCTCGCCGGGGAGCGAGGTCAGCCTCGCGACCACCTCCGCATCGTGGGCGTCCACCGACGCCGCCGCCGGCGGGACGTGCGGCTGGATCCTGGCGAGCAGCGACGGAGGAGGAAGTCCGGCCCGCAGAAGAGATGGGGACGGGGAGGCGAGGAGGCGGCCGAGGAGGGAGGAGCCAGCTCGCACTAGGGTTTTCGCCGACGCCATCGCCGTGTTCCGCTTCGTTGTGGACCTTAAACCCTAGCTTCCACTTCTGTCTTCTCCGAAGCAGCTCGACCTATGCTGAGATGGCCTAATGGTCTGGAGTAGAGCCCATACGAAATAGGCCCAAGAGAGAAAGAAAAGCATAAGCCACAAATGGGGCTTTTTTTCAAGATGAAATGAGGCTTCTACTGATGAAACGTGATGTGTCGTTTGCTTTTGGAAGCCTTGCTGTCTCTCGATCTCCATTCTCCATTCTGCAGCTTGGATTAGAAGACGATGCAACTTCGACTCAAAACAAAAGAAGACGATGCAACTGTGTCTACCCATTTTTTATCAGTACTCACTCCGTACCGAATTATAAAATGTTTTGTATATTTTAATATGGATTATATAGGGATTGAAATGAGTGAACATTTTTTAGATAAAGGGAGTTTTATTACTTAATGTTTAAGCATTACACCCAGTCTCTGCATAACTAAGATGCACACAGCCGAAACAAGTCTGAAAGTTCTAAAGATAAAAAGGCGAATTACATATCAGAATGAGAAAGTGTAAAAACGCCTATGGTGGTGGAGGGCCGATCCGCAAATTATGCTGCCATCCATGTCGGGATAAAAAGTCTCTCGCCGTATCCTCCAGTCTTGTACAGACCTCCATAAACAGGTCGCGATGCACCACACGTTGCAATTGAGACCACAAACGGAGTGTAGCAGTAGTCCTGTAGATAACCTGCATAAGAGAACAATTTTTATCGTTAAAAACCTTGTCATTTCTACATAGCCAAAGCGACCATATTACGGCTAGCGCTGCCACCCTAATAAGTTGTTTGAATCTATTATCCACACCGTTCAGCCAGTTGCCAAAAATATTAGCAATGCTTTTAGGTGGGTAAATAGTATAACCTATCTGGATGATGGACCATATAGAACTAGCTAATTTGCACGCGAAGAATAGGTGTTTTATCGTCTTATCTTTATGACAGAAGACACACTGTCTACTTCCATGCCAATTGCGTTTCGCAAAGTTGTCTTTTGTAAGAATAACTCCTCGAAGAAGATACCACGCAAAAAGCTTGTTTTTTAGTGGAATTTTCATCTTCCAGATTTTCTTATTATTGTCGACCGGCATATCTGGTTGGATGAGTGCTGTATACATGGAGTCCACAAAGAATTTACCACAAGTGCGCAAATTCCATCGAAACTCGTCAGTCCCTTGTGTCAAATTGACAGTAGCTAGTCGCTGTAGCAACTCGTGCCAAGCTGCCAGCCTGGGACCAACAAGATCTCTTCGGAACGTCACTACTGGATGGTTATTAACCAACACTTGAGCAAGTGTGTCGCTCTTGTGACGTCCTTGGACTATACCATATAGCGCTGGATATTGTTCTCGGAGTGGCGTAGTACCCAACCATCTATCCTCCCAAAACCTTATCTCTGACCCATCCTTAATGGAGAAGGAACCATATGGGAAGAAGAATTTCTTCGTCGCCATTAGGCCAGCCCAAAAATGCGAATCACCTGATTTCCAAGAAACCTGTGACAGCGCACTTGAGCCTATATACTTTCTCCTAAGAAGAGTTTGCCACACCCCATCTTCGGTCAAAAGCTTAAACAACCATTTACCAAGGAGGGCCCTATTCTTAACCTGTAGGTCATGAATCCCAAGACCGCCATGGTCCTTAGGTCGGCATACTACATCCCATTTTGCCAGCCGGTATTTCTTTTTTCATTATCCCCTTACCAAAAGAATCTGGATCGAAAGTAATCCAATCGATGTAAGACTCCCTTTGGTAATTGGAAGAAGGATATCATATACAGTACCATATTAGTGAGGACTGAATTTATGAGCACCAATCTTCCACCCAAGGACAATAATTTTCCTTTCCAGCTACTCAACCTTTTTGGAGTCTCTCCTCAACATGTTTCCATTGAGCTATCGTTAGCCTCCTAAAATGAATTGGGATGCCAAGATAGTTAATTGGAAACTGTCCAAGCCCACAGCCGAATAACTCAGCATATTGGGCAGCGTCCTCCTGAGCGTCGCCAAAACAAAACACTTCACTTTTATGGAAATTAATTTTTAGACCGGAAAGTTGCTCGAACGCTGATAATATTAATTTCAGGTTTCTAGCTTTTTCCATGTCATGTTCCATAAAGAGAATTGTATCGTCCGCGTATTGTAGAATGGATAATCCGCCATCCACTAGATGCGGTACCACTCCAGCAATTTGCCCATCGGATTTCGCTCGCTCAATGATTATGGCTAACATATCAGCAACTATATTAAACAATATAGGTGATAATGGATCGCCTTGTCGTAATCCCTTTTTCGTCTGAAAGTATCTACCAACATCGTCATTAACTTGGATGGCGACACTTCCTCCGGAAACGAAACTATGTATCATTGCGCGCCACTCGGCGGAAAATCCTTTCATCCTGAGTGTCTGTTGCAGAAAGACCATTTGACTTTATCATAAGCCTTTTCAAAGTCTATTTTTAGGATAACTCCATTTAGCTTTTTCCGATGCATCTCATGAACCGTTTCATGTAAAATCACAACTCCGTCAAGGATATTGCGACCTTGCATAAAAGCCGTCTGAGTAGGTCTCACAACGTGATCGGCAACCGAATTAAGCCTAATAGTAGCAGTTTTAGTGAAGATTTTGAAGCTAACGTTAAGAAGACAGATAGGCCTGTATTGCTGGATCCTTTCTGCTCCATTCACCTTAGGCAACAAAATTATCTCACCGAAATTTAGGCGAAATAGCTCGAGTTGTCCAGCATGTAAAGCATTAAACAACTCGAGCAAGTCCGATTGGATTATGTCCCAAAAAGTCTGATAAAACTCAGCGGGAAAACCATCCGGACCCGGTGCTTTGTTGTCTTCCATTTGGAATACCACCTTCTTCACCTCCTCCATAGAGTAAGGAGCTGTCAGATGGGCGTTTTCCTGATCAGAAACTTGCGGAATATCATTTGTTTGGGATTCGTCAAGCGAGAGATTATCCGCATCCGGCTCCCCAAACAGATTTTTGTAGTACTTCGTGATATAGGATTTCAATTGCTCGTGGCCTTCAATCGTCCCCTCCTCCTGGTTTAGGGAATGAATGAGTTTCTTTCTATGTCTGCCATTAGCAAGACTATGAAAGTATCTCGTGTTCGAGTCCCCTTCCAGAATAAATTGGGCCTTTGATCGTTGGTACCATTTGATCTCCTCTTTACGAAGAAGACCCGCCATCTCAGCATTAGAACGATTTTTTAGATCAATCTCCTGCGTAGATAGTGGTCTTATTTCCGCAAAAGCCTCTAGTTCATCAATAATAGATGACAACCGAAGCTTCTCATTTTTTAGTTGACCAACCATATGTCTCGCCCAACCATTCAGGTATTTGCGCAATGCGCTAATTTTGTTATTCCACCTTTGGATTGGCGTTAGACCAGGTACCGGCCTTTCCCACACCCTCTTTACCATTTCAAAAAACCCTTCCCTATGTAACCACCCCAATTCAAATTTGAATTGGCGTTTACACAATGGATTAGGTGTTCCCGTGGTTAGAAGTATGGGTGCATGATCCGACAATGCCTCTATACGTTCGAGGACCCGTACTGAGGCCAGTGGGTATTTAATTTCCCAATCCGAGTCCATCAATACACGGTCCAATTTCTCGTATGTTGGCTCTGGGAGGCTATTAGCCCAAGTGTATTGCCTCCCAATCATCGAGACTTCTCATAGACTAAGACTGTCAATGACAGCATTGAATAAGAGAGGCCATCGGTTGTCGAATCTGCCTCTACTCTTCTCACGTGGGAACCGTAGCAAATTAAAATCACCCCCTATAATTATAGGATACGAGTTATCTTTTGCTAGATTCACCAATTCTCTGAGAAAGGCAGGCTTATGCTCATCTTGGGCAGCACCGTAGACAGCGACCAGGGTCCATGTGAAGTTGTCAGCCTTGTTACGGATGTGGACCTTAATATGAAAGTCCCCTACCGAACTAGCCAATACATCCATGGTCTCTATTCTGACGCCTACTAAAATGCCCCCAGACCTACCACGTGGCGGACGAGACCTCCAAGTGAACTCTACACCACCAGACAGGCGGTTAAGTAGGCTCGCTGAGTAGTCCCGTTTACCCGTCTCGGAAATTCCCACAAAATCCAAACGATGATCCCGAATAGCATCAGCAATACTAGCATGTTTAGCCAAGTCCCGAAGACCTCTGCTGTTCTTGAAGAAGCCATTCATTGGAAAACAATTGGAGGTGTGGAGAACTTCGCCTTTTTTCGTGGCGTGTTTTTTTATTCTTATTGGAGACGGCTTTGGACTTGCGGTCAGATGCTTTGAGGTCATATAATGAGCTCAGCGCCGCCTCGTCTAAGCCACCCTCCGATACATCGCCCACTAGATGTGAGAGAAGCTGGACATCAATTGTGTCATGTAGCTCCTCCTCATCCATGTGAGTAGTATCCGACTTGCACGAGACTTTTGGGTGACTGTTAACCGGTCATATTCCAATCGTCTTAGTGCATTAGTCGACATAGCAATTTTTGCATCATTAATACCCAAAGAAAAACCTACCCTATTCAATTTATCAATGATATTTGCATTTGAAAAAGGAAGGAACGACTTTGGGGATTTGATCATACCATACACATCCAGGTTTTGCACCGCCTTGCGCCTCATCGCCCTCGCCATGGAGTCCTGATACGTCTCAAACGTATCTATAATTTTTGATGTTCCATGCTTGTTTTATACCAATTGCTACATGTTTTGCATCTACTTTATATCACTTTTATACATTTTTTGGGACTAACCTATTAACAAGATGCCGAAGTGCCAGTTCCTGTTTTCTGTTGTTTTTGTATTCCAGAAAAGCTAGTCTGGAAATATTCTCGGAATTGGACGAAACTACACGGGGGTGCCTATTTTTCCAGAACACGCCTGACGGAGCGAAGGAGCAGCAGAGGAGGGCCACCAGGACCCCACACACCACGAGGGCGCGGTTCCCCCCTCTGCCGTGCCCTGGGGTGGTGTGGCCCCTCGGGGGTCCGCAGCCGCCGCCCTTTCGCCTACTTATTCCCCCCGACGCGAAAACCCTAAGTACCTGAGCAAATATCCACGAAAAGATCCAGAGACGCCGCCGTCGTCAACCCTAGCTCGAGAGGGTTCAGAACCTCTTCCCGGCACCCTGCCGGAGAGGGGAATCGTCACCGGAGGCTTCTACATCGCCATGCCTGCCTCCGGAGTGATGCGTGAGTAGTTCATCCTTGGACTACGGGTCCATAGCAGTAGCTAGATGGTTGTCTCTCCACTTTGTGCCATCATGTTTAGATCTTGTGAGCTGCCCTATGATACGTCCAAAACGTATCTACTTTTCCGAACACTTTTGCTGTTGTTTTACCTCTAACTTGTATGATTTGGATGCAACTAACATGGACTAACGCTGTTTTCAGCAGAATTGCCCTGGTGTCTTCTTTTTGTGCAGAAAAGTCAACTTTCGAGAAAAACTCCGAAAACAATTGCGATCGTCATATTTCACCGGAAGACCCACGGAGCCAGAAGGGGAGTCGGAGAGGCCACACCAGGCAGCCACGCCATAGCTGGGCGCGGCTGGGGGTGGGGCCGCGCCCAAGTGTGGCGTGGCCACCTCGGTCGCCCCCCGACGCTCCCCTTTGGACTATATATTGCCCTTGACCTAAATATCGAGGGGGGTTCGACCATATTTCGCGAAACACATCCACGCTCCGCCGCCGCCGCGATCTCTATTCCGGGGATCAGAAGTTCCGTTCTGGCACCCTGCCGGGACGGGGATTCGGAGGAGATCATCACCATCGTCATCACCACCGCCTCTCCATCAACCATCAATGATTCCCCCATCCATGTGTGAGTAGTTCCCTGCTGTAGGCTGAGGGGATGGTAGGGATTGGATGAGATTGTTCATGTAATAAGTTGCCAGATTGTTAGGGCATGGTGCCTAGTATCCATTGTTAGTGCTATTTATCATTGTTGCAACTTGTTGTGCTTAATGCTTGCCACTAGGGCCCGAGTGCCATGATCTCAGATCTGAACATGTTGTTGATGCATGAGAATAATTATGTTTTAGATCATATCTGCAAGTTGTTTTCACCTGTTATTGTCCGGAACCCGAGGCCCCGGAGTGACAGCAACCGGGATAACTGGAGGGGATGGCTTTGACTTGAGGATTACGTGTGTTCACGGAGTGTTAATGCATTGCTCCGGTACTTTATTAAAAGGAGTACCTTAATTGCCAGTAGTTTCCCTTGAGGCCCCGCTGCAAACGGGCTGGCAGGACAGTAGATGTTGTGCAAGTTTCTCATTGCGAGCACGTACGACTATATACGGAACACATGCCTATGTTTGACTAGTACTAGGATGCTTTTATAATTGTTTACCTGCAAATGCCCTGAGTTATGATTATTACATGAGCGCTCTTATCCATGCAACGCCCGTACATCCGTCCCTATGCCTACAGTACTTTTAATCCTGCTGTTTACTGAAATTACTGCTGCTGTCTTTGTTACACTGTTGCTGCTATTACTTTGTTACTACTGCTGTTATATCACCGTTGCTACTGATAATCTGTGTCGAGGAAGTCTACTTTCAGGTGCAGCTGAACTGACAATTCATCTGTTAAGGCTTATATTTATTCTTTGGCTCCCCTTGTGTCGAATCAATAAATTTGGGTTTTACTTCCCTCGAAGACTGTTGCGATCCCCTATACTTGTGGGTCATCAAGACTATTTTCTGGCGCCGTTGCCGGGGAGCATAGCTTTATTTATAAGTTCATCTGGAAGTGATATCCTTTGCTGCAATCCATTTATCATGGGGAAAACTCATGACAAGAAGGTGGCTATTCTGCCATCCACTACAAGGAAAGGTACGGCTCTGAACTCCGCTGCTGCTCTTGATTCACCATCTGTTATTAATCAACTGGTTACACCGCCACACGCACCTGCTTCGCGTGTTGGCACTACTGAATCTGAAACTGTTTCTGATGAATTTGATGATGCTTCTACTGTGCTTAGTGAAACTGGTTCGTTAGGTCCTTTTCTAGATGCTACGATTGCTAGGTCTAGACTTATTGAAAATTCTGAAATGCCTAATGAAAATGTTGTCACACCTGTTGCTTCTCCTGAGTCGAGGGAATTCATCGATGATGATGACCCCGAGGAAGATTATATAGAAGTAGATGAAGCTTTTGCTGAAAAATGCAGGAATCTTGACTCTTCTGCTGATTCTGCCACTATAATGGATTTTCTGAAAAAACACACTGTTAGCTACAAATTGTCTGCTGATCCTGAGTTTGCAACATCTCCTATTCGTATAACTGATAAGGATTATGACTTTTCTGTGGATTTGTCCTTTATATCTGTGGTAGAGAAAGATCCTTTTTGTGGTGCTGAAGATGAAAGTGCTATGGAACATATGAACAAGTTATCTACTTTAAGTAGTTTGTTCTCTGATGATATTAAATTGCGCACCTATTTTGTTACCAAAATTTTTCCTTTCTCTCTGAAAGGCGATGCTAAAGCTTGGTTTGGTAATTTGTCTCCCGGTTGTATTAAAAATCCTTTAGGATTGGTTGATGTTTTCTTCCATAAATATTATCCTGCTAGTGTTCAACATGTTGCTTTGCAGAGAATTTTTAACTTCAAGCAATTGCAGGAAGAAAATATTTCTGAAACTTGGTCAAGGTTTTGTTATTTGCTTAGAGTTCGACCTGGACATGATATACCTAAAAATGAACTTCTTGATATATTTTATAATGGACTAACCGATGAATCTAGGACATTCCTGGATAGTTGTGCTGGTTGTGTTTTCAGGAAACGAACTCCAGATGAAGCTGAGGAATTAATGGCTAAGATTAGCCAAAATTATGAAGATTGGGTTATAGCTGAACCCACTCCCACACCAGAGCCTGCGCCAGTGCCTACACCAAGAAAGAGAGGTGTTATTGAACTTGATAATGAAGGAATGAGAGAAGCCAAGAGGACTCTCAAGGAGAGGGGTATTAAATCTGAAGATGTTAAAAATTTACCTCCAATAGAAGACTTATGTAAGCCGACTCCTCCACCTTCAATTGAGGTACACTCTCTACAATATTTCGATGCTGGTGATATTCCTTATGGTAAGCCTCCTGATCAATGCTTAGATGAACTTGATAATTTTATTGTTAAGCAGGAGCATTTTAATATGAGAGTAGAAAATCATCTGTTAGAAAATTCTCGTATTATTAGTAATTTGCAAGATGTTTTGGTAAGAACTGTAAATGACATTAAAGGTCTAGTTAAACATCTTAGTATGGTTCAAACTCAAATGGAGCAAATTACTAAAGTACAAAAAGACTTGCTAGCTAAAAATTCTAATAGTAATGGAAAACATGCTTTTGGAATAGCAACTAGGAGTGGAGCTTCCACTCAAGATCCTTTGTATCCTGAGGGACATCCTAAAAGAATTGAACAAGATTCTCAATTAGCTGAAAGGCCCAGCTCTCCTTCTAAGAAAAAGAAGAAGAAACATAAACCTGCTGTAGAGTCTTCTGAAACTATTAAGGAAAAAGAACCTGCTAGTGATCCTAATAGTATATCTGTGTCTGATGCTGAAACTGAAAATGGTAATGAACCTGTTAATGATAATGATAGAAACAATGCTAATAATAATGAAGAGGTTGAGAGCGATTCTGATAGTGACACTGAAAATAAAAATTGCACTAAAGAGGATTTTGTAGCTAAGAAACATGGTAAAGAAAGAGAACCTTGGGTGCAAAAATCAATGCCTTTTCCTAATAAGAAACATAAATCCAAGGAAGAAGAACACTACAACAAGTTTTGTGAGTGGATGAAACCTTTGTTTTTGCAAATTCCTTTGACTGATGCTATTAAGCTGCCTCCTTATTCGAAATACATGAAGGATATTGTTTCTAACAAGAGGAAAATTCCTAATGAGGAGATTTCCACCATGCTTGCTAATTACTCTTTCAATGGTAAGGTTCCAAAGAAACTTGGAGATCCAGGTATACCAACTATTCCTTGCTCTATTAAAAATAATTATGTTAGAACTGCACTTTGTGATCTTGGAGCTGGAGTAAGTGTGATGCCTTTCTCTCTTTATAAGAGACTTTATTTAGATAAATTGATACCAACTGATATATCTTTGCAAATGGCTGATAAATCTACTGCTGTTCCTGTTGGTATATGTGAAAATGTTCCTGTTCAAGTTACTACCAACTGTTTGATTTTGACTGACTTTGTTGTGTTGGATATGCCTGAAGATGATAATATGTCCATTATTCTTGGTAGACCTTTTCTTAATACTGCAGGAGCTGTTATTGATTGCAATAAAGGGAAAGTTACTTTTAATGTCAATGACAAAGAGCATACTGTTTATTTTCCCAAGAAGCAAAATGTATTATGTGGAGTTAGCTCAATTGCAAGTTATAAAACTATCAAAGTTGGAAGTATTGATTGTCCTATTTATGACCACCATGAAGGATATGAAAGTATTATGGTTGGGACAATATCTATTCAATATAAGGTAACATAATGGTATCATGTAGTTTAATTCTTTTATGTCAAATAAAATATATTTGGTGGCAAGACTTGATCAACCTTGTTGACAAATACATTTTAGTTGCATAAAATTGTTAAACCACATTCTCTCTTTCTCATCTGTTATACCTTCTGTTATATTGCTGTCTTTATAAATTTTTAGAATGTTGTTTAGTGTGGTTAAAATTTTGCTTAGCTGCTGTTTAGAATTTTAAGTGCCCAGTTTTTGCTCGAAATTGAAAGTTGTCAGAAAAATCTGAAAATTTTACGTAAATTCCTATTTTGAAAAATGCAACGTGGTAGTACCTGGGGCTGACCAGGGGGACCCACCACGCTGCCACGCCATAGCTCGGCGCGGCAGGGGTGGAGGCCGCGCCCCCCTGTGGCGTGGGTCCCACCTGAGCCTCCACAAGGTGAGATTCCTCCCCTTTCTTTTCTCTCCCGACCAAACTCATATCCATTGTTCAAACTCGTGTTCCTGCTGCTCTTGAGCTCGAATTTTTCGATCTCCTTGCTCAGCCCATTTCAGTTGCTGAAACTTTGCTTGTTTACTCACCGGTATGTGACTCCTTCGATTATCCAAGTAGAATTTTGTTTAGTGTTGTATTTCTAGAGTATTTTGCTGCTGTATGTTGCTGGTTAAGTGAGCTTGCATGCTTGTTCTATGCTTAGATTAATTATCCTTGATGCATGTGTAGCCCTCTTGCAAGTTTCTATAGTAGTTGCCTTGATTCTATAGTTGCAAAATCATTTTTTATGAGACTTGTTGAAAAATTTCAGAAAAGGAAGATGAAGAAATTTTCCTTTGGAGAGTTGTTTGAGAGGCGTGCACCATCATCCTCAAGGAAGACCAGGTCATCTGAAGCCAAAGTTCCTAGGAGATCTTACAATGAAGATCTTATTACTCCAGAGATTGATGATTCGGGGGACCTTGGAGCACCACATCCATCTGTTTTTCCATGTACTCAATTTTTGCAGGCTGCAGGGATTTATGAGGACTTCATGAGCATGATTGAGAGTGTGGGTCTACAAACATTCATGGGGGATACCAGGACCCAATATTCTAGACTCACTAAGATCTTTGTTGAGAGTTTCAAATTTAACTGCAAAGCTTATAAACCAACAGTTGATTTTAAAATTTATGATCGTGCATGTACTATGGAGCTAGATAATTTTTGCAGGATCATAGGTATTGCCCCATCGGGGACGACCAAGAAGATTAAGGAGCAGCCATCCGAGCTAACTGCGCTCTACCAGGAGTTGTGTTATGGAGACTCTCGCTCAGCCCACCGTGGTAAGATAAGAAATGTTCAGTTTCCGGCCATAAGGTATTTCCTATACTACTTAACTAGAAGTGTTCTTCCTAGGGAAAACACTAGTAATATTTCGAATATGCATCTAGCATTTCTTGCTACTGCTTTGAAGGGCGATAAAACTTATAATCTTGGTGCTTTAGTTGCTCGCCGCCTCGCCACCAAAGGCCCCATTTTTGGAGGCATTATTGCTGCGCGTGTTTTAGCTGACTTTAGTCTTGAGGCTGATCCTACTGATGAAATTTTAGTTCCTGAAAAACTTGATCTCTCTGCTATGATAGCACATAAATTTGTTACATCTGGATCCACTCTTGATAACTTGGTTTATAGAATTGTTTATGCTAACGAGGCGGAGCTGGAAGTTCCTCTACCGCAACCAAGTTTGTTCAGTATTTACAGGGATCCTCTATCATATTCGCGGGAGGAATTGAGCACACAGATGGTGGTGCCGCGATACCACGCGCGGTTCTACCCAGATGGGCAGCCGGGGCAGCCTACGGTGCCACCGCCGGCGGCCCCTGACGTCCCCTATTATGGCGGCGCGCCATATTACCCTGACCAGCAAGGAGGATCCTCTTCATCGACCGCCTACGACGCTTCGGCATGGGGTCCGTGGGGATGATTGTCTCCCAATTAGGCCAAAAGCCTAAGCTTGGGGGGAGGTACGCGTATACTGACAGTTCGCTCATTTCTATATTCGCTCCATGTCAGTTCTTTGTATATCCATATTTCGCTTTCTTTTATTTGTTCTTGCTTGTGGTGTTTATTTTCTCAAAACCCAAAAATACCAAAAATATTTTCGTTGTTTCTCTATGCTTTTATTTTAGTAATTCGAGTTGTAGTTTTATTTTGTCTTTTTGATTTTCGAGTTGATATTCAAAAAACCCAAAAATATTTTCCTTTTTATTTGCTTCTTCCTTGCTTTGTTTTAAAATTCGAAAACACCAAAAATATTTGTTGTTCTTCTTGGTTTTGTATAGTTCTTTTCAGATTCAACAGCCGTCTGTGACTCCACCTGGAGCTTGGTTTTCATTTTATATCATTCAAGTCATGCGAGCGAAGGGCAATAATGACGATATTCGACAACTTGATGTGGTGAGAGGCTGGTATGAACCGTATTTGTTTTCATTTTTGTACACATACCTGTCCATATGATTGCGCTTAGTAGTTATGGTATGGGCTATGTTACTTGATGAATGCTTGATAGCCATGTTTTCTCATGATTAATCCTAATCTCCTGAAGGTGCACCATATGTCATATAGTTATTTGCATGCATTGTTTTATTCGTAGAGTGGTATTGTAGTGTGGTATCCTCCTCTGAATGTTTTACTTGATTCGACTTGGCACATGCTTACACATGTTTATGACTCAAAACAAAAGTCAAGCCTCGACGATCTATTGTGACTCAGAGTTTCTGTATCACTTTTATGCCACTGCTAATTTTATTCTGTCGCAAGTATGATTATGACAGTTGTGCTCTCTTGTTGTCGCTTCCCCGTCTATTGCTAGCCTTCACCTGTACTAAGCGGGAATGCTGCTTGTGCATCCAAAATCCTGAAAACCAAGTTATTCCAAAGAGTCCACTATAAATTCCTATGCATGGTTTTAAACCATTCCAAGTAAATTTCTTCGTGTGCTATCTTTAACTATTCAAAATTGTACAATCCCTTTTTGTGTCACTGCGTGTAGCTCATAAGGATGTGGTAGTAGAACTTGTCATCTTCCATGCTAAATGATTTCCAAGGACAAGTAGCTTCATCTGCTTGTCCACTTTTATTTTTGCAAAAGAGCTGGTTAGTCCACCTATCATTTAATATTAAAATAGACACTCCTCCACGGTGATTGTTGGTCGGCACCCGAGGATTCGGTTAGCCATGGTTTGTGGAAGAAAAGGTTGGGAGGAGTGTCAAAAATCTGTAAGCATGATATAATGCAAACTATATGAATTTTCGGAACCGCTCTAAAAGTTGGTTAGTTATGGAAGATGACAAGAACTCTATCGCGGATTTGTTGACACTTGCAACCACTTCTCAAAATATTATTTTTACACTCTTTATATGCCTTCGGGAACTAACAAGCTCTAGCACACGATTTAATCCCTGCTTCCCTCTGCGAAGGGCCTATCTTTTATTTTAATGTTGAGTCACCATCCTTCTTTAAAGCACTTCTTTGAGAGCATGACTGTCATTCTTAGTGAAATGTGCTTGTCCCAGAATAGGTTAGTAGTGACATAGCTTGATGCTTTTATCTTTGATAAGCTTTATTTCTAGTCTGCCTGTAAACTTCAGAGGTGCCTGGGCATTTATGTTTTGCTGCACACATTCGGGCAAGCGAGATACCACTTTGCCATACCCAATTACGAACATTGCAATCCTGCACTTAGTTATATGCCATGTTGTTTACCTTTAGTATGTTAGAATCTTTTCATGGCTGCATATTTATCAAGCTTTTATCTTATGCATATCTCCTATCATGAGCTAGTAAGTATAATCATAATTCAAGTATGTATACATCATATGAAGCAATTGTGTTCGTAAAAGTTTCTTTATCGCGTTCAGTTTGTCAACTGAATTGCTTGAGGACAAGCAATAAGCTAAGCTTGGGGGGAGTTGATACGTCCAAAACGTATCTACTTTTCCGAACACTTTTGCTGTTGTTTTACCTCTAACTTGTATGATTTGGATGCAACTAACATGGACTAACGCTGTTTTCAGCAGAATTGCCCTGGTGTCTTCTTTTTGTGCAGAAAAGTCAACTTTCGAGAAAAACTCCGAAAACAATTGCGATCGTCATATTTCACCGGAAGACCCACGGAGCCAGAAGGGGAGTCGGAGAGGCCACACCAGGCAGCCACGCCATAGCTGGGCGCGGCTGGGGGTGGGGCCGCGCCCAAGTGTGGCGTGGCCACCTCGGTCGCCCCCCGACGCTCCCCTTTGGACTATATATTGCCCTTGACCTAAATATCGAGGGGGGTTCGACCATATTTCGCGAAACACATCCACGCTCCGCCGCCGCCGCGATCTCTATTCCGGGGATCAGAAGTTCCGTTCTGGCACCCTGCCGGGACGGGGATTCGGAGGAGATCATCACCATCGTCATCACCACCGCCTCTCCATCAACCATCAATGATTCCCCCATCCATGTGTGAGTAGTTCCCTGCTGTAGGCTGAGGGGATGGTAGGGATTGGATGAGATTGTTCATGTAATAAGTTGCCAGATTGTTAGGGCATGGTGCCTAGTATCCATTGTTAGTGCTATTTATCATTGTTGCAACTTGTTGTGCTTAATGCTTGCCACTAGGGCCCGAGTGCCATGATCTCAGATCTGAACATGTTGTTGATGCATGAGAATAATTATGTTTTAGATCATATCTGCAAGTTGTTTTCACCTGTTATTGTCCGGAACCCGAGGCCCCGGAGTGACAGCAACCGGGATAACTGGAGGGGATGGCTTTGACTTGAGGATTACGTGTGTTCACGGAGTGTTAATGCATTGCTCCGGTACTTTATTAAAAGGAGTACCTTAATTGCCAGTAGTTTCCCTTGAGGCCCCGCTGCAAACGGGCTGGCAGGACAGTAGATGTTGTGCAAGTTTCTCATTGCGAGCACGTACGACTATATACGGAACACATGCCTATGTTTGACTAGTACTAGGATGCTTTTATAATTGTTTACCTGCAAATGCCCTGAGTTATGATTATTACATGAGCGCTCTTATCCATGCAACGCCCGTACATCCGTCCCTATGCCTACAGTACTTTTAATCCTGCTGTTTACTGAAATTACTGCTGCTGTCTTTGTTACACTGTTGCTGCTATTACTTTGTTACTACTGCTGTTATATCACCGTTGCTACTGATAATCTGTGTCGAGGAAGTCTACTTTCAGGTGCAGCTGAACTGACAATTCATCTGTTAAGGCTTATATTTATTCTTTGGCTCCCCTTGTGTCGAATCAATAAATTTGGGTTTTACTTCCCTCGAAGACTGTTGCGATCCCCTATACTTGTGGGTCATCACCCTACATGATCAAGATCATATTATTGTAATGCTACATGTTGTGTTTGCTGGGATCCGATGAATATTGAATATTATGTCAAGTTGATTATCAATCTATCTTATATGTTATTTAAGATCTTGCATGCTTTCCGTTACTCGTAGATGCTTTGGCCAAGTAGATGCTTGTAACTCCAAGAGAGAGTATTTATGCTAGATAGTGGGTTCATGTCTCCGTTTAACCCGTGACAGTGACAGAAAGTTCTAAGGTTATGGATGTGCTGTTGCCACTAGGGATAACCTAACGATGCTATGTCCACGGGCATATGTGTTTGTTTACATTACGCACTTTACTTAATGCAATTATCCGTTGCTTGCAACTTAATACCAACGGGGGACTCGGATGACAACCCGGCGGTGGATTATTAGTCATAGATGCTGTTGGATAACGATCTATGTATTATGTCGTAATGCCCAATTAAATATCATAGTAGTCAACATGTCATGTATATGCATTGTCATGCGCTCACTATTCGTCAATTGGCTAGCTGTAATTTGTTCACCCAACATGTAGTTATCTTTTATGGAGAGACACCACTAGTGAACTGTGGACCCCGGTCCATTCTTTTACACTGATTAAACAACCACAAACTGCAAACTATTCCTTTTTCATTCTCTGTAATTTAATACTCATTTTCCACACCATACGTTTAATCCTTTGTTTTCAGCAAGCCAGTGAGATTGACAACCTCACTGTTTCCTTGGGGCAAAGTAGTTTGATTGTGTTGTGTGCAGATTCCACGTCAACAGTCCAGACTCCCTGCGACAGCTATTTTTCTGGCGCCGTTGACAACCTTCTGAAGAGTTGCTGCTCCTACTGGTTCGATAACCTTGGTTTCTTTCTGAGGGAAAACTTGCTGCTGACTACATCATACCTTCCTCTTGGGGTCTCCCAACGAACGTGTGTTTCACGTCATCAAGCTATTTTTCTGGCGCCGTTGCCGGGGAGACAGCAGTCTTCTGCAAGGGGAGTTTCACGCTTCCAATCTCTTTACTTTGTTTTTGTCTTGCTTAGTTTATTTTATTTTATCTTGTTTGCTTTCAATTATCAAAAACACAAAAAAAAATTAGTTACTTGCATCTAGTTTATTTTCTTTTTGGTTTTTATTATTTCATCATGCTTCTCCCTAAGTACACTTTAAAAGAAATATCTGTGGGTAGTGGGTCTATCATTGGAAGAGATAACATTGAGGAATTCTTGAATCATGTTAATATGGTTAAAGATTTTGAAGATAGATCCTTTGTAGAACTTGCTCCAAATTATGAAATTGCTACAGCTTCTCTAGTTCACATGTTGGAAGCTCGGTTTGTCAACCTTAGTCCCATAATGCAGCACATGTTTCTAAAACTCCATGATACTGAAGATGGTGAAAAGAAAGATTTTGTTTTAGAAACCCTACTTAAAGAATTTGGTGATGTTGCTAGGGAAGCTAGAAAAGTTTTTATTAAATACAAGATGCTTGGTTATTGTATTGACGTTGTTAATACACTTGAAAAACTTGAAAAAGAGAGGCTCGAGTACACTAAGGAAACTAATGGTGAGGGGGAAGTTAAAATACCTATACCTTTTAAGCTTATAGGAATGCAGGAGGCACTAGAAAAGAATTTTGATTGGATTGTTCCTGAGAACCCATTTGATGAAAATGATGAGCCTAGAGGTATTGAGAAAGAGAATTCTGAAACTTACATAGACAAGATAAATTGCATTGATGAGAAAACTTCCGACCTCTCTGTTGATGTTTCTTCACTTGGTAATACTTGATGCATGCTTTGTGCCTAGCTAAAAGGCGTTAAAGAAAAGCGCTTATGGGAGGCAACCCATTTTATTTTTCTGCAATTTTTCTTTTATTGAGTCAAGGTGCTTGTTTACTTCTGTAGCAACTCCTTTGTATCTTTATTTTCTCGCATTGTTGTGCCAAGAGTAGCCTCTAATGATAAGATGATGCTTAATTTTGATTGCTGCGCAGAAACAGATTTTTGCTGTTCACTATACGAAATTCCTAAAATCACCAGATTGTTAAAAAAATCTGAAAAGTTTTGTGCGTAATCTTTATGAATGTCTGAAACTTTCATTAGTTCAGAGTTTCTCGATCTGAGCGTCGTAAGTGCCTCGAAAAAATTCGTCTTTGCGGACTGTTCTGTTTTAGACAGATTATGCCTTTTTATTTTTCGCATTCTCTCTTTTACTAGTGTTGAGTGAAATTCTTTTTTGGGTGGAAGAGCTTCACATAACATCAGTGGCTGTAGCTAATGTTTAAAGTAACAAATCATATTGCGTCTTTACATAACATGTGAATTTTTGATTATGCACTAACCCTCTAATGAGATCTAATTTGAGTTTGGTGTGACGGAAGTTTTCAAGGGTCAAGAGAGAACGATGATATAATAGGATCAAGAAGAGTGAAGAGCTTAAGCTTGGGGAGGCTCCCATGGATCTCCCCAGCATATTTCAAGAAGACTCAAGCGTCTAAGCTTGGGGATGCCCAAGGCATCCCTTCTTCATCGTCGAAATTATCAGGTCATCTCCAGTGAAACTATATTTTAATTCTTTCACATCATATGTGCTTTTCTTGGTGCATCTGTGTGCTTTTTATTTTCAGTATTGCATTTTTATTTTCAATAAATCTTGACTGGACCCTAGCATTTCTTGATTGGGAGAGAGACACGCTCCGCTTTTTCATGAGAATACTCCTATTCTTCACTTATATTTGTTGAGTATTCATATCTAGCGCTGTTCAGCTTTTAGCTCTTGTTTTCATGTATCTCTTGTCAGAGCTATTAGCTTTCTTTTGTAGAAAGTACTCTCTTGCTTCACTTATATTTGTTTGGAGAGTTGATGAAATAAATTGATTGATGTTTGGTTGGTTCAGAAAATGTTGCATGTGGTAATTGGTATAAGGAAAACTTGCTTAATCTTGTAGATCACTGGTGCCTGGTTGACGGGAGAGTATTTGAGGATGATGATGATGGTGATGATGAGTACTTCCCCGGCAACGGCGCCAGAAAACAGCTTGATGGCTACGTGTTGGTGAACCCCAAGAGGAAGGTTATGATGTAGACAGCAGAAGTTTTCCCTTGAATAATCTACCCAAAGTTATCAATCCAGTAGGACTTGACGATCTATCAGAAGGTTGTTGATGTTGACTCCCCCTGGCGCTAGGGAGCTTGCACCAACGTGGAATCTGCACAGACACAAACCAGAACTTTGCCCAACACGAAACAGAGAGGTTGTCAATCTCTCCGGTCTTGCAGAAACAAAGAGTTAAACGTATGGTGTGGAAAACAGCAGAAAAACAGCAAGTAACAGGAAACAGATGATTGCAGCAGGTTGTGTAAACAGTATGAGGAAATTGGACCAGGGTCCACAGTTCACTAGTGGTGTCTCTCTCAGAACAGATAACTAGCATGTTGGGTAAACAAATTACAGCTGGACAATTGACAAATAGAGAGGGCTTAACAATGCAATACATGCCAAGATGTCTACTATGAAATCTAGTTGGGCATTACAACAAAGTACATAGACCGTTATTCCAACCGCATCTATGCCTAAATAATCCACCTTCAAGGCAGCATCCGCATCCTGTTCAGTATTAAGTTGCTAACAACAGATTATTGCATGAAGTAAAGTGTGTAATGTAATCAATACAAGTGCCCTTGGACACTGCACCAATGTTTTATCCCTAGTAGCAACAGCACATCTACCATCTTAGACCTTTCTGTCACTGATCCAGATCTCTAGGGACTGAACCCACTATCGAGCATAAATACCCCCTCTTGGAGTCACAAGCATCTACTTGGCCAAAGCATCTACTAGCAACGGAGAGCATGCAAGATCAAGAGCACATAGATAAACAACTTGAATAAACATGGTATCAATATTCATCGGATCCCAGCAAACACAACATCTAGTATTACAATAAGATGATCTTGATCATGTTAGGCAGCTCACAAGATCTAAACATGGAGGCACAAGGTAGAGAGACAACCATCTAGCTACTGCTATGGACCCGTAGTCCAGGGGTGGACTACTCACGCATCACTCCGGGGGCAGGCATGGTGGTGTAGAGCCCTCCGGTGATGATCTCCCCTCCGGCAAGGTGCCGGGAAGAGCTTCAGAACTCCTCCGATCTGAGATTGACGATGACGGCCGCGACGGAACTTTTCGTGGAATATGATCGACAGTAATAGGGTTTTCGCGTCGCGGAGAATATATAGGCGAAGAGGCGGCGTCGGTGGCCGAGGGGAGCCACCACGCCATAGGTGGGCGCGGGCCCACCCTGGGCCGCGCCCTAGTGTGGCGTGGCCCCCTGGTGGGTCTGCTCCGACTCCCCTTTGGACTCCATGATCTCCTCGTGATATTATTGACGATGTCTTTTGTTTCGTCCAATTCGAGAATATTTCCTTAATAGATTTTCTGAAACCAAAAACAGCAGAAAACAGGGAACTGGCACTGTGGCATCTTGTTAATAGGTTAGTCCCAGAAAATGCATAAAAATGATATAAAGTGTAACCAAAACATGTAGCAATTGATATAATATCAGCATGGAACATTAAAAATTATAGATACGTTTGAGACGTATCAAGCATCCCCAAGCTTAGTTCCTGCTCGTCCTCGAGTAGGTAAACGATAAAAACAGATAATTTTTGAAGTGACATGCTACCAACACAATCTTTGATCAAATAACAATGTAATGCACATGATCTGAATGAGGTGATCCAAGCCAATGGTCTATAGTTTGCAAGCAACTAAATAAAGAGTAAACATAAGTGATCACACAAGTGCAAACTTTCATGAATAATACTATAAAACATTTAGAGATATAATAGTCTAACATAATAGTTAGTTCACAGCAGCAATAATTCTCAACATGAAAGTGTTTGTATCAACACAAAGGAAGATAATAGCTTCAGCTTTTGTTTCAACTTTCAACATGTATATCATATAGATAATGTCAATGCAAAGAATATGATCAACCAAACACAAAGTTATGTAAAAACTGTTATACTGGAGTTGACAATGATGTTTGCTTAAGTAGACAGAAAGAAGTGGGAAAACTGACCCAACATAAAAGTAAAAGAATGGCCCTTCGCAGAGGGAAGCAGGGATTAACATCATGTGCTAGAGCTGTAGTTCCCGAAGGCATATAGAGAGCATAAAATATTGTTTTGTAAGGTAATGGTGTATACAGGTGTCAACAAATCAGCAAATAGGCAATACTCTACTTCACTAGTTGATCAAACTTTACAAGAGCGGCTCCCATGAAGGACATTATTTCTACCAGCGGGCAGATCATCCCTCTTCTCTTTTGTTTACACACTTGTGAACATTGCTTGACTGACGAATCAGGGGCAAAAAGATGTGAAGAGAATTGTTTGGTTAAAGTTGTAATTAATTGGGACTGGGCACCCCGTTGCCAGCTCTTTTTGCAAAATTATTGGATAAGCGGATGTATATGCCACTAGTCCAGGTGTGTAAAATTTGATCAACCAGGAAATAAAAACCACCTATCTACGTCCTTATGAGCTTTTCAAGTAGTGACACAAAAAAGAAATGTAACAGTTTTGAGTAGTTAGTAGATAGCACATGAAGAAATTTACTTGGAATGGTGAAAACGCCACATAATAGGTAGTATGGTGGACACAGGTGGCATGGATTTGGCTCAAGGTTTTGGATGTACAAGAAGCATTCCCTCTTAGTACAGAGTTTAGGCTAGCAAGGTTATTATAAGCAAACATCATTATCAACTGGAATAGCAAGAGTGTACATAAAACACAAGGTTTGACGAACCATAGACTCCCACTGTCTTCCTTGTTAACACATAGCCTTCATCCAAAAATTATCTAGACTACTATGGACTCCTATCATGCAACAGATTATTATAGCAGAAAATCCTTATAGTAGTTCTTCATTAATAGCCATTACTTACATGATGCACAAGCTTAAACATCAATTACTTGACAGCTCAAAACAATTGGCAAGCATCAAATTACTCAAGACAACGACCTAAAAAGATTTATGTAAGCATTTTATACCACTACCACATGCATAGCATTTTTCTGGTCCAACCAAACACCAATCAACTTATTTGACAACTCTCCAAACAGATATAAATGAAGCAAGAGAGTACTTTCTTCAAAAGAAACTGAAAGCTCTAACAAGAGATGTATAAAAAACTGAGAGCTAACAGCAATAACAGCAACTAGACATGAATACTCAACAAGTATAAGTGAAGCACAAGAGTATTCTAATGAAAAAGTGGAGCGTGTCTCTCTCCCAAACATGAATACTAGGATCCAACAAGTATAGCACAGCAAACAAAACAAAACAAACTGAAAACAAAAACACACTGACGCTCCAAGGAAGAGTACACTAGTATGAAGCAATAAAAATATAGCACCATTAGAGATGACCTGATAATTTGTAGATAAAGAAGGGGATGCCTTGGGCATCCCCAAGCTTAGATGCTTGAGTCTTCTTGAAATATGCTGGGGAGGTAAGCCTCCCCAAGCTTAATCTCTTCACTCTTCTTGATCATGTAATATCATTCTCCTCTATCAACACTTGAAAACTTCCTTCACACCAAAACTTAACAGCTTTTCTCATTAGCAGGTTAGTGTACTAAAAGATAATACTTCAAAGTTCTAGCAAAGACAAAACTCACAATCCAACTATTTTAAACATTAGCCACTGTTACTAGGCTCAAGTGGTCACTTTTACATGAAAAGAAACCACTTAAAAACTTGTAAAAGAGAGAATGCAAAATAAAAGACAGAATCTGTCAAACCAGAACAGTCTGTAATGACGAATTTTTCGAGTCACTTACGATGCTCAGATGAAAACTTTTGAGATAATGAAAGTTGCGTAACATCATCAGGAACATGCACAAAAAGTTTCAGCATTTTTTGATTTTTTCTGATTTTCTACTGAATTAAACGGTGACGAACAGCAATCTGTCCCAATGCAATCCCGAAAATAAAAACCAACTTTGCATTAGTAACTCTCCTTGGCACAACAAAACAGCAAATAAAAGATACAAAGGAGTTGCTACAGAGGTAAACAAGTATCCTTGACTCAAGAAAAAAAATAAAACAGCAAATAAAAACATGGGTTATCTCCCGAAGTGCTTTTCTTTAATGCCTTTGAGCTAGGCATGAAGAGATGCATCAATTATTGTCAAGATCCAGATCATACAATGAAAGCTTAAAAGTCTTATCAACAATGCATTGTATGTTACTTATGCTAGTTTCAGAGTTCTCTTTTTCTTTTCTCTTAGGTACACTCTCTTCATCAAAAAGATTTTCAGGCACAATCCATCCAAAATTATTTTCTAAAGTGTCATGCAATGCCATCATTTTATAGGGGATTGGAATTTTCAGACCATTCTTAGCAAAAGGTTGATTAGAATATTTAGCTCTATTTTCCCTTCTTGTTCTAAGAATTTTCATAACATCAGTGTAGCAATCAAACATTTTATATTTAGCAAAGATTATTCTAGCTTCCTTAGCAACATCTCCCAATTCTTCATGCAAAGTTTCTAACACAAAGTCTTTCTTTTCACCATTTTTCATATCATGAAGTGCTAAAAACATGTGTTGCATTATAGGATGCATATTAACAAACCTAGCTTCTAGCATTTGAACAAGGGAAGCTATGGCAGTTTCATAATTAGGAGCAAGTTCAGCTATAGATTTCTTTTTAAAGTCATCAGACTTTCTCACAAAGTTCAGAAATTGCTCAATGTTGTTTTCCCCTATGACAGAGCCACTACCTACTTGTATGTTTATCATAGAAAATTCAGGTTTCAAGATAGTAAAGCTGTGAACTTGAATTTGTTAAAGTCAGACCACTCAGTATTATCAGGATTACTCATTTTTAGCAAGACTAAAACAAGCAACAGGGCAACTCGAAATTAAAAACTAGATGCAGGAATTTAATTTTTTTGGGTTTTTGATTTTTAACAGCAAGCAAAACAAAACTAAAACAAGACAAAAACAAAGTAAAGAGATTGGAACTGAGAGACTCCCCTTTTCAATAGCCTCCAAGTCCCCGGCAACGGCGCCAGAAAACAGCTGGTGCCTGGTTGACGGAGAGTATTTGAGGATGATGATGATGGTGATGATGAGTACTTCCCCGGCAACGGCGCCAGAAAACAGCTTGATGGCTACGTGTTGGTGAACCCCAAGAGGAAGGTTATGATGTAGACAGCAGAAGTTTTCCCTTGAATAATCTACCCAAGGTTATCAATCCAGCAGGACTTGACGATCTATCGGAAGGTTGTTGATGTTGACTCCCCCTGGCGCTAGGGAGCTTGCACCAACGTGGAATCTGCACAGACACAAACCAGAACTTTGCCCAACACGAAACAGAGAGGTTGTCAATCTCCCGGTCTTGCAGAAACAAAGAGTTAAACGTATGGTGTGGAAAACAGCAGGAAAAACAGCAAGTAACAGGAAACAGATGATTGTAGCAGGTTGTGTAAACAGTATGAGGAAATTGGACCAGGGTCCACAGTTCACTAGTGGTGTCTCTCTCAGAACAGATAACTAGCATGTTGGGTAAACAAATTACAGCTGGGCAATTGACAAATAGAGAGGGCTTAACAATGCAATACATGCCAAGATGTCTACTATGAAATCTAGTTGGGCATTACAACAAAGTACATAGACCGTTATTCCAACCGCATCTATGCCTAAATAATCCACCTTCAAGGCAGCATCCGCATCCTGTTCAGTATTAAGTTGCTAACAACAGATTATTGCATGAAGTAAAGTGTGTAATGTAATCAATACAAGTGCCCTTGGACACTGCACCAATGTTTTATCCCTAATAGCAACAGCACATCTACCATCTTAGACCTTTCTGTCACTGATCCAGATATCTAGAGAATGAACCCACTATCGAGCATAAATACCCCCTCTTGGAGTCACAAGCATCTGCTTGGCCAAAGCATGTACTAGCAACAGAGAGCATGCAAGATCAAGAGCACATAGATAAACAATTTGAATAAACATGGTATCAATATTCATCGGATCCCAGCAAACACAACATCTAGTATTACAATAAGATGATCTTGATCATGTTAGGCAGCTCACAAGATCTAAACATGGAGGCACAAGGTAGAGAGACAACCATCTAGCTACTGCTATGGACCCGTAGTCCAGGGGTGGACTTCTCACGCATCACTCCGGAGGCAGGCATGGTGGTGTAGAGCCCTCCGGTGATGATCTCCCCTCCGGCAGGGTGCCGGGAAGAGCTTCAGAACTCCTCCGATCTGAGATTGACGATGACGGCTGTCGTGGGTTTGTCACGTCAGGTGTCATAGATGACTTCGTAGGTGTGGGATTATGCGAGTCAAGCATCTCCGAGCTTGGGATCGCAGGAACAAAGATCAACACAGATTTACCCAGGTTCGGCCCCCTCAATGTGAGGTAAAAGACCTACTTCCTGCCTACCCTAGATTGGTATTGATATGATAATCGAGGTGTTACAATGGAGGCGATCCGATCTGGTACTCGCCGTATGAGCTAGGGTTTGGGGCTTGATAGCTTGACCCGCTCTAAGTCCTGCGAGTCCTCTTTATATACACAGAGGCTCGCTAGGTTACAAAAGGAAACTTCCCCATAAGGAATACATCCACAGAGGCCTACTCGGAGACTACTTGGTCTTCACGTCCTCCGGGATATGTCTTCTAGATCTTTCCCTTATGGCGGTTCAATATTGGGCTTGCTCCCAAGTGGGCCTTCGTCCGTGCGAGTAAGTTAAGTCGCACTGGGCCGCGGGTTAATCCAGAAAGTATTCCCCCGACATTAGCCCCCAAGATTGGTTAGGACTTTACGGTGAGAATCTTCTGACCTCTTGAAATGGTCTCTGAGCCGCACTGCAAACGTTCTGACCAATCTCCTGACTTATGCGATTCAGAGCTGTGACTCATCTGCGCGACTCATCTCTTCTTCTGGAAATATTCCGTTTCCTTTAATTGCGGACCGTTACTCGTTTTGCGGGCGCAAATTGTGCCGTTGGTTGCGAGCACAGATAATGCCGTTAGTTGCGGGCCCCTTCAGTTATAAGCTGCGGCCACCTAGGTCATTATCCATTTGCCCTTGCAATCTTCTCATCCCTAGCCGCGCCGTCTTCTTCCTCGACCCGAGCCTAGTTCCCCAATCCAATCTCCCCCTCGCAATGGCGCCCAAGGCGAAGCCATCTGACGATAGGCGCAAGATCTCCTGCAACTGGGAAGGATCCTGGGTAACGGAGGAAACTCTTGCAGATCTGGCCGAGGCTGGCTTCTTGCCGCCGAAGGAGGACGGCGTCTGGCGGGCGCCAGGCGATGAAATCGAGCCGCGCCCCAAGCCCAACGAGCTGGTGATGTTCGTGGAGCACGTGGAGCGTGGATTCACGCCGCCAGGTTCTCCCTTCTTCCGCAATTTGCTGCAACGCCTAGGCCTCCGTCTTCACGACATCGGGCCCAACTCAATGCTCCAGGTGAGCAATTTTCATGTGCTGTGCGAGGACTATCTTGGCATAGCCCCCAACATCGATCTATGGCTGGCCTCTTTCACCTGCAACAGCCAACTTGTCTCCAAGGGTGGCGCCTACGTTCAGGTCGGCGCCATCTCTCTTCAACGCCATAGGAACTCTTGCCTTCCCAAGCTAGCCCTGGCGAATCGACCCAGGGCTTGGCAAAAATCTTTCTTCTATTGCCAAGATACTTCACCGGAGGGCGAAACTCGCCTTCCCTCCTGGTCTAACACCCTCTTCGTGCCTACCGAGGCACTGAAATCAAAACCCCGCGACTCGTCCATGTCCTTCATCAATGAGTCGCTGATCAAAGTCCGCGCCTTAATAGGTCATGGTCTTACTGGCCTTGATCTTCTCTCTTGCTGGACCAAATGGCGCATTCAGCCCGTGAGTCCACGACAGCGATCCTTCCTTGAGTGCACAGGCACCTCTGCTGACGTTGATCGTATCAAGGCTTCGGACTGGAGGCCTGAGGATTGGGTGGAATTTGTCACCCGCGTGACTGAGGAGAAGGACATCTCCTTCGATAAGGTGGGGCTTGCCCCTTTCAGTGTTAACAACAAGCCTTTTGAGGTAACTCCTCTTCTCTGTCTTTTCGCCTTCGTAGTTGAGTCGCATTCCTTTTCTTAATACTGCAACTTATATCTCCCTGATCCAGGCTGATGAGAACTACTGGTCGCTGCCTGCGACCGTCGCCGGCACTGCTGCTCCCAAGCGTGCCGCACGAAAGAAGTTGCTGCCCACTCTAGAGGGCAGCGAGACTGCTGATATCCCTTCTGTTGCTTCTGCGGCCTCAGATGGTGAAGAGACTGAACTGGACGAGGATGACAGTCCAGTGCCAGCCGCGAGTTCTGTTGCCGCGGCTGGACCAACTCCCCGTAGAGCCTCCAAGAGGCTATCTCGTGAGGAACCAGAGGTTGATGCTCTGGAAAACCCTGAGGCCACGAAGCGTCGCAAACCTGCTACGGGCGCGACCTCCTCCGTTGCCAGGCGTGCTTTCAAAGCCACCGCCTCTGCTGAAGAAGACATGGGTCCCCACTCTGGTAATTTCTGTTGTCTTGTCATCTTGAATGCTTATTCTTTTTCCTCTACTGACACGCAAAACTTCTGCTCGTAGATTCTGGGACCCAAGGCCTGTCCTCACCGTCAAGCGGTGAACTTATGGCCTTTGTGAAGATGGCTCCAGAGTTAGTAACTTTTCCCTGTGCTTATAATACTTTTATTCTGGCTTATGTGCTTCTTCTTCACACAATGCCCTTGCTTTTTGCAGAAGTGCGGCTAAACCCGCGACTGAGCCTGGAACCGCGGTTGAGCCGCATTTATCACCTGCGGCTCATACCGCCATGGTAGAGGGCGTGGCCACCACTGATGACCTGGCCACGGTCCCTGTTCTTGACACAGCCACCCAAGAGGTGGCTCTGGAGGATAGAACGGATCCCCTTATGATCCAGGACGTGGAGAAGGTCAACCCCTCCTCCATAGATGTAATGGCCAAGGATGCTGATGCGCCAGTGATTGAGTCGCCAGCGGCGGACAGCCTGCGGTCGCCAATTCTGCGTGCTGAGGTTGCTTCTTCCTCCTCCACAAGCCGCGCTGAGAGACTGTCAGAGGCTATCATTGCCTCAAATGACAAGCAAGCCATGGAGCTCCGCAAGGCACTGTCTGACCTGTCTGCGGCTTATAAGGTAAACTTCTATCTCCAGTTATCTGTCTCTAGCCCCCAAGGATCAAGTTTCTTCTTTGACTGTAAAGGGAGACTTGATGCTTCTCTTTTAGCTGTTGATATATACTTACTAACTGATGTACCCTTCGTAGGAGGAACTAAGCTCCATAACAGCTGCCAAACTTGCCTTGGAAAAGCAGCTGGGGATACTCCCTCTGAACTGGAGAGGCTGCGCGAGCTCCTTGGCCAGCGTGACGCTGAGCTGAAGAAGAGGGAAACCAGGATGGGCGAGCTATCTGATGAAAGCTTCAAGTTATCTGAGCAAGCCAAAGCCACCGAGCTGCGGCTTAAAACTGTTGAAGAGAAGTTCCAAGAGAGGGTCCAGCAGCTGGACCTCCAAGTCAGTGCTCAGAAAGACGCCATTGCTGATGCCAATGAGGACGCAAGGCTTAAGGCTGTTTCCATTGGCGAGCTTGAGAAAAAGTTGAAGAAAGTTTCTGATGCCCATAACCTTGTCCACGCCAAAGTGTGCATCATGACTCAAGAGTTAACTGGTATGTGTTGCGACTCATATCTGCATCTGTTTTCTCTACTATCTTTGCCTGTATGTTGTAGAGCTGACGGAGACATGCCTCGATGTAGGTGAAGATGCCAAGGAGCAGCGCGGCAGTACTCAAGAACAGCTGGAGTATATCCGCGATTTTTCGCGAAGAACTTGTGACGCCATGAAATCACTGTCTAAGTGCCTGCTGCCGACCAAGCCAGTCCCCGGTGATTCTGAAGGGCTGCTGAAAAGACTGCTTAGGGCGCCTCAGTTCTTTTTGGACTGGAAGGAGTCCTCAGCTCGCACCGGCGCGGCTCATGTTCTTGCTTTGGCCAAGACGTACTATCCTTCTTTTGATGCTGCCAAGGTTGCAAAAGGTAGGCCCTCGAAGAAGGTGGATGGCACCGAACTGACGGCCTCAGAATATGCGACGACTTGGAAGGATATGCGCGGCCACGCGACTGAACTGGTGGAGGGGATAGATCTTGCGACCTATATGGGCAAGTATAATGCAGATGGAAGCAGATGGGAGAAGTTACCCGCTCCGTCATCCAGTGCGGTGATTCCGCAGGAAAAGAACCCCTCTCCAGGCGTATCCAGCTCTGCAGCCCCCAAGCCCGCGACTGAAGAGCCCTCCAGCGAGCCTGCGATTGCTCCTTCTGGCAAGCTTGGTAAGCCGCCTGTTCCTCCTTCCCACCGGCCAAAAGCTGCGCACAAGTGAAGAAGAAAAACAATGGTTTGATGATCTTGGCCCTTAGCGGTCTGTAATAATTGTTAGAATTTATGTGTCATAAGACAATATTATGGTTTGCTTAAGTACTCTTGGCAGTACATGTTTCGACCAATAGGCTGGTCCTTATGATTTGTCTCGGTTTTTCCTCACTTAGGCCCTTGCGCGGCTCAGTATTTCCCAGGTAAAAAGTGCGTGTTCAGGGTCGAGAGCGGCCATGATAGGCAATCAAACTCGATTGACGCCGCACCCCCAGTACTTTGGCCGCATAGTGCAAGTCGCATCCAAGAGAGGTTGAGTATAATCACGATAAATGCCACTTGTTTGGCGATCCCAAGGAATAGGCCGCGCTAAAAAGCTGCCGCACCCCCAAGGGACCAATGATTAAAAAATAAAAGACTCACAGCTCAATTGGTAGTTTGAGATGCTTTATTTCAGAATCATTATATGATACATAGGGTCGGTCGCGCCTAGGTGGCGACCAGAAGTGATGCTTGGGTCGGTTGCGCCTAGGTGGCAACCAGAGATGTTACATGGGTCGGTCGCGCCTGAGTGGCGACCAGAATTGGGTCGGTTGCGCCTAGGTGGCAACCAGAGATGTTACATGGGTCGGTCGCGCCTGAGTGGCGACCAGAATTGGGTCGGTTGCGCCTAGGTGGCAACCAGAGATGTTACATGGGTCGGTCGCGCCTGAGTGGCGACCAGAATTGGGTCGATCGCGCCTAGGTGGCGATCAGAAGTGTCATATTGGGTCGGTCGCGCCTGAGTGGCGACCAGAATTGAAATTTTTAGCCCTGAGTGGCCAGCTTGATGATGTAAACTCTTAATAATTTTGCTGCGGCTGCTGATGGCAACTCGCGACGCCTGGGATGTGTCCTTATTGGCAATGGCTCGTAGCCTTTGACTTCCTTGCCTCCCTTGCGGCCGTAATCTGAAGTCGCAAGTCAGGCAGGTGCCTCTTGGCCTTCACGATGTCATCAAAATTCTCCTGCGACTCGCGCATGGGCGCGCTCTCTGCGATGCAAGCTGCTCTGGCTATGGCCTTGTCGCCTCTTCACATTCTTGAGCTATTCTTTTGTCGCCATTGATGGTGATGACACCCCTAGGGCCTGGTATTTTAAGCTTTAGGTACACATAGCACGGCCTAGCCATAAACTTTGCGAATGCTTCTCTGCCAAACAGCGCATGATATGGGCTCTGGAAATCTACAACCTCGAACCAAATGTACTCGCTCCTGAAGTTGCTTTGTGTCCCAAAGGCGACCTCCAAGTTAACTCGCCCCAATGGCTGAGCTGATATGCCTGGCACGACACCATGAAACGTTGTTCTTGATGGGTGTAGCTGCTTTTCTTGAAGGTTCATTCTTTTGAAGGTTTCATAGTATAATATATTGATGCTGCTGCCTCCATCCATCAGTACTTTGCTCAACTTGTACCCTGCGACTTGAGGGGCAACCACCAGCGCGAGTTTTCCCTCTTCATTTATTTCTCCTGGGTGATCCTCGCGGCTCCAAACTACTGGTTGCTCGGACCACTTTAGCCACTGTGGGACGGCTGGTACTATGGCGTTAACAGCCTGATTGCGTCGTCGCAGCTTTTGTTCCCTCCTTGAAGTATTCACCACAATGGTATGATACTGACCCAACTGTTTTGGGAACTGTGGCTGATCTGGCTGCGGATTTGGGACGGCGTTGTTGCTGTTGTTGCCTCCGCCATGTTTACCTTCCTCGTTGTTTTGATGATTGAAGTTTGTGTTGAGTGGCTGTCCATCCTTCCACTTTTTGTAATGATAACACTGTGCCTTCGTGTGGTTGGGTGGTTTCCCATCTTTTCCTATATGGATGTCGCAGGGGCGGTTGAAAACCTCTTCCAAATTAACTGGGTGAAAATTCCTTCCTCTGCTGCTGCTTTGTTTGTAACGAGTATTCGTATTTGCGACTAACCCTGAGTTTCCTTCCTCGTTTTTGCGCTTGTTATAACTCGCATTGGCATTGCTAGCTTGCTGTTGTTGAGGCTTGCTACTGGCCTTCTTTCCCTTGCCAGTGTTTTCCTCTTCCTCCCCATCAGATGCGTCCCTGGTTTTATCCGAGCTAGCATACTTGTTGGCCGCCGCCATTACCTCGCTTAGGCTCTTGACTTTATCCTTCATGCGACCTAGTTTGTGGACTAGCGGCTCAAATTTGCAATTTTTCTCCATGACAAGGACTGCTGAACTGGGTGGTATGTTGTCTGAGGAATGTATGATCTCTGCGACCCTTCTCATCCAGTGGCGACTCGACTCGCCTTCCTTCTGTACACAACGCTCAAGGTCCTCTATGCTGCAGAGTCGCTTGCATGTTCCTTGGAAATTCTTGATAAAAGCTTCCTTCATCTCATCCCAAGAGTTTATTGAATTTGGTGGCAAATTTTGTAGCCATATGTGGGCTGCGCCTTCTAACATCATGTTTAGGTAACGTGCGCAGATCTCTTCGGATGCATTTAGGATGCTCATGCCCATCTCGTAATTGTTGAGCCAAGTAACAGGGTCCATGCTGGCGTTGTAGTTGGCGACCTTGCGAGGCCCTTTGAAATCTGCAGGAAACGGTTCAGACCTGATTCTTTCGCTGAAACAGACTGGGCCTTTGAGTCGCGACGATAGGTTGGACGAAGCTGGCCTTCCTATTGGGTTGGCCGCCGCGCGCGGCTGCACAATCTCTATGGGTTGAATTTGCTGAGGTTGATTTTGAGCCGCAGGTTGATCTTCCCTTTGTCGCCTAGCCGAGCTCGAGGTCGCAACGTGTGGCGACTCCGCGTGGATGCTTCTCTCCGCCGTTGCTCTGCTATTGTAAGGGGTGGAGTGCAGCCGTCCTGCGTGTTCGGACATATTCGCCTGCTGTATTACTGCTGTGCTCAGCATCTCAATGGCGCGCCGTGCCTCTCTGTCCATTGGCGTGTTTCCTGCTGGCGCTAATCTGGCCAAGATGTTTGTGGCTGCAAAGAGATTCTCCACTGGGCTAACATAATGCCCTTGCGGCGTGTGGAACCTTTGAGGCTGCTGTGGCGACTGCTGAACAAAGGTTGGCTGCGTCAATGGCGGGGGCATCATGGCCCTGTTGTTAGCCTGTACTATGGCCCTTGACCCAGGTATCTCTGCTACTCTTGGTGCTGCGAAAGATGGAACCGCTGGTACGATTGATGGTACAGCGATTGCTTGAACCGCGGGCGCAGCTAACGGGGCCACGGACCGCATAACCATGGCAGATGGTGCCATGCGTGCGGGTACCGCGACTGAAGGTTGTGCGACCCCTGACCATGCGACCGGGTGCGCCGTGTTGGTGGCGACTGATGGGATCGTGTTGGTGGCGGCTGACGGGACCGCAATTGCTGGTTCAGTGGTAGGTGATTGGAACAGCTCCATAGGGTTTACTGTTCCTGGCTGCAGGCGACTCGCGTGGCGTCTGTGTGGCAAGGTGGCCTGTATTCCTTGCAGAGTATTGGTTTCCTCGATGAGTCGCAGTTGCTCCTGTTGGAGGCGCTGTTCCTCACGCGCCAGCCTGGCTCTCTCATCTGCGATTCTCTGGACTTCATCATATAGCCCGATCCTGGTAGCCTCCAATTCTGTCACCCTAGCAGCCGCGTTAACCGCAGATATTGGTGTAAACAACACGCTTCCCTGTGGCGGCGTGACCGCTGCGCTGGGGGTTACCCTTGACCCTGATTCCGCAGGCGCGACTCCAGGTGGAGTCTCTCTGTTTGCGACTCCTGGCGTCATCGCAGCGGATGCCGCGACTCCTGATGCGTCTAGCGCGGCTTGTTCTGCTGCTTCCGGCGGTGTGGGGGCTAAGCTGCCTGGTGGCATGCCCAGCCCTTCGTCTGCTTCTGTGGTCCTGTAGACCCCTTCCACGTGCCGATCTTCTACAGAGGGCGAGCCACTATCCACAGGGCCTCCGCATAGCCTTTCCTCAAGGACATACTCAATGGATTGGCCTTCTTCGTCTTCGAGAGGCAGCGACTCGTGGTTGATAGATTCTTCTTCTTGGTCCACTGTTACCGCGACTCCTTCTTCTGAGTCGCCATGTTGCGATGGATCCTCTGACTCGCCGCCAATGAAGCCGACGAAGACGTTGATGGATCCAAAGGGGATGACGTGGCCGGTCTCCAAGTAATCTGCTTCCGGCCCCCAGCTTGAATCGTCGATGAGGGGTGTGCCATTGACCGTGATGATACGGCCAACAACAAGATCTTCAGCTCCCTTCATGGATCCTGCGCGGAACGTGACGCTCTTGACCGCAGGCCCCACGGTGGGCGCCAACTGTCGTGGGTTTGTCACGTCAGGTGTCATAGATGACTTCGTAGGTGTGGGATTATGCGAGTCAAGCATCTCCGAGCTTGGGATCGCAGGAACAAAGATCAACACAGATTTACCCAGGTTCGGCCCCCTCAATGTGAGGTAAAAGACCTACTTCCTGCCTACCCTAGATTGGTATTGATATGATAATCGAGGTGTTACAATGGAGGCGATCCGATCTGGTACTCGCCGTATGAGCTAGGGTTTGGGGCTTGATAGCTTGACCCGCTCTAAGTCCTGCGAGTCCTCTTTATATACACAGAGGCTCGCTAGGTTACAAAAGGAAACTTCCCCATAAGGAATACATCCACAGAGGCCTACTCGGAGACTACTTGGTCTTCACGTCCTCCGGGATATGTCTTCTAGATCTTTCCCCTTATGGCGGTTCAATATTGGGCTTGCTCCCAAGTGGGCCTTCGTCCGTGCGAGTAAGTTAAGTCGCACTGGGCCGCGGGTTAATCCAGAAAGTATTCCCCGACAACGGCCGCGACGGAACTTTTCGTGGAATATGATCGACCGTAATAGGGTTTTCGCGTCGCGGAGAATATATAGGCGAAGAGGCGGCGTCGGTGGCCGAGGGGGGCCACCACGCCATAGGTGGGCGCGGGCCCACCCTGGGCCGCGCCTAGTGTGGCGTGGCCCCTGGTGGGTCTGCTCCGACCCCCCTTTGGACTCCGTGATCTCCTCGTGATATTATTGACGATGTCTTTTGTTTCGTCCAATTCCGAGAATATTTCCTTAATAGATTTTCTGAAACCAAAAATAGCAGAAAACAGGGAACTGGCACTGTGGCATCTTGTTAATAGGTTAGTCCCAGAAAATGCATAAAAATGATATAAAGTGTAACCAAAACATGTAGCAATTGATATAATATCAGCATGGAACATCAAAAATTATAGATACGTTTGAGACGTATCAATCACTAAAATGGATAACTTGATGCTTGTCAATTGTTTTGAGTTAACAAGTAGATCATGATTAAATTGTGCATCACATGAGTTAAGCCTATTAGTGAAGAACTACCGTAAAGCTAGTTGAAAATTTGGTTTGCATCGGTGGTACCTCTAAGGTCTAGATATTTTCTAATAACAGGGTTTGGTTAACAAGGAAGACGGTATGAAGTCTTATAACGTTTGCAATATGTTTGTCATATAAAACTTGGTGTACGGGTTGATATTCTTGTTTGCTTACATAACCTTGCTAGCCTAAACTCTGTACTGAGAGGGAATGCTTCTCGTGCATCCAAATCCTTGAGCCAAAATCCATGCCATTTGTGTCCACCATAACTACGTATATGTGGTATTTCCTTGCCACTCTAAGTAAATTTTTCATGTGCTACCTTTAAATTATTCAAAATGTTATTATTTCCTTTTTGTGTCAATGTTTACTAGCTCATGAGGAATTAGTGTGGTTATTCTTTATTCTATTTGTCGAGTGGACTTTTACACCTGGACTAGTGTCATATACATCCGCTTATCCAATAACTTGCAAAAAGAGCTGGCAACGGGGTGCCCAGTCCCAATTAATTACAATTTTAACCAATTAATTCTCTTCACACTTTTGCCCTGATTCATCAGTAAGCAATGACAAACAGTGAAATACCTGAATGTGTGTAAACCAAAGAGAAAGAGGGATGATCTGCCTTGCAGGTAGAAATAACGTCCTTCATGGGAGCCGCTCTTAAAAGTCCGTTCGACAGGTAGAATACTGTTCTCACCCGCTACCATTCGTTGACAGTTAACAAACACCTCTCGAAAATAGATACTCCTCCATGGTATGTGATTGATGGAAGGCACCCGAGGATTCGGTTAGCCATGGCTTGTGTTAGCAAGGTTGGGAGGAGTATCAAATATTTTATGCAATCTCTATATGCTTTCAAAAACTTAAAAGATCTAGCACATGATTTAATCCCTGCTTCCCTCTACGAAGGGCCTTTCTTTTACTTTTATGTTGAGTCAGTTTTCCTATTCTTTCTGTCTTCCACAAGCAAACACTAGTGTCAATTTTGTTACAACATGCGTTATATGCAATGTATTGGACTTGTTATACTACTTTGTGTTGACAATATCCATGAGATAAATATGTTGAAAGTTGAAGCAAATGCTGAAACTAAATTCTTCCTTTGTGTTGATTAAATACCTTTTGTTAGAAACTATTGCTTTATGAGTTAACACTTATGCAAAACTGTTTGATGCTTGTCTCGAAAGTACTATTCATGAAAACGTTTAGCTTGTGTGATTCATTATTTACTCATTATCTATTTGATAGCAAATTAAAGACCATTGACTTGGATCACTTCATTCATTTACATGTGCCTTGCAATATTATATGATCAAGATTATGATAGTAGCATGTCACCTCAAAAATTATCTTGTTTTTATCGTTTACCTACTCGAGAACGAGTAGGAACTAAGCTTGGGGATGCTGATACGTCTCAAACGTATCTATAATTTTTGATGTTCCATGCTTGTTTTATACCAATTGCTACATGTTTTGCATCTACTTTATATCACTTTTATACATTTTTTGGGACTAACCTATTAACAAGATGCCGAAGTGCCAGTTCCTGTTTTCTGTTGTTTTTGTATTCCAGAAAAGCTAGTCTGGAAATATTCTCGGAATTGGACGAAACTACACGGGGGTGCCTATTTTTCCAGAACACGCCTGACGGAGCGAAGGAGCAGCAGAGGAGGGCCACCAGGACCCCACACACCACGAGGGCGCGGTTCCCCCCTCTGCCGCGCCCTGGGGTGGTGTGGGCCCCTCGGGGGTCCGCAGCCGCCGCCCTTTCGCCTACTTATTCCCCCCGACGCGAAAACCCTAAGTACCTGAGCAAATATCCACGAAAAGATCCAGAGACGCCGCCGTCGTCAACCCTAGCTCGGAGGGTTCAGAACCTCTTCCCGGCACCCTGCCGGAGAGGGGAATCGTCGCCGGAGGCTTCTACATCGCCATGCCTGCCTCCGGAGTGATGCGTGAGTAGTTCATACTTGGACTACGGGTCCATAGCAGTAGCTAGATGGTTGTCTCTCCACTTTGTGCCATCATGTTTAGATCTTGTGAGCTGCCCTACATGATCAAGATCATATTATTGTAATGCTACATGTTGTGTTTGCTGGGATCCGATGAATATTGAATATTATGTCAAGTTGATTATCAATCTATCTTATATGTTATTTAAGATCTTGCATGCTTTCCGTTACTCGTAGATGTTTTGGCCAAGTAGATGCTTGTAACTCCAAGAGAGAGTATTTATGCTAGATAGTGGGTTCATGTCTCCGTTTAACCTGGGACAGTGACAGAAAGTTCTAAGGTTGTGGATGTGCTGTTGCCACTAGGGATAACCTAACGATGCTATGTCCACGGGCATATGTGTTTGTTTACATTACGCACTTTACTTAATGCAATTATCCGTTGCTTGCAACTTAATACCAACGGGGACTCGGATGACAACCCGGCGGTGGATTATTAGTCATAGATGCTGTTGGATAACGATCTATGTATTATGTCGTAATGCCCAATTAAATATCATAGTAGTCAACATGTCATGTATATGCATTGTCTGCGCTCACTATTCGTCAATTGCCCAGCTGTAATTTGTTCACCCAACATGTTAGTTATCTTTTATGGAGAGACACCACTAGTGAACTGCTGACTACATCATACCTTCCTCTTGGGGTCTCCCAACGAACATGTGTTTCACGTCATCAAGTCCTTGTCCGTAGTGGAGGAGCCATCCACGGCAACGACATGCCGCTCACTCCTCCTCAGCGGCGTCGCCGCCGGGGTAGGCGTTGGTGACGCAGAGCCTATCCCGCGCGCCTGGTCGCGAACCGGTGCATCCGGTACTGCAAGGGGCAGCACCGCTCCAGCCTGCTGCGTGGTGGTAGTAGCATGCAGCTGCCCGTCTGGCGAGAGGACAGCAGCCGCATCGACAACATCCACATGCATCGGTACTGCCAGAGTCTCGGTTGGACCCTCTCTTCCCAGACCATCAGCAACCGGCGACCCAGCTCCTGCCTTGCTCTCCTGCCTCTCCTCCACCGGCCCATGAGGCGACAGGGGAGCGACCTCCGCCCGGGCAGCTCCGCTGCCTCCACCTCACACGGCCCGGCAGAGGAGCCACCATGCGTCACCAGGATGCCCGCGCCTGGCCCAGCTCCGTGGCCCGTCGAGCGTGCTGGCGGCGTCATGGACGGCTGCGGGGAACCCGCCACATGTAGACCAACAGCGTGCTCGGGCAGGCCGAGCCTGGCCTGCTGCTCTGCCCCGCTAGCTGCCGCACATGGCGACGTCGGGCAGCCCAGCAGAGCACGACTTGATCCTCCCAGCACAGTACAGGCAACAGCTTCCCCGGGTTTTCCCTGCACATTAGCACTCGTGAACGTCCCGACAGAGCTCAGCTGCTCCACGATTTCTTGCCTCGAGGCGTCTGTGGGTCTTTGTTGAACGGAGTCACAACGATACCACGAAGCACATCCGCCACCCCAACAAGCCCCAACGTCGAACACCCCGGCCCTGTAGCATTAGCTTGAGGCATGTGGGTATCACCATCCGCAGCCTTTGGCGGTCCACTCATATGCTCCTCATCATGATCTTTTTCCTCCGTACCTTTAGCATCATCATCCTTCTCGTTCCGCTTCCAAATGAAGGGTACAAAATCCGGTTCGGCGACATAGTCCGCCGCCTCCTTGGTGTACCGAAACGAGTACCCCTTTAGTAGCAGGAAGGCATCGGACTTAACCTCTCTTGTCTCAAACAGGTTGGGGTTGCGAATGGCGACCAGAATTCGAGCCACATTATGTCGCCGTAGAGCCAATAAGTCCACATCCATAGTCTTTCCAATGAGAGTACCCACTGCCCAAAGACCCAGAAAGTGGCGCACTGAGTTTGGCACACCCGTCACATGCACCCAAGTTGGCGTCAATTCCGCCACTGGCTCAACATCATCTGGCTTCCAGATGTCAATGGAAATCACCGTCTGCTGCTTTGGAACCCCTAGCTCGGATCCGTTCATCCTCTCCAAGTCCGTCATAGAAGGAAAATTGACCAAGTAAGTATCCTCCTTGTATTGAGAGTGTGGGATGGCCTCCCAGCGCCATGCGGACTGTAGCGGACAGTAGCGAGCAATCATGGACTGAACCACTTCTGCCGACACAGGTTCCCCAGTCACAGTCACGACAGCCACAGGGGCAGTACTCGTAGCCAGCTGTGGTCTAAAGACACCGTCCGGTAGGTGGCTGAACATTGTATCTTCACATCCGATACCCGCCATCCCCGCATAAGGTTTCGGCACCCTGAGAATTGGGCACCGAAAAGTCGGGTGCACCACCCTGTCACAGAAGTAGCAGTACATATCCACCGAGCACTCCTTAGTCTCGTGAGTGTCCACCTTGCACTTCGAACACCTCTTCCACTTTGCCGTCGGCACACCTTGAGCACCCGCACCAGAACCATCCGCGGGAACAGCAGTAGCAAGTGTCACAGCAGTACCCTGGTTTTGGCTCCGCCTCCGTCAGAGTCGGGGTCAACGGTTTCTTCTTTTTCTTGCTCTTCTTCTTGGCGACGGCCGTACCCGGAACAGCAACCGTACCCACGACAAACGGCACATTCGTGGTCGCCGTTGGGTTGATGACTGTTGGTGACTGAGCCGCCGGCGCCGCTGCGACACGCACCACCACCGCAGGACCACCGGTACGTGCGGGCGCCGCCGCATACACCGGCGCCGTGCTGGTGCCCGGTCCCGCGAACCGGCCGAAGATCATCGGCGGCCCCGTCAGCGGAAGCTGGGCCGGAGGAACTTGCTGCGAGCCTTGCAGGCCGCTCCCGGCTGACCCACGCGCCTCCTTGCCCCGACATGGCCGGCGGCGATGCCGCGACCTCGGCGAACGTGCGCGAGAGGGGGCTCGGGATGCACGCAGGTGTAGGACGAGGAGCGGTATCCGGGGAGGTCGATGGAGAAGGAGCAGCGGCTGGCGATGATGGCGGCGCGGCAGAACGATCAGTGTCGATGGCGGCGAGACGACGATCGGCAGAGGAAGAAACGAAGGGTTTCCACAACCCAGCGAAGCGACGGATGAGATGGCTCCAGGGCGATCGACGGCCAAGATCCACCTGCGGCTAAGGCCCACCTGGCAGCGAGAGCGGCGTTTGAATTTCGCCCCCCGCCTCGCCGCCGTGATCCGCAATCACCGGAACGGCTTCCGCCGCCGCCTTTCGCCTGTCTTCGTGCCCGTCACCGGCCGCCGGGGTAGCCGACATGAACATACCCAGCACAGGCAGGGGCGTGGCCCTCGGCCTCGGAACGGGACCGCGCCAACCAAGCCTCACTGGTTTCGAGACGACGGCGCCCATGGATGACGCCGGCGGCGACGTATGGCCGTGTCCGACGCCATGGGACCTCCTTGCCTTCCCCGATGAAGATTCAGCGGGCATTCCCAGCTCCGGTGGCGACTCAGGCGATGATGGCGAGGTTGACCTCCTTTCCCATGTCCGAGATGCCGGAGTCGGGAATCCGATCTCGTTCCAGAACTCTTGCTGAATTTCTTCGTCGGATTTTCGACCCTTTCTTGTGACCGTCGACCATCCCCCCTGATCCGCAGCTTCTTCCGCCTCCTCCACCAACACATCCATGGCCGCCTCGAATGGCACCTCGGAGAGACAGTCCTCATCGTCCGACGGCGGCCGCTCCTCCTGCAGGCACGCGAACCGCGACCCCGAGCCCGGCGATCTTTGGTCCTGCACCGGCGAGAGGCCGTTGGGGGGCAGCGTGAGACGCCGCCGCCGCCCTTCTCCCGTCGCCCTCTCTCTCATCTCCGGAGTGCCGCACTGCTGCTGGGACCTGATGATCGTTGGAATGAAATTAGTGCGGCCGAAATGAGTGAACATACACACTTATTTATGCAATTTAGAAGAAAAAGGTAAGACATTTTATAATTTGGAATGGAGGGGGGTATGTGATATTATCTACACCTTACTCACACTAGTTTAAATCTGGGGAGATGTTAGTCAATATGATAGCGAAAAAATCAAAAAGGTCTAACACCAAATCGTAGTTTACATAAATTTTTGTGTCATAGTTTGATCCTACGGAAAATTACGACTGTGTCACTACTCCACGCGAAAATTCAGTCTGTACCACTAAATCTATCTCTCTCAATTGTACGCTCACCACCGCACCTACATGAAAGAAGAACGATGTCTGCATCATCGTCGACGCTGTTGCAGGCCAATGTTCCCCCTATGTTGAGCCTCCAATTCCAACCAATCACCAGATCTGGCGAGCCAGAGGCCACTATAATCCAAGACCGGCGGTGTGAGACGTGAGACGAGTAGCATGGGAAGGGAGCAGTAGTGGTTTAGGTATGGCACCAGAAACAGACAAGTCAGTCCTATTACCACGACTCACACCTGTCTCGCTAGCCGCGCAATCTAGGAGGACAATCAACTTCACCCGCGCACTACTCATCGCCAAGTCGATGTTGCCCATTCCTCCCGAGGCCACCGGGTTTTCCATTTTGTTTTTCCCCTAACCAAGATTCACATATTTTATAAAATTTAAGAGTTTTTTTGAAAAAAAAAAAAACAGACAAATTCAAAGTCCGCCAAACTATGTTTAGGAAAGTTAAATAAGAAGTGAGGCTACAATCCGCCACTATACTAATGCCAAGTTGCTGACATTACATATGGTATTTTTGAAAGTTTGATCGAAATTTCCGTCTGATTGCGCCTCATCAAATGTCTTAAATTTTGAGAAATACGTCCTTATTTTCCCTACGAGGCCATTGATTCGGCTACCGAAGGCCCCACGCAAATCGTGTGGCAGCACGAGCGTAGACAGCCACCTTTGGTGGCAAGACTAGGGAGGAAGGGGGGGGGGGGGGGGGGGGGCGGGGTTGCTGGCGGCGTCGATAGACTATTCTTCCTAGGTGATGGGAGGGCTGAAAGTGGGGTTTTTCCAATGTCGGATCTTTTTTCTCGAAATGTCACTTTGGCTACGAGTTCTAGTGATTCCTCTATTTTTTTAAGCTCGTCTTAATACACCACCTTTTTAGCATAGTGCGGTGATATGGAACTTGAGCTCAAGGTAGCTCTTTATTTTAATTCAAAAATCATATTTTAGAGTTTCAAAAAAATAGAAAAAATCATGGATGTAGATGATGTTGTATTTTGGGCTGGGTAAAAATGAAAAAAAAAATGAATTTGAAAGAAGTGAACAGTGCACAATTTGAACTCTTTAGAATTTGTCAGTTTTTAATATTTTTATGTAGTATAGAATATGAATTATTTTGGGTTGAGATTTTTCATGTTGGTAGAGCGCACTATTGTCTAAGTCCGGGATTTTTTTCAGATTTTTTTAAACTTCGAGCCCGGGTTCCTTTCCGCTTATTAAGCAGGGCCCTGCAATTTTGCGGTTATCACAATTCTGACAGTTCATTTTAGCTGCAGGATCGGCCTGATAACGTAGACTGCAACCACTTAGAAGATTCAGTGACCCTCAAAAAAAAGTTAGAAGATTCAGTTCGTGCGTTGCTTGATTTCCCTTTTGTTGCCTTTGCTAACAAAATTAGAATCTTCCGTTACAAAAATAAAATAAAAATAAAAGCGATGATTCGGTAGGAATTGATAAGAGAAGCGCGAGATTTTTTTTTTGTTTGCGAACACGCAAAAGGCTTGCGTGTCGACTTTGATAGAAGAGAAGAAAGAATATCGGGCTACAACGTTTCCGGCATCAAAGATGCGGGTACAGACGTGCAGATGTGGCAGGCGAGCCACAAACGAACTGCAAGAAACAAAAAAACAACGCCCAAAAAACCTATCGGACTACTCCCAAATTTGCCTCAGCCCAACAGCACCGGAGAGCTTCCAAAGCTCAATCTCGTCGACGATCCTCTGGCATACTAAGTTGACCATCTCGGCCTCTCGCTGGAAGACTCTGCATTCCTCTCCTTCCAAAGCGACCATACAATGAGGAGGACTAGGGAGTCGAAACCCTTTCGGGAACGCGGCGGCGCACGTCGTCGAGCGTCTGGCCACCACTCAACCAGGGCGTCGCCATCGCTAGGGGCAAGGAAGTCGAGGTTGCAGCGGCGAAGCACCTTGACCCACCCTCGCGAGCAAAGACACATCCAAGTGCAAGGTGATCGGACGTCTCGGGGGCCTGGTCGCATAGCGGGCAATTTGTGTGGGAGTTCAGCCCATGCCGCAGTCTTCGGTCAGCCGTCCACAACTGCTGCTGCAAGGCGAGCCAGATGTGGATTTTGCATTTCGCCGGTGCCCACGTCTTCCAAATGATCTTCCCGCATGGAGCAAACTCGAGCCCCACGAAGAACGCACGATAGGTGGAGCGAGCCGTGTACACTCCGGAGGCCGTCCACTTCCAAACCAGCCGGTCCGCGATCCCCAGCGTGAGCACAACGCCGTGCAGCGCATCCACCAGGATCAGGAACTGGGTCAGAACCGGGATGGTCAGCGGCCCGATGATGTCGCGAATCCAGCTCCGGTCCACCAGCGCTTGCTCGACGGTTAGCGCCGTCCTAGCCCGCGGGGAAACAACAGCGAAGAGGACGGGCGCGGACTTGGCAATCGGCATCGCGTCAAACCAAGGATCAGTCCAGAAGAGGGCGGTGCGCCCATCACCAAGCACGAAACTAGTCGAGGCGTCGAACAGGGCCTGGACCTCTGGCTCAACACGGAGAGGCAGGTCTGTCCAACAGCCCGCCCGCTGTTTCTGACGCCACAACCAGCGTGTGCGCAGCGTGACCCCGAGCAGCTTGAGATTCAGCACCCGAGACCACCATACAGGGATCACAGATCGAGTTTTTTAATAGTACATCAAGCAAACTCTTTCTTTGTATATCAGTTCAGTATACAAGAAGATCATCTTCTTGATATCCTTTTGTCCGAAGAAAAACACATATACAGATACAGGCTCTGATGTATCTAGGCAAATCGAGGCTGCTGGTGTGGAGATGCTGATTAGATCACATGACGGTGCAGGCGTTGACGTCGTCGTCGTTGAACATGTTCATGTACTGGACGTCCGGCGCCCCGGGGGCGGCCATGGCCTGAGGCGCGCTCCGGACGAAGCCCGCCGGTGCCTTCTTGTCGTAGACACCGCCGACGTAGGGGTAGGTGGCCACCGTGTAGGGCACGTACGGCCACATCTCTGCCGCCTTCCCCGTGCTCTTCACCCGCTCTAGCACCTTGCGCGGCTCCACGTACCCCGTCACCGTCACCTTGCTCATCTTGGCGTTCACTGCCACGGTCGTCACACCTATACGACCCACGATGATCGTTTGTTCGTTCAATCTCCAATTTATCCAAAATGATTCAAGTTAGATTGCTAGGTAGTGGTATTTGACATGCATATCAGTACCCCGGATCGATTTGACGGCGTTCTTGACCCTCCTCTCGCAGCCCTCGCAGTCCATCTTCACCTTGATGTTCACCGTCTGCACACAAAAACTCCAGTTAATCACGTTATTATAGGAGTACATAGCAGCTCGGCAAAGAAGAAAACCATATATATAGATCTCCTCGCAAAATAAATACTCCAACTGAAACTGTTTCCAGGAAATGATCAAACGGATGAAAGAACGTTTAAGAGCACATGTGTGTTCTTTGAATCTCCACAAACCTCACCTGCAGTGGCCGCTTCTTCCTGAGCTTGATGGCTTCCTTCGTCTCCGTCATACTGCACAAATCAGAGAGGTGATCCAAGGCGCCCATGATCTCACACAACCACTTTTGCTTCGAACAAGGACTAACGAAGCTTTCTCGTGCTTGCTTGGTGTTTGGAGTGCGAGGCCCGTGTGATCTGGTATAGAACCGTAGGTGAAGGAAAATGGTCATATATATACAGGTACAGAGGGAGAAAAAAGAGGAAGAGATCGGGTGATGACGCGTCTTACTATGTCGCTCGCTGGCTGATTTTGTATGGTTGGGGGTGAATGTCAAAGTTCATACTGATGGTACTAGGCTACTACAGGGTTAGCGATTAAATCACTGAGCTTTCGGATTTAAATGAGTGAGTTGGGCCATCATCTTGCTCAAGGATGGACCATTCGCTAGCTGTTTTCATGGGCTGGTCGGTTGATGCGCTGGGTGTATTGGACAGATAATTCTAGGTTTTTGGTTCACAGTTAGCGAGATATTTGTTTTCGTCGACTAGCAAGTCGGTATCTCTAAATTAAACTATAAGTGCAACTGTTTTGAGACGACTAAAATGTTCAACCAATATAGATGACAGTCTAGCAGAAATTCACTTTGGCACCCGGTTGCAAAATTCACTTTGGCACCCGGTTGCATATGCTCCTATTATAGTTTTCAAAATTAAAAAAAAATATGAAAACACTTCGAAAAATATGAAACAATTTGGGCACAAACATATGCAAGTTTTAAACATCCGTGCAAAATTTCGGAAAGAAATGACACTTTATGTGGTTTGCGCAAAAAAGACAAAATCCGTGGCCGAAATGAGATTTAAAAATACATTTTTCAAAGTATAGATTTTGTCTTTTTTGCACGGACCGCAGAAAATTTATTTTCTTCCAAAATTTGGCACGAATGTTTAACACTTGTATATCTTGTGCCCAAATGTTTTCAGATTTTTTTGAAGTGCTTTCATATTTTTTAATTTCAAAACATATATAGGAGCATATGCACCCGGGAGCCAAAACGCCTCTCCCACAGTCTAGCTATAAGATGTACGCAGTATAAGCGTCATGTATATTCTACTGTTTTGGTTTAGCTTCGTATTCATACTTTCACAGTTTAAGATTTCCGATGAAATCTTTGTTTTCGAAGAAAAAAGTGCACGCGTGATCGATTAATTAGGTCACTACTTTCTAGATTCTCATTAGTGTTCTAGTTTATTATTCTACCTCTCGATTCACGCAACACATTAGCAAAAGCCTAATTACACTAGAAACCGGTCGGGGTTTAGTTACATAATTGCACAATGTTTTTGCTGGAACTCACACAAATTTAAAAACATGGGAATTAGATGTTATAGAAACCTTGAGTGATCTGTGAACTATGTATATCTAATATGATTTGATACTTCGCAGTTTGGAATAATGATAAGTTGTGCGCATTGCCCAGGGCGGTGTGGGGGGGGGGGGGGGGGGGGGGGGGCATTCACCCCTTTTGGAAAAAAAAAAGATGTTATATAATGTTATCCACACATGAATGAAGGAGTGTGTCGATGCATAATGAGAAATTGTAAGACACGACCAAATCAAAATGAGCATTAATTCTGCTTGATTATGTCGCACGTGTGGGATCATACCCCTTGATAGAAGCATACATTTTTTTGATGTAGGAGACGACATTTCTATGCTCCTAGGGGGCGTATGGCCAAAATCCTAACTGCTGCCCCGTCTCCCCTCTACTTCATACATCACGCCGCCACTAAGGAAGTCGACAGGTAAAGAAGTCTGCTTCGCGGATGGCGGTGGCGGGCATCCAGACACATTGTTCGGACTGCTAGGGTGGGTGTGCCCAAGGAAAACCCAAACGACCCACCAACAGACCAACCATTTTTATTTTATTTTCTATAAAACAACCAAATTGGACACTAATTGTTTTTTTACGAAAGGCAACAAAGCTACATTCTTTGCGATTAGGAAATGCGTAACACACGTAAAAGGAAAGTTCAAAAGAAAATAATCGAGAAAACTATTGCTAGCACAAACACTAAAAGGACAATGGGCTTGACCTTGCCGACGACGACTCCATGAGCCCAACTTGTTTGGCTAAAGGGGTCATTCGACGAGGGCGATCACTGCCGCTGTCCTGCATCGACCCATGAGCAAGCCTCACGGAGGATGGCAAAGAACAGTTGAGGTAGTGTGCATGATTTTTGCTTGAAAATCCTATCATTGTGCTCCTAGACGAGGTGGGGGTAGGGCGGGGATGACAGAGAGCCAAGTTGAGGTGGCGACAGGAGGTCTCGCTCCAGTCCAGCAGGGAAGCAATATCAATAATTGGTGGGAGACGAGAAATATAAACATAGGGCAAATAGACCTAATTAAACATAGGAACAACACAACATAGATCCGACACACATGGAAAATTTAGCTAAGGAAATTGGAAATTAAACTAAACAAACCCTAAAAAAAACTACTCCCTCCGTTCGGAAAAGGATGTCACAAAAATGAACTATAGATAGACCATTTTTGTGACATCATTTTCCGAACGGAGGGAGTACCAATCTGAGTTAGAATCGAATATCATAGCAGTTTCCAATGAGTCGTGCCCACCTACTAGGGGTCGTCCTCGAGCTTGGGTTGCAGCGGTGGCTCGACGTCCTCGTCCGTCTCAGCCTCCACCTCGTCCCAATCAACCATGGAGCCATCAGAGTCCACATGCTCGAGCTTCGGAACGACGGTGGGCGCGACGTTCGTTCGTCACTACGGCGAGGTATTGCACGTTTCGGCGAATGCGGTGCTCTGCACGAGTCTCGATTGATCTCATGCTCCAACGGAACATCTCAGCTACGACAAGGTCAAGCTCACCAGACGTGATCTTGGAGGCACATGATCCGATCACTGACAAGTGGAGCCCATGGCTGACGAGTCTCCGACTAACGTGGCGAACGTGTTCGGACCGACACCCCGAGCTGAGAGGTTTTCTAGTGTCCTGGGAGATGGGCTTATCGAGAATTTGACGCGTAAGCCCGCCAGTTCGCTTCTACGGAGTATCATTCTCTGCCGACCAAGCCTCGACTTATCCAACCAAGATGAGATGAAGGCGTCACGCTGCACCTGCAGCTAGGCACGCTGCCGCGAGGAGACACAACCTCGAGTGACACGTTGATTGACGGTGATAAAAGTACCCGTGCTGTGGAACGACTTGATAGGATATCATCGAGACCGTTTAGGCTCGGCCGTTGCTTTCAGTAGTTACTGTGATTTGACTTGTTGGTGAGTGTCGGACTCCAATAATACAGGCCGCACCACCTCCTTTGACAGCTTGTGTGGCACTAGCTTTGTGGTCCGACTCCACCGGCCAACCGTTTAATTAGGCATGTCATGGCGACTCACTCACATGCCCATCTCTGTGGCAGCAAGCTAGCGATCTCACAGTGCTTCTTGCATTCCATCTCCTGTGCTCCCGCTAGTTTTAAAAAATGAAAAATATATTTAAAAGTTTCAAAAAATCTGAAAAAAAATGCATGCATGTTCTCGATGATGTACCCTATAGACCTGTAAATCACAATGCAAAATACTTTGTATTCCTACCTACACAAAAATGACGAATTTATAGATCTGATTATAGTTAACAATGCATAGTTTCAAATCTCCAATTTTTGTCATTTTTGTGTAAACTATGATATACAGATTTTTAAATTTAAGATTTTGCACGATTGTATTATACATCATTGAGAACATGCATAATTTGTTACAAAAAAATCGAAACTTTTTTAATGTAACTTTTGAATTTTGTAAAATAGAGGAATCTCATGATCAAAAACCACTTTCCGCGGCAGATGCATATGGGATACAGGAATAGCTGAACAGAGAACAACGTCTACGGAGACTAGGGATAGGTGTGAGGAGATATCTAGTGCTACCACCCATATGGGTGCTACAAATGCTACCATCAAAAATACGTATTTTATACGTGTCAAAAAATTATATGAAAAATCGTGAGTGCTCTTGAAGTATGTCCCTACAACATCCTAAAATGTCATGTCCAAATTCCAAATGGACAATGAGAAACAAAAAGAGAAAATCAGCATGAATAGTGTCATTTTCTGGATTTTGTCTTTTTGTGACACTAGTGACACTATTCATTTCAGATTTGTCATTTTTGTTTCTCGATACTCATTTGGAATTTGGACATGACATTTTAGGATGTTGTAGGAACATACTTCAAGAGCACTCACGATTTTTCGTATAATTTTTTGACACGTATAAAATACGTATTTTTGATGGTAGCATTTGTAGCACCCATATGGGTGGTAGCACTAGATATCTCCTCCGGTGTGTACGTTTATGGGGCTGCCATTTTTCTATCATATAAGGGCTGCCAAGACTAGGGATAGGTGCGTATGTTATTGGGCTGCCAAGGGTACAATTTTTTTTAGACAAAAAATGTACTCCTGCCAAGACTAGGACTAGGAGGCTGCAAGGGCCCAGGAGTACATGTTATGCGTGCGTGTGCATGGGGCTGGCCTGGTGGGCTTCTCCTTTTGGGCTGAGAAACTAAAACGAACTCATAACACTCGACATGTCGACGCGCTAGCATCTCTAGCTAAGCGTAAGACTAGCTAAGTCGGTTGTACCGATAGATCGGTGCAGCCACCGTCCGATCAACTTAATTAATTGAATCGATCCCGCGTGTCCGATTAATGTAATAAAAACATTTCACGTCTACCATTTTTTCAGTGCATGTAACATCCCATGTAGCAAAAAATATTACAGAAAATGTTGTGTCCAGTCAATGTAGCAAAAAATCCGTCCACAACAAAAACAAAATTGCGCACGATTTTTTTGTGTAAACTATGATATACAGATTTTTAAATTTAAGATTTTGCACGATTGTATTATACATCATTGAGAACATGCATAATTTGTTTCAAAAAAATTCGAAACTTTTTAAATGTAACTTTTGAATTTTGTAAAATAGAGGAATCTCGTGATCAAAAACCACTTTCCGCGGCAGATGTGTAACAGCCCGAAGTTTGATAACCTAACCTGTGTAATTTGTCCACTTTTGTGTTAATTGCATCATGGCATCATTGCATAACCCTGTTTCATTGGAGTAACACAACAGTTATATTGAAATGATGTTGAGTTGTTAACCCAAATGCCAAATTTGCTCTAAAACAAACTTCAAAACAATGAAGGCACTCAAACTTGCAAAACAAAATACTTTGACATCTTATATTTGTCAAGGAAGTTCCAAGAGTTCAAAAATAATATTTTGCACTTGCTCCAAAATATTAAAGGAGCAACATTTTGAAATTTAGCAAAATGCCATAAACGAACCCTATGAACAAATGTTGTCCAAACTATTTATTTTGCAACGCCAATTTTTGTGGTGCCTTTACATGCTGTTGGGAGGCTACCCAAATTTTCTCATATTTTTATAAAATGTTTTGGTGCCTAAATTAAATCAGGGAATGCTACTGGTTTTATTAATAAAAGAGGAAAGGACCTATCCGTGATGGTAAAAAAGTTACGAGGGGGTTTTCGCAAAATTTCCTTTCTTTTTCGTTCTGTAGCGACCGACGCCGCGCGAGCCGTGCTTGCGCCGCACCAGTTCGTCGCCGTCTCGACGCGCCGGGGCCCCCTCCCTGCCCCACTGCGAGGAGATAAGACCGCCGAGTCGTCGCGCCGCACCGCCCAGTGACAAAGCCGAGCTGCCGTGCCCTAGCTCTCTCTCTCTCTTCTCCCGCACCGCCGCCGCCATGGCTGTGAGCACGCCGCCGATGTAGAGCTCCCCATCCAGATTGAAGACCACCGACCGGTCCGCCTCGCCGTGCTGCTCCCCCACGCCGAAGCAATCGAGCCGGGGTGTCACGAATCGCCGCCACCGTCATCATCTTCTCCGACCACCGCCGCGGCCTCGCCGGTCGATTCCCGCAGCCCCCGTCCCCCTTCTGCCTCGCCGTCTGCTCCGCTGTGCTCGTGGTGAGCTTCCCGAGCCCTAGCACCCCTCCCCTCTCCTCCTAGCCCTCTGGGTTGCCGTCGCACCACACGCCGCCGTGCGTCGCCGTAGCTCCTCTCCGTCGCGTTGGAAGAACCCGGTGCCAATCCCGGATTTTTCCGGATTCTGTTCCGGAATAAGAAAAGAGCTACTGGACTCGGCAGTTTTTACCCGGAATACAACCAGAATTGATTCGGAAACAATTCCGGATTTTAAATCCTCCGGTGCCAGAACCGGAAATTTCCGGACTGGAATCCGGATTGCAGTACTGGTTTGAAATTTTCTATTTTCTTTTCATCCCTCTATCTCTAAGTGATATAAATGTTATGTTGTTGTTAAATAAATCATCAAAGGGTCATATCAAAAAGGAAATCTATAAGCATAATAACTTTTTATCGGTGCATCAGAAAAATGCGTGCAATATACCAAAATGTCCAGTAAATTGTGAATAAACCTTTAAAGTAAATATCATGCATATTTGATCACAATTGAACTACTGTACTTCTAGTAATATTAAAATCATTAAGTTAAATATGGGGTGTTCTCCCATCCGGTTGAAGTATTTATTTCTCGCACCCCATTTAAATTGCTAGATAGCTCAAATAAATTCGGTACCTTAAAGAGACATGTCATCATGTGTTTGCGCATTGCACCGGTGTTATCTGTGGTTTTGATTGTTCCTCTCCGGTGTTGTTTGTGCATCGGTAGACCAAGGAGCCGAAATGTCACCACCGTGTCGTGACGATCCCTATTACCAGCCGTATCAACAAGGCAAGCGTAATCCCCCTCTGAGCATATCTTATCCTATGTTTCCGCAATTTTTTTCTCCACTATAATATTGCATGCGGTTCCAAATGTCAATTTTATTGGATTAGAGTATCCTATAGTTGCATTAAGTTTCCGATGCCATTACCTGTTTCCCTCCTATTATCCATAGGTTTGTACTGTTGGCCGAAGATACTTAACTATGCTATGTCGATGCTTAGCCATGCTTAGCTAAATGTTATTCGTCCGATGTATGTACATGTTGGGAACAGATGCTTAAATGTCCGGATGATGGTGGAGAAACTGTGGTGACAAGTGATAAAATGCTAAAAGGTGGGGATGAGAGGCCACTGTGGTTGTGGTGCTTTGTCTCGTTCTCGTCGCCTAGGTGCGAGTTCTTTACCTCTTGAACCAAGACTGAGCGTGCAACCATGCGTGAGGCCTATGCAATTGCAGGAACCCTTATTCGACTAAATAACTTGTGAGGGGCTAGCCAGGGTCCTCTAGTTCGAACTTCCATTTGCGCGTGCGTGATGATGGTGGTTGAGAATGGGATGAGGATTGTGGTGTTAGGGAAATAAGTGGTCGTGGGGCAGGGTGTTGGAGGCACTGAACCTGTCCTATCGCCACTGATGATCCTGGAGAGTCTCGAGCAAGGGAGAAGTCGTCACCGCTCCCACCCAGCCGGCTTTCCATGGAAGAGAGCTAATTGTACAGGCAATGGGCCGGACGGTACGTGTGGCAAACATTGTACACCCCTATAGGGTTAAATCTTTTCGAAAAGTCGTGTCCACGGTTACGGATGACTTGGGAAAGGACGATAAGATCATAGAATAACTTGAACGGAATGATTAAAACCTGGGTACTAAAGGTACCACTCAAGAATGCAAGGTTGACTTCCTCGAGGGTGATTCGGGGAGGTGCCTTTGTAGAACAGGTACACGGATGATGATGGTGGTTGATGATGAGAAAGGTGATTGAAGAAAAGAGTTACTTCTTACCCTTTTAAAAAATACTCTGAATAGTCGATGCCATTGAGTTATGTCTTCATAAATAAAATCAGCTTTATGCAAAACAGCCATAAAACTTTGAAAGCCTCATCGAGCTAAAGCTCTATATTTAATCTTGCGAGTTCGTCGAACTCAACGTCGTTTGTTTTGTTTCAGAGGAGGACTTCACCGACCTCGAAGGTGGGTTCTTTGTGGACGTCGACGAGTAGTCTAGGGTTCCCAGGTGGCTGCTTGGGACATCCCGGAACAGCTGGCGCTGGATGTTTATTTGTAGGCCTCTTAGGCCATAATCTGGATCTTGTTGTTTAGAACAACTTAATTCGCTTCCGCATGTTGTAATGTTGGGTCTGTGACCTCTGGTTGTATTTTGCTATCTTTCTCTATTATAAGAGTTGAACTATAATGATTTGAGTCATAGAGTCTGTGATGTGCCAGTTGTTCCACAAGTCTTGATCTCTCTATTATGCTTTGATAGTTGTGCCTGTGTTAAGGCATCAATCGGGGTGTTGCGTTGCCGATGATCCATTCCGAGCAACGCCTGCCAAAGGTTTTGGCCGGGGATTGGTAAACCCGTAACCTCCGGTTGTATCGCTTAACCGGTGACACACAGCATCATGGTATAGCAGTCGGGTCGGGGCGCCACAAGATGCATATGGGATATCCAAATATCAGGATGCGTTGGGTCCGATCCGGTTTGGACCTGTTACTGGACCTGTGGATCTGTACAAAAATTTCAGGTGCAAGGGTCGGCCCGCACCTCTTCTGAGAGGATAAGGGTAACCTATAGGTTCTATCCTACCATGCGTCTACAACTGTTGATGTGCAGATTTTAGATCAGTCAACGGCACCAGCACGCGAACGGAAGACAGGGAGAAGACGAAGCCACAAGCCAGCGAACTCGGGCGGCGAGGGCACCACGGTTCCAGCTCTTCGACTTGACGTCGAACACCCAAAGCACGTGGTGCCCTCCTGACTCGAGGACGCCGGTGACAACCACCCCGCTCGCCGCCTCCGACGGCGACCGTGTGCGTCGCGCCGGCCTTCAGCCCCGGCGGCCTGCTCCGACATGTCCAGCAGCGGGTCCCAGTCGCCGGCCATCGCGTCGTACGCCTCCGCTGTCTTCAGCACGTCCTTTAGCTTTTCGTGGACGCCGACCACGCAGATCTTGCCGCACGCCACGACGCACACGAAGAACGACCGTGCCGACTGCATCGGCGTGCCCCACCGCCAAATGACAGTAGTCGCGTCGAGCACGTGGACGTCCGCCACGGGCTCGAAGGTCCTGGTCCCAGCCGTCCATCACCGCGAGGTGGATCCCCGGAAGCGCCATGCGCAAACATCGGCAACGGAGGCGCCGCGCGCTCGCGGTGCCACTCCCCCATGGATGTTGTACACGACCACCCTGTAGCTGGGGAGCGCGGAGCGGCTGGAGTGGAGCTGTGGCGACGGTCGGGCGCGTGTCTGCGTCGTCTGCGAGGCGGCCACGGGGAACGGCGAGGCCCTAAACCGGGCGCGGCGGCGGGCGGCCAGGAGCTGGTGCTGCTTGGTGATGGTGCCAGGGTGCTCTCGATCCGGGGCTGGCTGACCAAGGCTGCTTGATAATATGGGTACTCCATGGCTGCGGCGGGAATCCGAGCCTCCGGCGGGCGGCCGAGGAGCACGGCTGGGCGGGCAAGGTGGCCTGCCCAGTGGTGGGGAAGGTCGGCATCCCTGCGGCGCGGCAATCCGGTGGCGGCGACGCGGAATCCAGGGCGGCGGCCGGTTGCCTAGGAGCACCTCCTTTCTGTCGGCGAGTGCAGAGCAACAGCGTCCTCCAGTTAGTCTGACGAGAGGTGCGGGTAGACCCTAGGTCCGAATGGGTTAGGTCCATATTAAACCTAGTGTTGTGTGGGTCGGAACCTGCCCCTAGTGGTACCAAAATTCAGGTCCAGTCCAGCGGGTCACTGGGCCGGACCAGACCCATCGCATGGAATAGCTGAATAGAGCTGTTCAAAAAAGAATAGCTGAATAGAGAACAACGTCTACGGAGACTAGGGATAGGTGTGTACGTTTATGGGCTGCCAATTTTTTTTTATATATCGTATAAGTGCTGCCAAGACGAGGGATAGGTGCGTTTGTTATGGGGCTGCCAGGAGTACATGTTATACGTGCGTGTGCATGGGGCATTGGGGCTGGCCTGGTGGGCTTCTCCTTTCGGCTTGAGAAACTAGAACGAACTCATAACACTCGACATATCGACGCGCTAGCATCTCTGGAAACCCTAACGCTAAGCGTCAGTCGTTGTACCGAATTGGTGCAGCCACCTTCCACGCCACCTTCCGCACCGTCCGATCCACTTAATTAATTGAATCGATCCCTGGATCACTTCATTCATAGCATGTGCTTTACAATACTATTTGATCAAGATTATGATTGTAGCATGTCACCTCATAAATTATTTTGTTTTTATCGTTTTACCTACTCGAGGACGAGTAGAACTAAGCTTGGGGATGCTTGATACGTCTCAAACATATCTATAATTCCTGATGTTCCATGTTGATATTATACCAATTGTTACATGTTTTATATACACTTCATAGCATTTTATGCATTTTCTGGGACTAACCTATTAACAAGATGCCACAGGGCCAGTTCCTGTTTTATGCTGTTTTTGTATTCCAGAAAAGCTAGTCCGGAAATATTCTCGGAATTGGACGAAACTTGGACAGAACCTCCTATTTTTCTAACACGTACACGGAGTCCAAAGGAGAGACGGAGGGGAGCCACGAGCCAGCCACACCATGGGGCGGCGCGGGCCCCCTTCTGCCGCGCCGTGGGGTGGTGTGGGCCCCACGGGCGTCTCCAGCCGCCGCCCTTTCGCCTATTTATTTCTTCTTCACGGGAAAACCCTAGACACCCGAGCCATTATCCACGAAAAGTTTCAGAGACGCCGCCGCCGTCAACCCTAACTCGGGAGGGTTCAGAAGCTCTTCCCGGCATTCTGCCGGAGAGGGGAATCATCACCGGAGGGCTCTACATCACCATGCCTGCCTCCGGAGTGATGCGTGAGTAGTTCATCCTTGGACTACGGGTACATAGCAGTAGCTAGATGGTTGTCTCTCCACTTTATGCTATCATGTTTAGATCTTGTGAGCTGCCTATCATGATCAAGATCATCTTATTGTAATGATACATGTTGTGTTTGCTGGGATCCGATAAACATTGAATACTATGTCAAGTTGATTATCAATCTATCTTATTTGTTATTTATGATCTTGCATGCTTTCCGTTACTAGTAGATGCTTTGGCCAAGTAGATGCTTGTAACTCCAAGAGTGAGTTTTTATGCTAGATAGTGGGTTCATGCCTCCGGTAATCTGAGAGAGTGACAACAACTTCTAAGATTGTGGATGTCCTGTTGCCACTAGGGATAAAATAACCGATGCTTAGCTTAAGGGTGCGCCGTTAGGTCTAATGCATTTGTTTACATTACGCACATTACTTAATGCGATTATCCGTTGCTTGCAACTTAATACCAACGGGGAACTCGGATGACAACCTGGAGGTGGATTATTAGTCATAGACACTGTTGGATAACGGTCTATGTATTTTGTCGTAATGCCCACATGAATATCATAGTAATCATCATGTCATATATATGCATTGTTATGCGCTCAATATTTTGTCAATTGCCCAGTTGTAATTTGTTCACCCAACATGTTAGTTATCTTTTATGGAGAGACACCACTAGTGAACTGTGGACCCCGGTCCATTCTTTTACACTGATAATACAACCAACTGCAAACATTGTTCTTTTTCATTCTCTGCAATTTACTACTATTTTCCACACCATACGTTTAATCCTTTGTTTTCAGCAAGCCGGTGAGATTGACAACCTCACTGTTTCGTTGGGGCAAAGTAGTTTGATTGTGTTGTGTGCAGATTCCACGTTGGTGATCGAGTAAACGGCGTCACCAACAACCTTCAGAAGCGATTTTTTGCTCCTACTGGTTCGATTAAACCTTGGTTTCATACTAAGGGAAACTGCTGCTACACTGCTTCATACCTTCCTCTTTGGGTCTCCCAACGAACGTGCGATCCACGTCATCAAGCACTTTTTCTGGCGTCGTTGCCGGGGAGCAAGAGGATTTCTGCAAGGGGAGTCTCACGCTTCCAATCTCTTTACTTTGTTTTTGTCTTGCTTAGTTTATTTTATTTTTATCTAGATTGCTTTTAAATATCAAAAACACAAAAAATTAAATTCCTGCGCCTAGTTTATTTCGGTTTGTTATTATGACTAGTTCTTTACTTGCTATCAATGGTTACTTTCTTTGAAACTAGTCCTATGGCTGAAAACAACCTAAGAGAGCTTTATAAAATTTATCTTGAATTGGGACATGAAGTGTTTGAAGAGAAAATTAAGAAACCTATGGAAATTTATTTGGATGATGGTAGCAATGTTATTACTATAAATTATTTGAATAAATTATTTGAACACCATTGTTGCTAATGCTATGGAAGACTTTAAGCTTGGGGAGGTCGGCAATGATGAATATGACATTTTAGTTCCACCTACTATTGAGGATAAAGTTTATTGTGATTATGATATGTGTAACATCCCAAAATTATAACAAGCATTATTATTCCAAAAATGAGGGCCAACAAAAACTTTTGTTAAATTATATGTGTTGGTTGCATATTGTTGCTTGTGATAATTATTTCTTGTTGCTTGTAATGTGTTTGCTCTAATTAAAAACTTAAAGAAAAGAAAGAAATAAAACAAAAGATAAAACAATAAAAACAATGTGACAAGTGTCACACCATTTCTCCTAAATAAGAAATCCTTATTTCTTCAAAATAATATTCAGTGAAGTGATAATGTATCACTCCTATTTTTATTCCCACTCATTTTCTCTCTCAAATAATATTTCCAAAATTCAAATAGAAAATCTTATTTCTTTCTTTATCTTTCTTAAATCATCAAATGCATCAAGTTACACATGCAAAATAAATACCACAAGACCACAAGTCTGGATAGAACAACAAGAAACAAATTATGAAAAGAATTCAAAGAAATTTGAATTAAAAAGTTGGTAGAAGCATTTTGTCGAACACATGGTGTCTGCCCATGTTCTTCCTCAAACTAAACCACATCCTTGATCGATTTGGTCGATTTCGTTCAAATTGTTGCAAGCCTCTGCCTCCATTCGCTTCCTCTCGCCTCACCGCGTTCGCCGGAGCCGAAGGAAGCATGCCAATTGACCCAGGGAGCAGCCGTCGTGGTCGCTGCCAGGGGACAGTGCCCGCGCAGCACGTCGCCATGGTCGGCACTGTGGAGGAAGGAGGTGGCGATGCCGCGGAGGCCCAGCACCGTGCCCCCCATCTCTCCCTCGCTCTTCTGCTCCCTCTCGACGAAGAAAACGCCCGCAGGAACCCGCACCCGCCGGCCTCTTGCCATGCCAGTGCGCGCCGCGCACCGCCCAAACACGCCCACGGTCGTCCCCCACTTCGAGCTCGCTCAGCTATCCTCCACGCACCCGACCTTGCTCCCCTTCTTCCCAACACCGTAGACACACACCACCGTCCCCTATGGCGAGCCCACTCCCCTCTCTGGACCTCCCTTGAACCTCGACCACCATGGACCGCCATCGAGCTTATAAAACCACCCGAGACCCGCACTCTCTCCACACACCACCACTCCCTCTCCTTTGCTCCACACTCCCTCTGTGCACCGCTAGAAGAGCGGGCACGCCGTTGCAGCCAAGCTCAGCCCTGGCAGCGAGGCCGATTGTTGCCGGAGCTGAGGTAGGAGACGACCACGGCCGAGGCCGTGCTGCCTCTCTTTCTCTTTTCTCTGGCCCGTACTCGCACCACCATGAACAGCGCACTCACCCCACCCTTTCTCCCCTCTGTTTCATGCACAGAAGCGAAGCAGGAGCCCGCCGGAGTTGGAACACGGCCGCGGAGGAGGAACTGCTCGCCGCCGACGCCAGGAGCATCCCCAGCAAGCACCACTTCTCTAGCGATCTTCCCCGAGCCTCCGCCGTCGATCTACATCATCCGCGCACCTTCCCGAGCCCCCTAGGTGAGCTCAGCATCCACCTCGCCGTCGCCGGAGCGGCAGCGCTGCCGGTTTTAGGTCGTCGATGTTGTTATAGAACGTGGGCCGTTGGATCTGTGATCAACGGCATCATACCGCTTCGTTTAGTTGTTTCTCTGGCAAGTGGACCCCACTGTCATAATTTTAAACATTTCCAGCGTGCGCACCGTTTCAAGTTGAGTCACTGACGAGTGGACCCCACTCGTCAGGTTCTTCAACATTATCCAGAATAGTTAACTTTTCCAATTTAAATCCTTAGAAGAATTCAGTACTGGCATCAACTTCAAAATTCAATATCTCGAGATTTACAAATCCAAAAAAATCAAATCCAATTGTTCTGGAAATCTTATGAATTTTTTTAACCAACCCAAGTGGATTTATTTCATTTAGTTAAATAATAAAAATGTATTATTAAAAATGCCACAGAAGGTTTAAAATCTAAACTTGTTTGTTTCTGATACTCTGTTAAGCCAAATAATTCCAAACCAATTTTGTTAGCTTGGCACTGTGATGTATTAGCTTCCCTAATTTTGGTAGAATTAATTATGCAGTGATATTTGTTTAGTATAAACTTAAAGTTAGAACACCTTTCTGCACTAAACAATTAAAGAGGCTTAATGGTTAACCCAAATGGACTAGGGCCAATTTTGTTGGATCACATTTAGTCATGTTTAGTTACCACTAAAAGGAATTAATTTTAGGATCAACAGAACTTAATTGGTAGCTAAAACTTGATTATTAAGTTACTGGATTAAAACATCTGTGTAGGGAGTTTGGTAACTCCAATTAATCCAAACTAAATTGTGTTGTCTTCTACACATCAGTAGTTTTCTGTAGAAAGTTAGTTTGTATTTTTGTGGCCAACAGAACTAAAGTTGTGTAATTAAACATGTTCAACAAGTTTATGCCATATTTTAGACATAAATAAATAATGTTTAATTCAATTAAATTGAAACCAAATGGTATTGTTTGATGTGTGCAGTGGCTATTTAGAGCATTTAGGATTGTAATGTTGTGATGTTGCTTGAGTAGTTTAGTGATTGTTTGTATTTGTTTGTTTATTAATTAGACGAGAACGCTGCCGGATTTATAGAGGAAGGAGAGTTTGTTGAATCTGAAGATCAAGACCAAGGTCACTTTGTCGAGCAAGGCAAGCTACTCTCTGAGCTTGCACCCCAAATATATGCATCTACTTTGATAACATGATTTACTCTTAAAGCAAAGATCCTATAAAACCCTTTTCAAAAGTATATGGAACTATTTTGCCACCCTATGTAGAAGTATAAGATAGTTATATCAAATTATAGGATGGAAAAAATAAATATTGTTTATTCAAAACTCCTTTGAAATTACTTGTGTGGTTATGGAATGCCGAGATGTCGGTGTTGAAGTGGAGAAATGGAGTTGGTAATATTTATGAAAAATGCACAGTGTGTCCTAGTACTATGACGACCAATCTTACCCTGTGCGACCACATTTACCCACATATGGGAAAAGGGCTTAGTCATATAATTTGCTCATATTAGTATGGGATGCCTCATCGACGGAGATGACTCCGTTATGCATGAGGGGATGGTTTGTTGATCTACCCCTGACCTGGGTTCTCGCTCAAACTCTATGGAAAGATAAGGAGGAGGATTGAAGGTTCCACCATAAACCGCCGGGCAAAACTCTGAGTCCTCACACTTAGATTCCGACGGGCTGGGTTAAGTGTTGATGGAAAGTGTCATATGGGCAGGGTCCTATACTAGCATGAGCAAAGGACATGCTAGGGTCGGTTGACTCAACTTCGCATACACCATGTATGGCGGGACGTGGCTGACACGATGAGTTGCCGGATGGATGTGGGAAAAGCGTGCTACCTCTGCAGAGTGTAAAACTATTCGAATAGCCGAGTCCTCGGATATGGACAGTTGGAAGGCTGTCCTAAGACCTTGTGCAAGTTTTGAAAAGAGTTGAGTTTTAAAAGAAAAATGAAGAGGAGAAAGTTTCCTACACCTATACCAACAGATCGGTATGAGGTGGTTGGAGGAAAGTGGACCATGGCGGGCTATGGTCGGAAAAGGAGGAGTTTTGGAGAAACAGATAAAATGGTGATTTCTTTAAAGATGGTTATAAAATCTTCTTACCTTTTTCAATAAAGATATAGAGATGTTTTAAATAAACAAAAGTATGAAAGTAAAATAAAACTAGTGCATACTCATGTTGGGGTAGTTTGCGAGTACAATCAAATGTACTCATATTGGTTTCGTCCCTGGCTATTGTCTTAGCCAGACTTCGAGGAGCACTACGCCGAGGAGGAGTATGGCGACTTCTACGCGAACTAGGGATCTCCATAAGTCAGCTGCCTGTCGGGTCGTCGTTAGGATTCAATGCCTACTACGCCGTAGCTTCCGCTGATTATTTTGGTTTGACCTATGAAGGCACCTATGTAAGACTTGGTCTAAACGACCATTTATGTAAGACTTTTAATTCGGTACTGTAATGGATGTAAACTTTGGTATTCAGTTCGGATTATGTGCAATGACAGACTGATCACGGGATCATTGTGTTAAGCATAATCGGGTATTTCGGACAGCTAGTCCGGGGTCCCCACAGAGCTGGTATCAGAGCCATCCTGACTTTAAGAGACCTTAGATTAGCATGGTCGCTAGATAGAAGTTACAAAAGTTAATTTCTAAAAATAAAGGAGTGAAGTATTTTCGAAAATTTCTTATCTCCAATCCCTTACTTATACAAAATTTTACTCTCATTAAATATTCCATTTTTCCTTGTATCCATAGAATTTTGCACACTTATCATCCCATTAAGCGTAAATTTTGCTCACTTGTTGCCGTACTAAATTTAAAATTTTGATACACTTGCCATCTCACTAACCTAAAATTTTGCTAAAAAATTGTAGATGGCGATCCATTACACCGAGTTCGTTCAGCTTGAGAGGGACGGCAAGTTGATGTTCGAGAAGGACTTGTTCGAGTTGAGCAAGCAGTTAGGTCGCCCCGCTCCAGAGTTTAAGGGAGCCCAGGTGGACGCTCTCGGCCACGGGAACCTGTGTTGGTTGGTCGAGTCGTCTGTTCGGGGGAACATCAAGTCTCCCGGATCCAGGACGCTGATCTTCACCACCGTGGACGCTCACTGGGGCGATGGACTGTGTCGTTCTATGCAGAGGATGCTAGCCCGATTTTGTGAGGAGCACGAGGCGGAGTTAGTGAACTCCCGTTTCCAGTTCTACGGGAGGCGCACCGATGATGGACACCCTATCCGATCCCCGCTACACCCGACGTTCGGAGAGTACATCCTGGACATGGAGATTATGCTCTTTCGCACCCAGGATGATCTGATGTGCACTAGACTTCGGTCTCGCTTTGAGCGCATCTCGCTCAGTGAGAGTCGCGAGAGCGAGGCGCGGCTGAAGGAGGAGAAGGTCGCTCTTCTCAAGAAGAGGACCCAGCTGAGGAGGACCATCGCCAAGCTCCGCAAGAGGGTGGCGGAGCAGGACGAGATGATCGAGGATCTGGAGCGCCATACCGACGAGATGGAGGAGGAGGGCGAGGATCTCCACAAGGAGAACAACGCTTTCCTTAGTGACGATGACGACTTCCTGGAGGAGATGGACTATGAGCAGGAGGATGACGAGGAGGAGTTAGTTGACGAGGAGGAGGACCCACTCGAGGCAGTTCTCGAGGACGAGGAGGAGGACCCGGAGGAGCCACCTTACCAGTCCGACGCTGACGCAGCAGAGCCTGAGGTTCCACCTCAGTAGGCGAGTGACTTGTGTACTATCGCAGGATTAGGTCGACCCCCTATCGCTAGTCGAGTCGAAGTAGTGGTACTTTTGGAAACCATGTATTAGGTACATTAGATGTACGGCGATGTTGTAAGTTTGATGTTGTAAGCTTGTTGTTGTGAACTCCTTGATGTGATGTTTGTGTTATATAAGTATGTTAGTCTTGTTTGGTCTGTGTAAACTATTTTCCGTATCATCCTTAATTAATCAACCACTTCGCGAAATCGTCTTTTCCCTTAGTCGAACCTTTTTTGCCTTGCCTCTTATACCCGGTGTGCTTCAGGATGGCGAACACTCGTCGCACCAACACGGAAGGAGGAGCACCACCACCCCCACCGAACCCAACCCCCGCCCAACTTCTCGCGCTTATCATGGAGAAACGCGAAAATGCCCGGGAGGAGCGTCAAGCTCATCTCGCTGCCCTGCAGCAGATCGCTGCCGCCCATCTCAACCAAAACAACAACAATAACAACAACAACAACAACAACAACAACAACAACAACAACAACAACAATGGTGGCAATGGCAATGGCGATGGAAACCAGCGATCCACTTTGAGCGATTTTCAGAAGACCAACCCACCTACCTATTCCAAGGACTTCACCCACTAGAAGTCGATGATTGGCTTCGCACCATCGACAACAATCTGGAAGTTGCTGCTGTAGGAGAAAATGAGAAAGTGCTGTATGCAACCCACTACCTTGCTGGACCTGCACGAGCTTGGTGGGAAACTACCAAGGCTCTCCAGCAAGCTGGTCATGTTATCAACAGTTCTGAGTTCCAGGAGAAGTTCCGCAAGAAGCACATTCCCGGCAGACTCATTGATAGGAAGAAGGATGAATTCCGCAAGCTGAGGCAGGGAAGTAGAGATGTGGTCGGTTATCTTGGTGAGTTTACCGACTTATCTCGGTATGCTCCTGATGACACCGACACAGAGAAGAAGAAGATGGAGCGTTTCATGAGTGGACTTCATGATGAACTGCAGTGTGCTTTGGTTATCCATGACTTCTATGATCTGGAGTCACTTGTGGACAAAGCCATCTACCTGGAGACCAAGCGCAAGTCTATGTTTGAAGGTCGTAAGAGGAGGATGAATGCTCAGGAAGGTTCGAGCAGCCAGAAGCCTCGTATCTTTCAGCAAAACCCCAAGCCTGCCTATCGACCACCACAAGCTCCACGCCCCAATTTCCCTAACCGCCCAAACAACTTCAACCGCACCAATGACAATAACCGTCCCGGAGGAAACTTCAACAACCTCAACCGCAATGCCAATGTTGTCTGCTTTGAATGCGGCAACAAGGGTCACTACTCCAGAGAATGCCCCAATCCTAAGAGGAATGTTCAGCGCCCCAATGCGCCGGCACCGAACAATGGTCAAGGCCGCAATGGAAATTGCAAGAATGCCGCACCCCGTGGAAATGTTGTTGTTGCCAAGAGTCGTCTGCACCACATCAATGCTGAGGAAGCCCAAGATGCGCCAGATGTTGTGCTGGGTACGTTCCTTGTCAACTCAGTACCTGCAACTGTTCCGTTTGATTCTGGTGCTACCCATTCCTTTGTTACCCAAGAATTTGTTACTAAGGGAGGTTTAGTCGAGAGCCTCTTACCCAAACCCATGGTCATCCAAATCCCAGAATCCACCGTAGAGACCAAGTTGTTTTGCTCCGATGTTTCCCTTGAGATCAAAGGAGAAAAGTTTCCAGTCAACTTAATCGTTCTGGGAACCCAAGGCATAGATGTTATACTTGGTATGAATTGGCTAGCAAAGTACCATGGTCGAATAGACTGTGCCAGAAGAGCTATATCCATCACCACCGACAAAGAAGTAGAAGTGGAGTATGTGTCTGAAACCAATCATTCCCGACCAGGCTGCCATGAGAGCATAACTCGACCCACCCTAGATGAGATCCGTGTTGTTCACCTGTTCCGAGATGTGTTTCCAGAAGAGTTGCCTGGTATGCCGCCAGACCGGGATATTGAGTTCATAATTGAGCTTATCCCAGGAACCGCCCCTATATCACAAAGACCTTATCGGATGAATCCGGAAGAACTGGTTGAGTTGAAGAATCAGTTGGCTGATATGCTCAGCAAAGGTCTTGTCCGCCCAAGCGCTTCACCCTGGGGATCACCCATCATTTTTGTGGACAAGAGAGACGGTACCACACGCCTGTGTGTGGATTATCGCAAGTTAAATGACGTGACCATTAAAAACAAGTATCCTCTTCCCAAGATCGAGGATCTGTTCGATCAAATGAACAGAGCCCGAGTCTTCTCCAAGATCGATCTTCGGACAGGGTATCATCGGTTGAAGATCCGAGAGTCAGACATTCCCAAGACCACCTTCACCACTCGTTACAGTTTGTTTGAATACACCGTAATGTCCTTTGGTCTAACCAATGCCCCAGCCTATTTCATGAATCTCATGAACAAGATTTTCATGGAGTACCTCGACAAGTTCGTGGTAGTTTTCCTCGATGACATCCTTATTTATTCCAAGACCGAAGAAGAACATGCTGAACACCTGCGTCTGGTTTTGGAGACCCTCCGAGAGCACAAGCTGTATGCCAAGCTTAGCAAGTGTGAGTTTTGGCTCAGTGAAGTGGCATTTCTCGGACATGTTGTATCTGCTGGAGGAATTTCTGTAGACCCCGAGAAGATCCAAGCCATTGTTGACTGGTTAGCCCCAACCAGTGTGACTGAAATACGAAGCTTTCTCGGACTAGCGGGTTATTACCGCAAGTTGTTGATGGATTTTCCAGTATAGCCAAGCCCTTGACCCAACTGTTGAAAAAGGACAAGAAATTTGAATGGACTCAGAGGTGTGAAGATAGTTTCCAAGAATTGAAGAAGAGACTGACCTCAACCCCAATTTTGATTATGCCAGACGTCACCAAGAGTTTCGATGTGTATTGCGATGCATCACACCTCGGACTTGGTTGCGTTCTGATGCAGGAAGGCAAAGTTGTGTCGTATCTGTCCCGGCAGCTGCGACCACATGAAGAGAATTATCCAACCCATGATCTGGAGTTAGCTGCTGTTGTTCTTGCTCTTAAGACGTAGCGTCCCTATCTTGCGGGGCATCTGATGCACCTAAAATGCATCTACTTTTCCAAGCACTTTGCTTCATAATTTGCTCCGGAATCTTCCCATATTTGAATAAAACTGTTGAATCTGACGCTGTTTTTAGCAAAGTCTCCTTTCTGGTTGTTTTTGCAGGAAATTAAATCGGGGAAAAATACCACGTCATTTTTTATGGAAAAGAAGGACATCGTGCAAAAGACGGACTCGAGGAGGCGCACGAGGCCCAAAAGAGTGGGCCCCACGCGGTCAGATTCCTTGACCGCGTGGGCCCACCTATCTGGGCGTCGGGCACCGCCTCTCCCTCGGTCTTCCGCGTACCCCTTCATATATACGAAAAAGTGGACGCCCTAGAAGGAGAGGAGCTTTCGCGAAACAGAGCGCCGCCACCACCACGATCTTCGTTTTCGGAGACAGATTGATCCAGGATTTCTCCCCGGAGGAGAGATCCGGAGGCCGTCTTCACCGCCATCTTCACCGCCTTCATCTCCATCGACCATGAGCTCCCTCTCCATCACCATGTGTGAGTAGTCCGCTGTAGGCATGTGAGGTGGATGGGGATTGGATGAGATTGATCATGTAATGATACCCGTTGTTCGAGATCTTAGGGGTTTATCTTGAGGATATTTTTGTATTGTGTTGATGCACTTATGCTATGTTTAATGCTTGCTACTAGGGCCCGAGTGGCATGATTTCAGTACTGAACTTATTTTGCCCCATCATATATTTGAGTTTGGTATCTATCTGCAAAGTGTATTACCTGCTATTATGTTGAACCTGCGAACCCTAAAAGTGACAGGTAGGGAAAACAAGGGGGAGATGTATTAGTTTGAGGATTCTATGTGTTCATGAAGTGTTAATGCGTTGTTCCGGGCTATTCGAAAGGGTAGACCTTAATTACCTGTAGTTCCAAGTTGGCCCCGGTGAAATGGGCAGGTAGGACAATAGATGTTGTGCAAATTCTCTTGGTTAGTACGCACAACTATTTATGGAACACATACCTACATATATCGGAGTTAGAGATAAGTCCCATTGCTGTTTGTATCTTATTATATGATCAATCTTATTCATGCAACACCCCGCTGTCACCTCGTGCCTACGTTTTAAATCCCTGAGTTACACTTTCACTTTTCCGGTGAAAACTGGGAAACCCTTGTTACTACTGCTGTTTTATTTTGCTTGCTTGAATCACCTTACTGCCATCACTATTACTGCTGCAAGTTTATTGATATACAGGTGTGGTTGAGAGTGACGCCTCAATTGCCAAAGTCTTATTGGTATTCTTGTGTTCCCATCGAGTCGAACTATAAATTTGGGTAATACTTCCCAACGAAGATTTCAGCGATCCCCTATACTTGTGGGCATCAAGACATTTTCTGGCGCCGTTGCCGGGGAACCTAGCTTTATTGGTAAGACAACTTGTTATCATTTATTTGCTGCACTTGCTTTTCCAACTATGGGAAAGGAAAAGATACTCCGAAGGAAGTGAGGCCTTCAACTACTCGTAGAGGTACTGACTTGCTAAGTAGGCCAAACTTTTCACCTAATGTTGCTTCTGCTGTTGTTCCTAAAAAAAAGGAAAAGTTTTATCTAGTTCACCATTGTCTAAGATGTCTACTAGTACTGAAAATGATTTAATATGTGGTAGCATAGACAAAGAAGTGACACCTGAAACATCTGAGACAACTGAAACACCTGAATTGCCTGAATCATCTATTATTGAAAATGTGGAGTCTGATTTGGAAGATATGAGTCTTGTGATGATGAATATGAAACTTCTTCTTATGAGGAAGAAGATGCAATTGCTATGGCTTTTATGGATTCGAATCTTGATAAATTGGATAAACTTGATAGCAATAAAAATTCTTCTCTTGCTGATTATTTTCCTGTTACTAAGAAAATGAATGCTCCAGCTATTAAAATTAAAGATAAAGATTATGAGTTTAGTGTTGATCCTGAAATAATTAAAAAGGCTGAGAAGTTTAAGTTTAATGGGAGAGACAATGAATTTCCTTTTGAACATATTGCTGTTTTGCATGATTTATCTGTTTTATTTGGTAAAGATGAGATTCACCAACGCTATTATTTCTTAAAGTTGTTTCCTTTTACCTTGGGAGGAGATGCTAAAACTTGGTATAATAGTTTAGAACCTGGATCTATTACTAGCAAAGAAGAATGCTTGCAATTATTCTATAATAAATATTTCCCTGCTGATAAGATTCATGGTTTAACTATTGAGATTAGCAAATTTTCGCAGAAAGAGAAGGAGGATCTACCCCAAGCTTGGGGGAGGTACAGTAAGTTGGTTAGGAAATGTCCTACACATGGCTTCAAGAGTAATGAAATACTTGATATATTTTACAATGGACTAACTGAAAATACTAGAGACTATCTTGATAGTATTGCAGGGAATGTTTTCAGGGAAAGGACCATTGATGAAGCAACCGAATTATTGGAGACTATCTCTAGGAATTATGAAGATTGGAATATTGAAGTGATAAATGAAAAAGAGGTATTCCCAGAGAAGAAAGGAGGTATTCTTAAATTAAATGATGAACAAATGAAAGTAGCTGCCAAGGATATTGAAGAGAAGGGAATTAAAACCTCTCATCTCAAGGAACTATCTGAAATGGGTGTTAAACTTCCTATTGATAAACCATGTTTTCCAATCCAAGTCAATGCTATTAGCTCTATGGAAGGTAATGAAAAGGTAACACCTCCTATTGATGTATCATATGTTAATGATTTTGCTTATAACATAATCCTGAGGAGCATAGTATTAGAATGAGTATTATGGAAAACTCTCATAAGATTAAATTTCTTCGTGAAAGTTTAAATGCTAGTGTAGAAGAAGTTAGAAGAATTATTAAACATGTGAGATGATGAATAATCAAGTTGAACAGATGGTTTCTCTTCAAAATAAATTGTATGAAAATCTTATTGAGAAGAAACAGGTTTGTGGAGTTAATACTAGAGGTGGTGCAAGTACTCAGGATCCTGATTATCCTGAAGACCATCCTAAGAGAAAAGAGCAAGAGGCTCTCAAGAAGAAATCTTCTGCAGGAAAATCTCCCAATGAAAACAAAGATATTGATGATTCTCAAGAACAAGATAAGGATATTTCTATTTCTGATGCTGAGACTGAAGATAATAATATGAAGAAGAGGAATCATCTACACCTGAAGAACAACATGAAGCTGAAAATATTGAAGAACCTGAACCTCCTGAAAAAGACCCTCAACCATCTATTGATAAGAATAAAAAGAAGAAGCATCCAAATCAACAAAAAGGTAAAGAGAGGGATCCATGGGTACAAAGGCCCATACCATATCCCCAAGAGGTAATGAAATCTTTGGATGATGCTAGGTTTGAGAAATTTCTTGAGTTGATTAAAACTTTATATTTGCAAATCCCTCTTGTTGATGCTATTAAAATTCCTCCATATTCGAAATATATGAAAGATATTGTCACTAATAAAAGAAAGATACCTAATGATGCAATCACTGCTATGCTTGCTGAATATTCATTTGAAGGGAAATTGCCTGAAAAACGTGGAGATCCTGGTATTCCAACTATTCCTTGTCATATCAAAGATACTTATGTGAAATATGCACTATGTGATTTAGGAGCTGGTGTTAGTGTTATGCCTTTTTCTTTATATAAGAAACTTAACCTAATAAATTGGTTCCAACTGAAGTTTCATTGCAAATGGCTGATAAATCAACTGCTGTGCCTATAGGTATATGTGAGGATGTTCCTATCTCTATAGCTAATGTGTTAATTCCTACAGACTTTGTTATATTAGAAATGCCTGAGGATGATAATCTATCTATTATTCTTGGAAGACCCTTTTTAAACACTGCAGGAGCTGTGATAAATTGCACTGAGAGCAAAGTGACATTTAATGTCAAAGGAAATGAGCATACTATCTATTTTCCCAAGAAGAATCCTGTTACAATGATAAACAAGAGTGTGAATTCTATTCAAAGAAATACTATTATGATTGGAAGCTTTGAAATTGCACTACCACCTCCTGCACCAAAGTATGCTACCTTGATGATTGGAACTATTCCAATCAAATATGAGGTATCCTGAACTTCTTCTTTATATATAAAATAAGAATCATTTATGTTATCCTTTGCATATTATCAATGAGACTTGATCAACCTCATTATTAATGTGGAAATGATGAAAATTTGATTCCCATAAAAATTTGTGTTGCATTTTAAATTACTTATCCTAGAATTTTAGAGTATATGCATAATCATGATTATTTCAGAATTCAGAAAATTCCAGAATATTAAGTTTGAAAAATTCTCTGTAGAAAATTGTCTCGAAAAATTCTAGAAAAATTTGTAGGTAAGTTATTTTACCAGGGGAACCAACAGCCAGAAGTGGGGCACCAGAAGGCCACCAGGGGCCAAAAGAGAGTGTCCCACGCGGCCAGATTCCTTGGCCGCGTGGGACCCACTAACTTGGCCACCTGGGGGTGTTAGGTGAGAGGTCGATGCCCATCTCCTTCCTCTCGACAGAAAACCAGCTCCAGGTATTTTCCCAAAATTTTCCCGTGCACGTTCTTCCTGCTATCCTTGGATCTCCAAGTTTAGGGCAGATTTTTCAAATCTGCTTGGTGGAATTGCTCCTTGGTATGTAACTCCTCCACCCATCCAATTACTTTTTGTTATTATGCTTTGTGTATGAAGTATTTTGCTGTACAAGGTGTCACCTAATATGCTTGAGAAACCCATGGATTTGAGTTTTCTAGTTAATATGGATGCATGATATTGATGTGGAGACTAGCTATGGATGGCTCAATGTTGTTTTAGATTGTTACATCTTAATTTTTGTTGGGTATTATTTTTGTACAGCAAGGTATCATGTTGAACAAGGGTAAGGAATTGCTTGGAATGACTTCAAGACCAAGAAGAAGAGTATTGAGAGTCTCCGAGAATTATGATGACAATCATCTATGGGAGGATAGTGCAGTTTATGCAGGAGAGAAGCTTCGGATTCATGCAACCAAATGGCAAGACCCCTTGTTCTTGACCATTGGGGGATAACAGAGGACTTCAATGCCTTTGTCACTGCGACCGGCTTACTCGAGTTCTCCAACAATCCACGGAATACATATGAAGAGCTCTCGCGGGAATTCCTCTCCACATTTCGGTTCGAGGGCCCTGAGAGCTACAAACACAGTAAGAAGAGTAAGCCACCACCTCCTACCTTTGTCATAAAATTTTCTATGAGAGGAAAGCGTTTTGTTATGTCATTAGAGGAGTTTTGCAAGGCTATTCGAGTAGAAAACACTGGTAGTTGGGAGAGACTAAAGCTGATACTAATAAAGATCTTGTAGCCTTTTGGCGTAGTATTTCTGTGAACGCTCCTGAAAGACTTAATAGGGGTAAATTCACACACATACAGCACCCAGGGTTAAGATATTTTGCCTTGTTCCTTGCGAGAGGATTTCTTGCCAGAGATAACTCTTCTGCTTGCACTGGACCCATGATTTATTTACTTAAATGTGCAAAAGAGAACACACCATGTGAGTATAATTTGGGAGTAATTCTTGCTAGGACTTTGCACTTTGCTGTGAGTAGAAATAATACCGATGAAACTCCTATTTATGCTGGTGCCATTGCTACCTTAGTATATGAGCACATTAAGAACGAGAGAGGATTCAGCGATAACATGGGCACGCGTGTGGAAGAGTCTAAATTACTTGATTTTACTTTACTTTCTCGCATGGAAATGGGGGAGAGACATGGGGAACATTATATATACAGCTATAAGGGCTCTAATGGGCAAAATGTGCCCGTTAGGCTCCCTCGTGTTGACCTTTTTGACAGGACTCTCGGGAAGTGGACCGTGGAGGAAGTGCAACCTCAAGAGGAGCCCCAATATCCAGAAATGCAAAGCTATCAATATGGTTTCACTCCCGGAAGTGGAAGTGGTGGATATGGTTACCACCCAGGATACTAGCTTGATCACAAGCTTGGGGGAGTACTTCTCTCCCTTCCCATTCGTTGTCTTATATCACTTTCATCCTGTTATGTTTTAGTTTCTTGTTGCTAAAATCACAAAAACACAAAAAGATTTTATTTGTTTCTTTTTGCTTATTTGTTTCTGGTCATTTACTTTATGTATTCGAAATATAAAAAGAACAAAAATATTTTCGTTTTCTTGAATCTAATGCAAAAACGGAGGTGCAGGAATTTCTGATTCTGTTCACTGTTTGATTTTTCATATTTTTTCTGTAACTCCGAATGAGCTAAAATTTTAACCACTGCTGCAACTTTATATGACCTACACACCCGTAAATTATGAAATTATTCTGATGTGTTTAGGTAGGGTAAAAACAGTACTGTATGCAGTAGCATTTTATGGCAGATTTGAGTTTTTATTGCGCAGTTCAAGTTGGGAGAGGAGAACAACAATGATGAGCTGATGTGCATGAAGTGGATGAAAGGTATGACACCTTTGCCGTGCTTATGTGGACTTTTTAATAATAGCAAGTGCGCATGTCATAATTTCTCTAACATCTAGGGAAGTGCTAGCAAATGTTTATCTCCTCCGTGGTTTAGTATGTTATATTATGATGCAAGAGAGATATTATTTAGTGTCAACACTTGGATGTGGATTGAGTAACTGTGGTTCTAAACAAAGGTCTACGCATCCCATTGTGCTTGCTAAACTTGCCAACCAAAGTAAAAGATCTTTTCAAATGATAAACATGAAGTCATATGCTTGACAATCTTAGGGTTGAGAGTTAGCCCATATGTGCTGACACATGCAAAGCTTTCAACGTGTTCTTAATTATATTTAGTTGATATCATGTACTTTTGTCTATGGATGCCTATCACGGTGAAATAAATGTGGAAACTTAGTAAGTTTAAGGAGTTTGTATAAATGGCTAGAGAGATGCTTTGGGCCGCCAATCTAAGCCATGCATCATTCATGGTGGAAATTTACAGCATAACCATAATGTTCATTCTATGATGCACCTCATAATAAAAAGCTATACCCATAGTAAATAAAAGAGTGCTGAGATTGTTCATTGTCTGTTTGTCTTGTTATTTTGACATGGGCTGGCTTCCATGTCATGAGGCAAGAGGTACCCCTGTAGCAACTCTCAATGACGCTATTAAAATACTTACAATGACCTAAAACTTGAATTTACTCTGTGACCCGAGGTGAGTAACACGTGGTGTAGGTACTCGTATTCACGGGGCATGAGGCTTTCAACCTCTAGTTGGTCAAGCATATGAGTCATAATAGGGAATGTTAAATGATTTGATAAAATTGAGAGCAAGGATGTAAGCACAATGAGTTCACTAGTCAACAAAGTAAAGAATCAAGAGATCTCAAAAATCTTGACATGATTCAATCAATAGCGATGCAAGAACCTTTGTTTTCTTCTACAGTTGGGCAAACTCATCCAAGTGCTGACACTTCATGTTATTTCCTTTGTAACAAATATAAATGCTTTAACACCGGTTAGATGCATCTTTGCCAGCAGTTTGTTATTTGTTATGGAAATTATGTTTTGAATACTTGTTGGTATTAAACGGTGTTGTATATGCAATGCAAAGTTCTTGTCAAAGTCTTTTCATCGCTTCTGCACTACGTTTGAGTTGTTCGAGGACAAACAACGAGCTAAGCTTGGGGGAGTTGATGCACCTAAAATGCATCTACTTTTCCAAGCACTTTGCTTCATAATTTGCTCCGGAATCTTCCCATATTTGAATAAAACTGCTGAATCTGACGCTGTTTTTAGCAAAGTCTCCTTTCTGGTTGTTTTTGCAGGAAATTAAATCGGGGAAAAATACCACGTCATTTTTTATGGAAAAGAAGGACATCGTGCAAAAGACGGACTCGAGGAGGCGCACGAGGCCCAAAAGAGTGGGCCCCACGCGGTCAGATTCCTTGACCGCGTGGGCCCACCTATCTGGGCGTCGGGCACCGCCTCTCCCTCGGTCTTCCGCGTACCCCTTCATATATACGAAAAAGTGGACGCCCTAGAAGGAGAGGAGTTTTCGCGAAACAGAGCGCCGCCACCACCACGATCTTCGTTTTCGGAGACAGATTGATCCAGGATTTCTCCCCCGGAGGAGAGATCCGGAGGCCGTCTTCACCGCCATCTTCACCGCCTTCATCTCCATCGACCATGAGCTCCCTCACCATCACCATGTGTGAGTAGTCCCTGTAGGCATGAGGTGGATGGGGATTGGATGAGATTGATCATGTAATGGTACCCGTTGTTCTAGATCCTAGGGGTTTATCTTGAAGATATTTTGTATTGTGTTGATGCACTTATGCTATGTTTAATGCTTGCTACTAGGGCCCGAGTGGCATGATTTCAGTACTGAACTTATTTTGCCCCATCATATATTTGAGTTTGGTATCTATCTGCAAAGTGTATTACCTGCTATTATGTTGAACCTGCGAACCCTAAAAGTGACAGGTAGGGAAAACAAGGGGGAGATGTATTAGTTTGAGGATTCTATGTGTTCATGAAGTGTTAATGCGTTGTTCCGGGCTATTCGAAAGGGTAGACCTTAATTACCTGTAGTTCCAAGTTGGCCCCGGTGAAATGGGCAGGTAGGACAATAGATGTTGTGCAAATTCTCTTGGTTAGTACGCACAACTATTTATGGAACACATACCTACATATATCGGAGTTAGAGATAAGTCCCATTGCTGTTTGTATCTTATTATATGATCAATCTTATTCATGCAACACCCCGCTGTCACCTCGTGCCTACGTTTTAAATCCCTGAGTTACACTTTCACTTTTCCGGTGAAAACTGGGAAACCCTTGTTACTACTGCTGATTTATTTTGCTTGCTTGAATCACCTTACTGCCATCACTATTACTGCTGCAAGTTTATTGATATACATGTGTGGTTGAGAGTGACGCCTCAATTGCCAAAGTCTTATTGGTATTCTTGTGTTCCCATCGAGTCGAACTATAAATTTGGGTAATACTTCCCAACGAAGATTTCAGCGATCCCCTATACTTGTGGGCATCAACATCGCTGCGAGATCTATACGGATCATAAGAGCTTGAAGTATATTTTCACCCAGAAGGAGTTGAACCTGCGACAGAGGAGATGGATGGAATTAATCAAGGATTATGATATTGGAATCCATTATCACCCCGGAAAGGCTAATGTAGTTGCCGATGCCCTTAGTCGCAAACCCTGCACCCTGAATGCCTTGATCGAAGCCGAACAACCAGCCTTGTTCAAAGAGTTCAAAGATTTTGGACTAGAACTTGTTAGCCATGGATATCTCGCCAATCTAGAGTTAGCCCCAACCCTGATGGATCAAATCAAAGAAGCCCAAAAAGGTCATGAAAGCATTGAGGGAATTAAGAAGAAGATTTCTCTTGGCAAAGCACCCGGTTTTGCCGAAGATGCTGAAGGAGTGCTGAAATTCAATGGTCGTATCTGTGTGCCCAATGTCATGGAACTTAAGCAGTTAATCCTGGAGGAAGCCCATGAGACCCCTTATTCAATCCACCCCGGCGGCACCAAAATGTACCAAGACCTTCGAGAAAGATTTTGGTGGCACGGAATGAAGCGAGAGATTGGTTCTTTTGTAGCCAAGTGTGATATTTGTCAGCGAGTCAAGGCTGAACATCAGCGACCCGCTAGATTGCTTCAACCTTTGAAAATTCCTGAGTGGAAGTGGGATGAAATTGGAATGGACTTTATTACTGGACTTCCAAGGTCCAACCGAGGCCATGACTCAATCTGGGTCATCGTTGATCGACTGACCAAGGTTGCCCATTTTATTCCTGTCAAGACCACCCACACCGGAGCTCAGTTAGCAGACTTGTATATTTCCAGAATAGTAAGCCTGCATGGTGTGCCTAAGAAGATTGTATCTGATAGAGGCACACAATTCACTTCAAGATTCTGGAAATCCCTTCACGAAGCCCTCGGAACCAAGTTAGCATTTAGCACAGCTTATCATCCCCAGACCGATGGCCAAACTGAGCGAGTGAACCAGATATTGGAGGACATGCTCCGCGCATGTGTTCTATCCTATGGTTCCAAGTGGGAAGATTGTCTTCCGTTTGCAGAGTTCTCCTACAACAATAGTTATCAGTCTAGTCTGCAAATGGCCCCTTTTGAAGCCCTTTACGGCAAGAAGTGTCGTACACCCCTGAATTGGTTCGACACCAGAGAAGGTAAATTGTTTGGACCAGATACCCTCCGTGAAGCTGAAGAGCAAGTTCAGCTTATTCGTGAATGTCTCAAAACTGCCCAATCCCGTCAGAAGAGTTACGCTGATTCCAAGCATCGTAATGTCACTTTCAGTATAGGAGATTATGTCTATCTCCGAGTGACGCCCCTTAAAGGAATGCAGCGTTTCCATGTCAAAGGAAAATTAGCGCCAAGGTATATTGGACCCTTCAAGATCATCACTCGTCGAGGAGAAGTATCTTATCAACTGGAGTTGCCCCCGGAGTTAGGAGATTATCACGATATCTTCCATATTTCCTTGCTCCGGAAGTGTCTTGAAGTTCCCGACCAGCCTGATGTTTTCAAAAACATCGACCACGTCTCCATCGACCTGAACCAAGACCTGACTTATCGTGAGAGACCCGTCAAGATTCTTGACGAAGATGTTCGTGTTACCCGGAGGCGCGCGATCAAGTTCTACAAAATCCAGTGGACTAACCAATCCGAAGAAGAAGCAACTTGGGAACGCGAAGATTATCTTAGAAGCGAGTTCCCGAACCTCTTTAGCACCTAAGCCTAGCAAATCTCGGGACGTGATTTATTTTAAGGGGGGAAGGATTGTAACATCCCAAAATTATAACAAGCATTATTATTCCAAAAATGAGGGCCAACAAAAACTTTTGTTAAATTATATGTGTTGGTTGCATATTGTTGCTTGTGATAATTATTTCTTGTTGCTTGTAATGTGTTTGCTCTAATTAAAAACTTAAAGAAAAGAAAGAAATAAAACAAAAGATAAAACAATAAAAACAATGTGACAAGTGTCACACCATTTCTCCAAAATAAGAAATCCTTATTTCTTCAAAATAATATTCAGTGAAGTGATAATGTATCACTCCTATTTTTATTCCCACTCATTTTCTCTCTCAAATAATATTTCCAAAATTCAAATAGAAAATCTTATTTCTTTCTTTATCTTTCTTAAATCATCAAATGCATCAAGTTACACATGCAAAATAAATACCACAGCAAGACCACAAGTCTGGATAGAACAACAAGAAAAAATTATGAAAAGAATTCAAAGAAATTTGAATTAAAAAGTTGGTAGAAGCATTTTGTCGAACACATGGTGTCTGCACATGTTCTTCGTTCAAATTGTTGATCGATTTGGTCAATTTCGTTCAAATTGTTGCAAGCCTCTGCCTCCATTCGCTTCCTCTCGCGTCACCGCGTTCGCCGGAGCCGAAGGAAGCATGCCAATTGACCCAGGGAGCAGCCGCCGTGGTCGCCGCCAGGGGACAGCGCCCGCGCAGCACATCGCCATGGTCGGCACTGTGGAGGAAGGAGGTGGCGATGCCGCGGAGGCCCAGCACCGTGCCCCCCCTCTCTCCATCGCTCTTCTGCTCCCTCTCGACGAAGAAAACGCCCGCAGGAACTCGCACCCGCCGGCCCCTTGCCATGCCAGTGCGCGCCGCGCACCGCCCAAACACGCCAACGGCCGTCCCCCACTTTGAGCTCGCTCATCTAGCCTCCACGCACCCGACCTTGCTCCCCTTCTTCCCAACACCGTAGACACACACCACCGTCCCCTATGGCGAGCCCACTCCCCTCTCTGGACCTCCCCTGAACCTCGACCACCATGGACCGCCGTCGAGCTTATAAAGCCACCCGTGCCCCGCACTCTCTCCACACACCACCACTCCCTCTCCTTTGCTCCACACTCCCTCTGTGCACCGCTAGAAGAGCGGGCACGCCGTTGCAGCCAAGCTCAGCCCTGGCAGCGAGGCCAATTGCTGCCGGAGCTGAGGTAGGAGACGACCACGACCGAGGCCGTGCTGCCTCTCTTTCTCTCTTCTCTGGCCCGTACTCACACCACCATGATCACCGCACTCACCCCACCCTTTCTCCCCTCTGTTTCATGCACAGAAGCGAAGCAGGGAGCCTGCCGGAGTTGGAGCACGGCCGCGGAGGAGGAACTGCTCGCCGCCGACGCCAGGAGCATCCCCAGCAAGCACCACTTCTCCAGCGATCTTCCCTGAGCCTCCGCCATCGATCTACATCATCCGCGCTCCTTCCCGAGCCCCCTAGGTGAGCTTAGCATCCACCTCGCCGTCGCCGGAGCGGCAGCGCAGCCGGTTTTAGGTCGTCGATGTTGTTATAGAACGTGGGCCGTTGGATCTGTGATCAACGTCATCATACCGCTTCGTTTAGTTGTTTCTCTGGCAAGTGGACCCCACTGTCATAATTTTAAACATTTCCAGCGCACGCACCGTTTCAAGTTGAGTCACTAACAAGTGGACCCCACTCGTCAGGTTCTTCAACATTATCCAGAATAGTTAACTTTTCCAATTTAAATCCATAGAAGAATTCAGTACTGGCATCAACTTCAAAATTCAATATCTCGAGATTTACAAATCCAAATAAATCACATCCAAATGTTCTGGAAAGCTTATGAAATTGTTTAACCAACCCCAGTGGATTTATTGCATTTAGATAAATAATAAAAATGTATTATTAAAAATTCCACAGAAGGTTTAAAATCTAAACTTGTTTGCTTCTGATACTCTGTTAAGCCAAATAATTCCAAACCAATTTTTTTAGCTTGGTACTGTGATGTATTAGCTTCCCTAATTTTGGTAGAATTAATTATGCAGTGATAATTGTTTAGTATAAACTTAAAGTTAGAACACCTTTCTGCACTAAAACAATTAAAGAGGCTTAATGGTTAACCCAAATGGACTAGGGCCAATTTTGTTGGATCTCATTTAGTCATGTTTAGTTACCCCTAAAAGTATTTAATTTTATGATCAACAGAACTTAATTGGTAGCTAAAACTTGATTATTAAGTTACTGGATTAAAACATTTGTGTAGGGAGTTTGGTAACTTCAATTAATCCAAACTAAATTGTGTTGTCTTCTACACATCAGTAGTTTTCCGTAGAAAGTTAGTTTGTATTTTTGTGACCAACAAAACTCAAGTTGTGTAATTAAACATGTTCAACAAGTTTCTGCCATATTTTAGACATAAATAATAATGTTTAATTCAATTAAATTGAAACCAAATGGTATTGTTTGATGTGTGCAGTGGCTATTTAGAGCATTTAGGATTGTAATGTTGTGATGTTGCTTGAGTAGTTTAGTGATTGTTTGTATTTGTTTGTTTATTAATTAGACGAGAACGCTGCCGGATTTATCGAGGAAGGAGAGTTTGTTGAATCTGAAGATCAAGACCAACGTCACTTTGTCGAGCAAGGCAAGCTACTCTCTGAGCTTGCACCCAAATATATGCATCTACTTTGATAACATGATTTACTCTTAAAGCAAAGATTCTATAAAACCCTTTTCAAAAGTATATGGAACTATTTTGCCACCCTATGTAGAAGTGTAAGATAGTTATATCAAATTATAGGATGGCAAAAAATAAATATTGTTTATTCAAAACTCCTTTGAAATTACTTGTGTGGTTATGGAATGCCGAGATGTCGGTGTTGAAGTGGAGAAATGGAGTTGGTAATGTTTATGAAAAATGCACAGTGTGTCCTAGTACTATGACGACCAATCTTACCCTGTGCGACCACATTTACCCACATATGGGAAAAGGGCTTAATCATATAATTTGCTCATATTAGTATGGGATGCCTCATCGATAGAGATGACTCCGTTATGCATGAGGGGATGGTTTGTTGATCTACCCCTGACCTGGGTCCTCGCTCAAACTCTATGGAAAGATAAGGAGGAGGATTGAAGGTTCCACCATAAACCGCCAGGCAAAACTATGAGTCCTCACACTTAGATTCCGACGGGCTGGGTTAAGTGTTGATGGAAAGTGTCATATGGGCAGGGTCCTATACTAGCATGAGCAAAGGACAGGCTAGGGTCGGTGACTCAACTTCGCATACACCATGTATGGCGGGACGTGGCTGACACGATGAGTTGCCGGATGGATGTGGGAAAAGCGTGCTACCTCTGCAGAGTGTAAAACTATTCGAATAGCCGAGTCCTCGGATATGGACAGTTGGAAGGCTGTCCTAAGACCATGTGCAAGTTTTGAAAAGAGTTGAGTTTTAAAAGAAAAAATGAAGAGGAGAAAGTTTCCTACACCTATACCAACAGATCGGTATGAGGTGGTTGGAGAAAAGTGGACCATGACGGGCTATGGTCGGAAAAAGGAGGTGTTTTGGAGAAACAGATAAAATGGTGATTTCTTTAAAGATGGTTATAAAACTCTTCTTACCCTTTTCAATAAAGATATAGAGATGTTTTAAATAAACAAAAGTATGAAAGTAAAATAAAACTAGTGCATACTCATGTTGGGGTAGTTTGCGAGTACAATCAAATGTACTCATATTGGTTTCGTCCCTGGCTATTGTCTTAGCCAGACTCCGAGGAGCACTACGCTGAGGAGGAGTATGGCGACTTCTACGCGAACTAGGGATCTCCATAAGTCAGCTGCCTGTCGGGTCGTCGTTAGGATTTAATGCCTACTACGCCGTAGCTTCCGCTGATTATTTTGGTTTGGCCCATGAAGGCACCTATGTAAGACTTGGTCTAAACAACCATTTATGTAAGACTTTTAATTTGGTACTGTAATGGATGTAAACTTTGGTATTCAGTTCGGATTATGTGCAATGACAGACTGATCACGGGATCATTGTGTTAAGCATAATCGGGTATTTCGGACAGCTAGTCCGGGGTCCCCACAATATGCCTCCTATAGATGATGTTTACAATGATGGCTGTGATAGTTTTTTCTCCAACTATTACTAATAAAATTGATTATGCTTATGTGGAGAGTAATGATACTTATATGTATGTGGATCATGATAAGAATGATTTATGTGATATCTATATTGTTGAGTCTATTCATGATGCTACTGAAAATTATTTTGAGAGAAGAAAATATGGTTATAGAAATCTTCAGCTTATTAAAATTCCTCTCTTTATGATGAAAGTTTTGAGCTTTCTCTTGTGTTGCTTTTATATGCTGGTTGCTTTAAGACCTAATGGTCATAATGTGAGAGGGAGACACAATTTCATATATCTCAATAATATTAAGTCTCCTCTCTTTATGTTGAAAGTTTTGAAGTTGCACTTGTTTTGCCTTCCTACGCTAGTCACTCTATGCTTCACTGACTTATTTTCTTACAAGGCTCCAATGCATAGGAAGAGTGTTAGATTTAAACATGTTTTATATATGCTTTTTGATGCTCTCTTTTATGTTTCAACTCTTACCTTATGTGAGCATCATAAAAATTACTATGCCTAGCTGAAAGGCGTTAAAAAAAGCGCTTATGGGAGACAACCCATTATTTTATTTCTGCAATTTTTCTTTTCTTTTTGAGTCAAGGAGTTGTTTACTTCTGTAACAATTCCTTTGTATCTTTATTTTATCGCATTGTTGTGCCAAGTATTGCCTCTAATAGGAAGATGATGCTAGATTTGGATTTCTGCGCAGGAACAGATTTCTGCTGTTCACCGTTTTACTGTAAAATCACAGAAAAATTATTTAAATCTGCAAATTTTTGTGCGTGATCCTCAGATATGTACGCATCTTTCGTTAGTTTAAAGTTTTTCGATCTGAGCAACGTAAGTGCCTCGAAAAAATTCGTCTTTACGACTGTTCTGTTTAGACAGATTCTGTCTTTTATTTTTCGCATTCTCTCTTTTACTAGTGTTGAGTGGAATTCTTTTTTAGGGTGAAGAGCTTCACATAACATCAGTGGCAGTAGTTAATGTTAAAAGTAACGGTCATGTTTGTGTCCTTATAGAACATGTGAGTTTTTGATTGTGCACTAACCCTCTAATGAGAATTACTTGAGTTTGGTGTGGCGGAAGTTTTCAAGGGTCAAGAGAGAAGGATGATATAATGTGATCAAGAAGAGTGAAGAGCTTAAGCTTGGGGATGCTCCCATGGATCACCCCAGCATATTTCAAGAAGACTCAAGCGTCTAAGCTTGGGGATGCCCAAGGCATCCCCTTCTTCATCAGCAACTTATCAGGTCATCTCTAGTGAAACTATATTTTAATTCTTTCACATCATATGTGCTTTACTTGGAGCGTCTGTGTGCTTTTATTTTCAGTATTTTATTTTTCTTATGGTCAACTTGATTGGACCCTAGCATTCTTGATTGGGAGAGAGACACGCTCCGCTTTTTCATATGAATACTCCTATTCTTCACTTATACTTGTTGAGTATTCTTATCTAGCTATTGCTATGCTTTTAGCTCCTGTTTTGCATGCATCTCTTATTCAGAGCTGTTAGTTCTTTTAAAGAAAGTACTCTCTTGCTTCACTTATAATTGTTTGGAGAGTTTATGTTGAAATAAATTGATTGGTGTTTGGTTGGAACAGAAAATGTTGCATGTGGTAGATGGTATAATGGAAAAAGCTTACATATTCTTGTAGATCACTGTATTGGATAATTTGATACTTGTCAATTGTTTTGAGTTATCAAGTAGTTCATGTTTAAGCTTTTGTATCATGTAGTTAAAACCTATTAATGAAGAACTACCGTAAAGCTCGTTGAAATTTGGTTTGCATGATTGGTATCTCTAAGGTCTAGATATTTTCTAGTAAAAGGGTTTGGTTAACAAGGAAGACAGTGTAGAGTCTTATAATGCTTGCAATATGTTTTCATATAAGTCTTGCTGTGTCGGTTGATATCCTGTGTTTGCTTCAAATAACCTTGCTAGCCTAAACTCTGTACTGAGAGGGAATGCTTCTCGTGCATCCAAAACCTTGAGCCAAAATCCATGCCATCTGTGTCCACCATAACTACCTATATGTGGTATTTCCTTGCCATTCCAAGTAAATTTTTCATGTGCTACCTTTAAACTATTCAAAATTATTACTCCTATTTTGTGTCAATGTTTACCAAGCTCATGAGGACGGGGTGGATGTCTTTATGTCAACTGTCAAACAGACTTTACCACCGGACTAGCGGCATATACATCCGCTTATCCATTAATTTTGCAAAAAGAGCTGGCAAATGGGGTGCCCAGTCCCAATTAATTACAACTTTAACCGCTTAATTCTCTTCACATTTTTGCCCTGATTTATCAGTCAAGCAATGACAAACAGTGAAATATCTGCATGTGTAAACAAAAGAGAAGAGGGATGATCTGCCTTGCTGGTAGAAATAACGTCCTTCATGGGAGCCGCTCTTAAAAGTCTGGTTGGCAGGGGTCATATTGTACTTTCCATTTTCTGATTCGTTGACAATTAACAAACACCTCAAAACTTATTTTTACTCTCTATATGATTTCAAAAACTTAAAAAGCTCTAGCACATGATTTAATCCCTGCTTCCCTCTGCGAAGGGCCTTTCTTTTACTTTTATGTTGAGTCAGTTTTCCTACTTCTTTCTATCTTAGAAGCAAACACTAGTGTCAACTTTGGTGCAACAATTTTTATATGCTTGTATATTGCACTTATTATATTGCTTTGTGTTGACAAATATCCATGAGATATATATGTTGAAAGTTGAAAGCAATTGCTGAAGCTTAAATCTTCCTTTGTGTTGGTTAAATACCTTTTACTTAGAATCTATTGCTTTATGAGTTAACTCTTATGCAAAACTCTTTGATGCTTGTCTCGAAAGTACTATTCATGAAAAGTTTTTGCTTATATGATTCAGTTGTTTGCTCATTATCTACTTGCTAGCAAACTATAGACCATTGACCTGGATCACTTCATTCATAACATGTGCTTTACAATACTATTTGATCAAGATTATGATTGTAGCATGTCACCTCAGAAATTATTTTGTTTTTATCGTTTTACCTACTCGAGGACGAGTAGAACTAAGCTTGGGGATGCTTGATACGTCTCAAACGTATCTATAATTTCTGATGTTCCATGTTGATATTATACCAATTGTTACATGTTTTATATACACTTCATAGCATTTTTATGCATTTTCTGGGACTAACCTATTAACAAGATGCCACAGTGCCAGTTCCTGTTTTCTGCTGTTTTTGTATTCCAGAAAAGCTAGTCTGGAAATATTCTCGGAATTGGACGAAACTTGGACAGAACCTCCTATTTTTCCAACACGTACACGGAGTCCAAAGGAGAGACGGAGGGGAGCCACGAGGCAGCCACACCATGGGGGCGCGGGCCCCCCTGCCGCGCCGTGGGGTGGTGTGGGCCCCACGGGCGTCTCCAGCCGCCGCCCTTTCGCCTATTTATTCATCTTCACGCGAAAACCCTAAACCCGAGCCATTATCCACGAAAAGTTCCAGAGACGCCGCCGCCGTCAACCCTAGCTCGGGAGGGTTCAGAAGCTCTTCCCGGCACCCTGCCGGAGAGGGGAATCATCACCGGAGGGCTCTACATCACCATGCCTGCCTCCGGAGTGATGCGTGAGTAGTTCATCCTTGGACTACGGGTCCATGCAGTAGCTAGATGGTTGTCTCTCCACTTTATGCTATCATGTTTAGATCTTGTGAGCTGCCTATCATGATCAAGATCATCTTATTGTAATGCTACATGTTGTGTTTGCTGGGATCCGATGAATATTGAATACTATGTCAAGTTGATTATCAATCTATCTTATATGTTATTTATGATCTTGCATGCTTTCCGTTACTAGTAGATGCTTTGGCCAAGTAGATGCTTGTAACTCCAAGAGTGAGTATTTATGCTAGATAGTGGGTTCATGCCTCCGGTAATCTGGGAGAGTGACAATAACTTCTAAGATTGTGGATGTGCTGTTGCCACTAGGGATAAAATAACCGATGCTTAGCTTAAGGGTGCGCCGTTAGGTCTAATGCATTTGTTTACATTACGCACATTACTTAATGCAATTATCCGTTGCTTGCAACTTAATACCAACGGGGAACTCGGATGACAACCTGGCGGTGGATTATTAGTCATAGACGCTGTTGGATAACGGTCTATGTATTTTGTCGTAATGCCCACATGAATATCATAGTAATCATCATGTCATATATATGCATTGTCATGCGCTCAATATTTTGTCAATTGCCCAGCTGTAATTTGTTCACCCAGCATGTTAGTTATCTTTTATGGAGAGACACCACTAGTGAACTGTGGACCCCGGTCCATTCTTTTACACTGATAATACAACCAACTGCAAACATTGTTCCTTTTCATTCTCTGCAATTTACTACTGTTTTCCACACCATACGTTTAATCCTTTGTTTTCAGCAAGCCGGTGAGATTGACAACCTCACTGTTTCGTTGGGGCAAAGTAGTTTGATTGTGTTGTGTGCAGATTCCACGTTGGTGATCGAGTAAACGCGCCACCAACAACCTTCAGAAGTGATTTCTTGCTCCTACTGGTTCGATTAAACCTTGGTTTCATACTGAGGGAAACTGCTGCTACACTGCTTCATACCTTTCTCTTGGGGTCTCCCAACGAACGTGCGATCCACGTCATCAGGACGCCGGTGACAACCACCCCGCTCGCCGCCTCCGACGGCGACCGTGTGCGCCGCGCCGGCCTTCAGCCCCGGCGGCCTGCTCCGACATGTCCAGCAGCGGGTCCCAGTCGCCGGCCATCGCGTCGTACGCCTCCGCTGTCTTCAGCACGTCCTTTAGCTTTTCGTGGACGCCGACCACGCAGATCTTGCCGCACGCCACGACGCACACGAAGAACGACCGTGCCGACCGCATCGGCGTGCCCCACTGCCAAATGACAGTGGTCGCGTCGAGCACGTGGACGTCCGCCGTGGGCTCGAAGGTCCTGGTCCCAGCCGTCCATCACCGCGAGGTGGATCCCCGAAAGCGCCATGCGCAAACATCGGTAACGGAGGCGCCGCGCGCTCGCGGTTGCCACTCCTCCATGGATGTTGTACACGACCACCCTGTAGCTGGGGAGCGCGGAGCGGCCGGGGTGGAGCTGTGGCGACGGTCGGGCGCGTGTCTGCGTCGTCTGCGAGGCGGCCACGGGGAACGGCGAGGCCCTAAACTGGGCACGGCGGCGGGCGGCCAGGAGCTGGTGCGGCTTGGTGATGGTGCCAGGGAGCTCTCGATCTGGGGCTGGCTGACCAAGGGTGCTTGATAATATGGGTACTCCATGGCTGCGGCGGGAATCTGGGCCGCGGCGGGCGGCCGAGGAGCACGGCTGGGCGGGCAAGGTGGCCTGCCCAGTGGTGGGGAAGGTCAGCATCCCTGCGGCGCGGCAATCCGGTGGCGGCGACGCGGAATCCAGGGCGGCGGCCGGTTGCCTAGGAGCACCTCCTTTCTGTCGGCGAGTGCAGAGCGACAGCGTCCTCCAGTTCGTCTGACGAGAGGTGCGGGTAGACCCTAGGTCCGAACGGGTTAGGTCCATATTAAACCTAGTGTTGTGTGGGTCGGAACCTGCCCCTAGTGGTACCAAAATTCAGGTCCAGTCCAGCGGGTCACTGGGCCGGACCGGAACCATCGCATCTATATCGGAATAGCTGAATAGAGCTGTTCAAAAAAGAATAGCTGACTAGAGAACAACGTCTACGGAGACTAGGGATAGGTGTGCACGTTTATGGGCTGCCAATTTTTTTTATCTCTACTATATAATATGTCTTCAGGTGATGGTCCGTTTTTCACTTTCCGATTTTACCCTTGTGTTGCTAGGTTAATTACCCACCTTGCTACCCGTGAGTAGAAAAAACGGTTCGGTTTTGCCTTAGGTCGATGCGTCCTTTGTTTCATCCGCGTTGGATACGTTCTGATGTCTCTTTGTTCCCGAGCCGTCGATCTCTCCGGCCATGGCGCGCTGCAGCCCAAGGACACAGGCCAGCCAACGATGTCGAGATGATTCGGCCAGAGCTCACCGAGCCGCTCCACGCCGCCATCAGAGCACATCGAGCTTGGGCACGTGGAGGCAGTAGGCGCCATGCGCGTCCGGCGCGAAGGCCATGTCCGTGCAGCCGCAGAGCGCAGAGGAGCCGACTCGGGACACCAAGCGAGGCCAGGTAGAGGAAGACACGCGCTCCTACTCGTTCAGCTGCAGCACCTCCGATCTATTTTTGCATCCCTCTCTGTCTCCTCTGATTTATTATCCCCTCTCCCAGTCTCTCTTCTCCACTAATCTATTTTCCTCTTGCTCTTTCTCTCTGTCTCACGTGAGGCAGTGGATAAGACGGCAACAGAGCAGACTAAATAAGTACAGAGATAACACGACCCAAGCCATGCTTTCGGCATGGAAAGGCCTGCCCAAGTCCCACTTTTATCTCAATTCTCAAAACTTACTAGGTTGTCCCCGAGACCTTAGTATTCAACTGGCTGTTTATGTCTTCTCCCAAGTAAGCTAGGCTGTTATTATATTTCTGGCCCTTTGAAGAAGTGCCTGAGTCTCATGCACGAATTTCTCCATGTACTGTATTGCAGGCAAACAATCAACGACTTCATGATCGTAATTTGTTAGAGCTCAGGGAGATATGTCACATCATCATTTGTGATTGTATACGTAATGAGTTAGCATTCAAATTATATGGATGAGATAGCACACATAATTTTATAAGTGCAACTGTTCAGTAAATAGTAGTGTTATGCTTCTATCTTCGCTCATGTCTTTCTTAACATACTCGATGGAATAACAGTAGACGCGACGAAATGCAATACATGCTCATCAACTTGCTGAGGTAATAATAAATTATTTTTATTAACCAGTGGTTGTTCCTATTTAGAATCCGCAGCAACACGCGGGCATTTGCCTCATTTTACAATGCAAACGATTAAATGCTCCTTTCATCTCTTAGGTAAAGTGCCCGTTTACCTGTTCTATATGTTAAATCATTTTCTGTTGAACGGACTTCCAAATTAACATATTAATTTTCTCTCCCGTTGCAACGCACGGGTATTTAGCTAGTGTATGTATATATGTTCCCAATACAACAGACATATTCATGCCAACCCTTTTAGAAAAATTCAAGAAAGTTGAGATTATGACAATATATATAGCAAAAGAAAATAACAAACAGATTACTGCTGGGTAGATATATACCTCTGCAACAATGGGAAAGATAAAATGTACTAGGAGTACAGATCTGGAGCAACGAATGAGAATCGAAACATGTGATGATGGAAAATCAGTTATCACTTGCATGTTGCATGTAGTTAGGCATAGACCATTGGTACCTAAAATTTAAAATATTATTTAGAATTGTGAAATTCTTTGCATCTTCTGATTCACCGAAAGTCACTACGGATTCACCGAAAGTCACTACGGCTCAGGGCGTGATCCACATGAAATTGTTGCTAGCCAATCAGCACATACAAATTCTTTGCCGTGTGCCAGCACACAGCAAAGATTTTTTTTTTGGTTTTTTCTTTGATTATGTAGCAGGGACTATTCCATAGAATAATTCTAGTATCGTATAAGTGCTGCCAAGACTAGGGATAGGTGCGTTTGTTATGGGGCTGCCAGGAGTACATGTTATACGTGCGTGTGCATGGGGCATTGGGGCTGGCCTGGTGGGCTTCTCCTTTCGGCCTGAGAAACTAGAACGAACTCATAACACTCGACATATCGACGCGCTAGCATCTCTAGCAGATCCTTTGGAAACCCTAACGCTAAGCGTCAGTCGTTGTACCGAATTGGTGCAGCCACCTTCCACGCCACCTTCCGCACCGTCCGATCCACTTAATTAATTGAATCGATCCCTGCCCGCGTGTCCGATTATGAGGTAATAAAAACGTATTGGGTGTAGCATTTTTTTCAGTCCATGTAGCAAAAAAAATATTATAGAGAATGTTATGTCTGGTCAATGTAGCAAAAAAATCCGTCTGCAACAAAAAAAAATTGCGCCCGTAGCACGCTGTGTAGCAAAAAAATTCGGATGTGTAAAACTTGCTACGCGTAGAAAAAAATGGTTGTAGCACTTTAATCACATCCCTGTAGCAAAAACCAACAACATATTCAACGAATCCCTATTTGCTTGTACCAAAACATCGATAAAGTGTGTGTCACTTTTGTAACAAAAAAAAAGTCAGAACATCCAACATTTTGTGTCCGGCTCATCCAACAGTATAGGAATGCATATACAACATTGGAGCAATTTTGTGTAGCATAAGCCCAGATATCATCGTAGCATTTTGCTCGTACTTCCACAACAAAAAAGAATGTACTCATGCAGCAAAATCACACACCTGTAACATGGACAAATCCCTGAAAAGATGACCTCCACCGCCGGCCATGGAGTCAGCGCTATGGGTGAATCGAAGTCGTTGGCCATAAATCTGCATCGCCGAAGACCTGTTGCAGCTGGATTCACGAAATCATCTCACGACCGTCATCTTCCCTAGGTCTACCGGTAGGTGGCGTGTGTAAAGCTCGTATCCATTGCTGGTGGAGAGGCTCGAGCTCACGGCCGAAGCTCGGGAAGAGGGACGACGAAACTGCTTAGTCATCGTCCTCCTCTGTCGGAGCCGAGGATGGAGGAAGGGGCGAAGGGAGTCACGGGCAGCCAGGAAAGGCGTGCAGACGGGATCAGGGGCAAGGGCGCGCGAGCTGCAGCCTGGCAGGGGCAGCCATCAAGCGAAAGGAAGTCGGGATCGCGGCCGGTGCTCGCGCGAAGGGAGCGGTGGAAGAAACGAGCGTGAGAGAGAGGAAACCTACGCGTGTGCGCGTCGTCGCGGAACGACTGGGCTGTAGCTATAGCCGGGGGCTGATAATTAGTGCCCCCCCCCCCCCATAAAGTGGGTATAAGGAACCGTAAACCAATTTTAAGGGTTCAAAGCGAGCGTGCCAAAATAGATCCCGCAAATCAAATCTTAAACCCGAAGAAAAGTTGTTGGAGCTACAAATCCGAGAAACTAGCTCATTCCGTTCATCTTCAGTTCAAAGATCGAACGAAACTGACATAATTTACATAAGTGCTTAACTACATAATCCTAATCTAGATAACCTAACCCTAGATATAGGCAAAAGGAGCTCCGAGAACACTTCACCAGGACTGCATTCACGGCGGCACCGTGCCACTCTCATCTTCGTCGTTGAAGGATGGGATGTTGATGAAGTCGAGCTGGCGGATGGGCTCTTCGCGCCATTCCCGCTCCTTCGCGGCATGTTCCTCGTCCACACGGAACCCGCACTCAAGGAGGTGAGTGTTGTAAGCCTCGAGCTGGGCCTCGTGGCGACGGAGGCGCTTCACACGGCAGTGCTCTGAGCACACCGATTTCGCCTCGACGAGCTTGTCGTAGTCGTCGATGTTGAGCAAGTCGTCGTCGCTCTCCTCCGTGTCAACGTCGTCGCTCTCCTCCGTCGCGGTGTTGGGCAACGCGGGCGGCAAGCAAGCACGCACGACCCCGCCCGAGGTCCCGACTCGGCGTCATGCGTTCCATTGCCGGACCCGCGCCACACAAACTCGTGGCGACGCGACAACATGCCGCGGTTGCGGCCTTGCTTCGACCGCGCTATGCGCCTCCTCTCCTCCTCCATCGCGGAAATCGGCGGCAGCGTGGCATGGCCACGGCCGCCGCCGCGGGTGTTGTTCACGGGCCGCATAATGGAGTGGAGAAGAAGGGGGAGGGGTAGTGGTGGATTGGCGGAATCGCTTGCCGGAGGTGGAGGAATGTACGACGGCGGCGAGGGTTTGTGGCGGCAGAATGGAGGGGTGAAAACCCTGCTTCCGCCGGAAACCAGTAGATATGGAGGTCATCTCGGTCGGTTTACGGGCAATCTTAAAATGTTTAAGGGCCGGCCTGTTTTACGGTTTCTGGTTGGGCCAGAATAACAGGCCAAACCCTTAAATCCGTCGTGATTTTAAGGGTTGGCCCTTTTTAGGGATCTGCTAGAGATGCTCTTTGCGGCACATCGATCGGCTACATGGGCCAGCCCATCTTCTTCAGGCTCGTTTTTCTCCTTTTTTTCTCGTTTCTTGTTTCTTTTGTCAGTTTTTCCTTTTCCTTTCTTTTCATCTTTTTATTTTTTAACATTTCTTTTTCTGTTTTTTTTTCGAAAATACATGAATAGTTTGTTTACTATGACGGTGAACCATTTTTTATAAGTGCCACTTTTTAATTTGTCGTGAACCATTTTTTATTATAGGAGAACACTTTTTAATTTTACCGTGAACCATTTTTATTGTGGACCTTTTTTTATTATAGGTTAACCTTTCTAATTTTTGAAATACATGAATACTTTTCTTTATCTTGAACCTTTTTTGTCGTGAACCATTTTTATTATAGGTGAACATTTTTTAATTTATCGTGAACATTTTATTTATTTATACGCGAATACTTTTAAATTTATTGTGAACCCTTTTTTTGTTATAGGTTAACCTTTCTAATTTCTGAAAATACATGAATACTTTTTTATCTTGAACCTTTTTATTATAGGTGAACATTTTTTAATTTATCGTGAACCATTTTTTATTTATAGGTGAATACTTTTTATTTATCGTGAACCATTTTTTAAGGCATAATTTTTTCAGTAACAACAAAAAAGTAAAAAAAAGAAATAATTTTTTTCAAGCATTTACCAGGAAAACTGAAAAAATAACAGAAAAAAATAAAAATGAAAAATAAGTAAATAACAAAATTAGGAAAACCCCAAATTTGAGCTGGCCCGTGTGGGCGAGTCGCTGCCTCCAGCTTGCTAGAAGCGAGACATAGCCACATAGGGCGACCCCATCGACGGAATGGTTTTGCTCTCTCTCGTTTGTATTTCGGTTTATTCCGTTATTTCGGTCAACAGAGGAACAAAACCGAAATTTCCAATATATATTAGTTTTATCACATTTACCAACCGAAACTGGTCCCGGTAAATGCGGTGGTCTGTTCCGGTTCGGTTCCGGTGTTCGGTGATTTATGCCACCACCCCTAGCCAGGGGCGTATCCAGTGGGGGTGCCAATCAACTAGCCTCATTCTAGGTGTATAAAATTTGTTAAAAATCATTGTACATAATTTTTTTAAGCTAAAGAACTGTGATTTGACACCCCCTGCTTTTTGGTCCTGCATCCGCCACTGCCCCTAGCTATGTGTGTTTTCGGTCCATGGGGAGATAAAATGACGGCCCCGAGTCGTTGCCGGAATGGTAAGATGGAGAGTAAAAACTTGCCTTCGGTGCGTGTGTAAGATGACTGAATGGTCGCGAGAAATAAATCTAAACTGAACATTCTGCGTCTCAGAAGAAAGAAAAGGGAGAACGGAGAACTTGCAGGGTCAACACATTGTCGGAAGTTGGCGGCAACCACTGCGAAGGTGAGTGGAGTATTCGTGCGCTTCACAACGGGGGAAAAGATCCGATCACGCCAGCGAAGCAGGAGCCGACCAGATGAGCGTCGCCGTCAAATACGTTCGTGATGCCCTCTGTTACAGGTAATGGTTCAATGCCTGAGAGAACCAGGCCGATACACACGTGTTCGATCGGTCAGTAATACGTCTCCCGTCGGACATAACAGCTGTTATCTGTCGTTAAATTCTTATTCTTTCAGTCATATTCGATCCATTTCTGTCACCTTTTTTCCCAGATAGATGCTACTTCTCATTAAGCCTAATGAGAAGCGATCTGCTGAGATATTTCTGAAGCAAAGAGTAAGACAATAAATTTGGGGATGGGCTACAAGTTAGATCATCCTAGCAAATTGGAACTCTGGACAGTTATGGCGATGGGTATCCAGAGTAAGAATTTGACTCGGACCAAACTTCCGAGAGCTGGAAGACTCGGAGATACCTATCTGTTTCAAGTCTGCATTGTGCTGCGACGTACACGCTACAGAAAGTGTACAAGATAGGCCAATTAGACTACTTGCATAGCCATTCAAGTTGAGCTTACACTTTCTTCTTACTTGTAAATCAAATACACGTGTGCACGCCTAGCCCATAAAACAGGATTGTGCTGGTTAAGTCAACACACAAATCATATAAACAAAATTGCGTCTTAATCCCGTGTTGTTGATTCAGTAAAGAAACGGAATGACCAAGCTGAGAAGTTATAGCCAGGAAATGAAAGAATTAGAAGCAAAGGGTTGCGGGTTGGGGAACCCGCATCCGACTGGATGACACGCTTGAATTGTGGCAACGACTAATAGCTGAACACCTCCATTCCATACATAAAGCCATAAAGGGGGGAGCAGATTATTCCTCTTGTGTATCCGCTGTCACTCTTCTCTTCTCCTTTGCAACTCCTGTCCATTCTCTCATCATATCAAGGAAGGTAGGTAAGATATTCTCAGGCCCCCACATGCTTCTATCTATGTTTCTTGTTGCCTTTCTTCCTTTTCTCTTCGTTTTTTGTTTTCTAGCGGTTGTTGTTGTCTGTCATGAGCTTGATGACTTGGTTATATAGGTGCTGTTCCTGTTCATCTGGTTAGATCGCTTAGTTTCCATGTTATTGTGTGACTGTGGTCTTTATCGTCATTTGCTTCTAGTTCCCCCTCTAAGATTTCAGATACTAGGACCAAAACAATTCTCTGCATCGTTAGGCAATAGAGACCATGTTTCAGAACAACCATGGGTGCTCCGCTTTTTATCGATTAGTTTGATGAACATGGACTAGTGCTAGCTGCTAGGAAAAGATTGATGCTCTTATATGTTCTAGTATCTCAGACACAAGCTTGAACTGCATTGCATCGCTTTTATAAATAAGATCTGGGGCAACAACAACCAACCAGGTTAACGATACATCAAAGGAATACAATTTGCATTTAGCTTACGGAAATATGCTTTTGGTTGACTGCTTATATTGTGTTTCCTTTTTCACACCAACTGTTGTAGTGTAAGAGGAGGAACAAATCAAGATGTTTTTTCAGAGGAAGAATTCAAAGAAAGTGAAGGACACCGATGCATCATCACCGAAGAAGGACAAAAGTAGCCGCGGGAAGAACGACTTCTTGGGAGGACTTGGTGGTGCCCTTGCAGGAAGCCTCAAGTCAGCCAAGAATGGTTAGTCATTTCATTCTTTCAGCAAAAAATAAGTTTACTAGTAGGTAGTAACTGATAACAATAGTATGCAAGAGTTCTGATCAGCACAATCAGGTGAAAATGGACTTCCTAATACACCCTTTGCCGTATACAAACATTACGCCTTTTTTTGAAAATAGATACTATATTTAATAAACATAAATAATACCCGTTCTGAAAGTAGCTTTGTATTTTAGAACAGCACAAGGAAACTTTTGCTTGCCACATGAACCCGACAGTCAACGATTGATATAAAGCTATTACTAATCAAGGTAGAAGGTTTCAGAGTATTATGTTATTATAGTAATTTCCATATTATCTTTCACAATTCTAAATTCCCTGCATAATCGTTCCAATAATTTTCCCAAGTCCTAATAGACAGCTGGCCATGATGTAATCTTAACATTTTTTCTCCACCCTGACCTTCGGAGCTGGTTGACAGACATCGAAGAGAGGTCGGAAAAGGTCCAAGAGGATGTGAAGGCAGGCATTGAAACAATCTTACAGAGAGGCTCAGTCACTCTTGAGAAAGCGGAAGAGGATATTGGAGATCATTCAGAAGTCAGCCGTTCAAATGAACTAGGTAAATCATATTCAATTCAATGTCACTTCAAATGAAAAGTATGTAAATTCAGTTGATTCTGTGCGACCAGATGGAAATATATAAGATTGAATCGTGCAGTTTCACATTCATATTTGAACTAGGTCAAAATGGTTAAAAACTGAAATTAACATTTACATGAGACAAAGAACTAGCACCATACAGCAGTAAGCAGAGTAGATGCTTGGGTTCGCTTCAGCCTCCTTAGTCGCAACAATAAACTGCATAGTGTGCATAGTACAATGGGGAAATTTGCCCCAGGTTTGTCCTGACAAGGAGAAAATGGATGTAGCTACTCTATGTAATATTAGATAATTTTGCTTACTAGGTGAGGATGTCTTTTTGTGATATAGCCCTTTTGAAGCAAATCCACAATTCACATAACTAATTAAAAAAAGGTGATATAACAGGTAGTGGTTGCTGAACTTAATTCCATCCATATTCCTTTAATTAGTTGACTCAGATCATGATAATTTATCATCACCATATTTGAAACTTTGAATAGAGATATCACACAAAGGTGTAGCGTTTTCTTGCGATGTCATGTTTGTTTGAACTTGTACAAGAATAGATCAAACTGTGACATTTAACGATAGAAAAGCAAACTTGGATGTTTGTCGAAATAATATTACTAAGTTCCCTGCAAAAAAAAAAAAAACTACTGTGCATCAATTGTAAGGTATGTGAATTTTTTGCTTGTTGTGTGAGTGCACATGATTCCAAACGGGGTCCAACACATATTGCTTTATAACTTGATCCTAATGACCACATGAAAGATTACTATTTTGATGGACCAACCATCAAACTGTTGTTTAGATTTGAGCATTTCATAGTTACAACTTGCATGAGCTGCATGGTTTTTTGTGGTGGTCTGTCTTTAGCTTCAATTCCAAGGAAAAGCCCTTTTTATGCACAATGATTGAGTAGGACGTGGGCATTTTGATTTAGGATGTACCTGATGCCATTTTCCAGGTTGTGTTTTCTCCGTAAAGGGCCACTCATGATCCGAAATCGCAAAAAAATAATATAAATAAAATACAGCTAGCTTGACTGCATCCCATATTCAGAAAGATCATTGTGAGTAGAGTACAGGAACTGTGGGGTGTTTTTCTTTCTTATTCTGACGAAGGGACAGTTACAGCTCAGGCATCATGTTCTTGTGTCCTCCTAGCTGGCCTCCATGTGCCAGATGGTTAGTTGACATTGATACACACGCATGTTGTACAGCAAATCCTTAATTTAACGCAATTAGTCCAGCCAGGAATCAAAAACATACTCCTAAATAATAGAGAATCCAACTGTTATGTCGTATATTCTTCTCTCCGATACGGTTGATCAAGTAAAACAAATAGAATATTTTATAAGACCCAGTGTGACTAAAGACAGTCTGTATGACACGAAAACTCTGCATCGATCGTGCAAGCAGTAATGCAAAATCATCTCCCACCTGCTACAATCAATGGTTGCAGTTTGCCAGTGTGTATTCTATCTAGCTGTCACCCTCCTGCACTGCCCTACCATTTACAGCAGTTCTTGTATCATGCTTCGGCAGTACTTATAGGGCCCCGAACATCAGCCTGGTTCTCTTAACCTAGTTCAAGGAGCTCCGTTAGAGCCCTGAATCATAGATCCAAACCCAATAACAACTCAGAATTCTTCAGCCACTCGTACAAACTACTAGCTTGTGCCTTCCTCTAGGTTTACCCAAATCTGAAGGTTGCAACTGGTAAGGGTCTCTTCTTCCTCTGTAGTTCGATTCAGCCTATGTTACAGATACTAAGATGGGAGAACTTTGTTCTTGCAAATTCCTGTCTCTGAATCTGATGCTTCTTTGCTTTGTGCGCATGATTTCATAAGGGATTTCCAACCTCTTGCTTGTTCTTTGAAAGAATCTGATCCGTCCTTTCAAGTTTGTTGATCAGATTTTTCCTACTGTCATAGACAAAAGGGGAAATTTGATTCTTGGTCACTATAATTGATTCTATTTTCTTGTTTGGTTTACCTGCCATATATTTGTATAATCGTATTCCTTGCGGTGCTTAGCTTTCATATGTTTCTATGATCGTATTCCATACGGCGTTTACTACCAACGTCTGAATTCAGGTCCAGTCACGCCCAAATTCGATTCTTATTTATCTTTTCCTTACGTTCCAGAACTATCTATACGCCAAAAGTTGAGAAACTGTATTCATCAAAGTTTGCAACTTTGTCTTTCACTACAACTAATATTAAGGTCGAATGCAAAAATGCGCTTTCCAGTTTCTTGATGGCATGAGGAATTTTCGCGGATGGTAGTTTCGATGCCTCAGAATTGAACTGCCAAGTACAGTCTCTAAAACATAATTTTGTCATTTTCTAAAGGTCAAGGAAGTGAAGAAGAACAAGGAAAGGACATGGAAGCTTTAAGTTCCATGTTTGACAAGGTGAAAACTAACCCAGATATGATGGAAAAGGTCCATTCAGTCCTTGACAAGGTGAAGAGTCACCCAGAAATGATGGAAAAAGTTGCTGAGGTTTTACATCTGGGAAAACACGGTAAAAGCTTTTGATCTAGCCTATCAACTCTACAATTAGGAAAAACAATACACTGGCAAATTAAAAACAAACAAGGACGCATGATGTGTCCACTCTCTGATTATTCACAACTTGCTCATAATGTTTTTACAATATGGATCAATCTTCGATGTATACAGAATCCAAAGAGAAAGAACCTGAGGCAGAGGAGAAGACCAAAGAAGGCGAGACCTCTGCCGACAAGACCGAAGACTCAAACATCCTAGAGCAGGCTGTGGAAGAAATTCAGGCTGTTGTCGCAGCTGCGCAGCCGCAGGAAACAGCCAGAGATGAAACTGAAGTTCCAGTTGAGACTGTTGCTGAAACTGAAACTCCAACAGGAGAGAAGCCTGATGAGGTAACACGGGAGGTGGAGAAAGACAACCCGAAGAACCGAATCGATCTCGTTGGATTCTTCGCCAAGCTCTTTGAGAGGTTCTGCTCCCCAACTGACAAGAAGAAAGACTAGGTGTGGCAAGGTCAGCTGCGGGATTTCTGAATCATTTTGTGTTCTTCAAAACTGGAATAGTCTGGATGGGGGCTGTGGATGGTGTACAGTTTGCGGTTGTTTGTTCACTTCAAAGTTACTTGATTTTGGGTTTGTCCTTCATGGTGATGGATGCAATGTTTTATTTTGTGTAATTCTTGGCACACGTGGATTTGAGTATTTATGTGAATCAAAGGAATGATTAAATTTATTTTAAAGAATTGATGTGTAGTATCAAGAAGTGTAATTACCCTTGGTTAATACTGTATGATGTTAATGAAGGATACACCGAAGTTTTGGCTCTTTTGTGAGTTTGTGAGATCAAGCTGAATAGCCTGTTCTACGCCCGAAAATACCATGTTGTAGATAGAAAAAACATAACTTGGGAACGTCTTGCCAAAAAGAATCTGAAAAAGATGTTCAAGTGATCCTAGCAATGCCAAAAAACAAAACTGGAATCAAATGAGACTCAACAAGGCCGCTCAAATCATAGTTTTTAATAATGTATAGATGATGCGGGACAATCACAGATAAAATGCTTCATCTCACTTCAATTATCCAAGCAGCACAATCGGTATACAATCATATCCAAGTTTGGAGGAGCAGCTCAAGCGCTCAGCTGAGCTGTCATTCTCACAAATTTAACAGTTAAAGTTGAAATTAAGACTATCATATGCAACACAGCGATATGATTTACAACGAGACCTACAACACAAATAGGTCGGTGCTGCTTCATTTGTTATTATTACCAGTCGATGGATGAGCTCTCTCACGTGGGGGTACTCCCAGCAAACTTTTCATCATGTCATATGTTGTGAAACCAATAGCAACTGAAGGGACAACCTGAAACAAATATATTTTTAGAAAGAGATACATGGTTAAGATATACTAGTTCAAGAGGAAAAAAAAGAGAACACAATATCTGCCACCCCTATTCCTCAATTACCTTCACATAGTTAAGGCTCAAGCCAGCAAAGAGTTGTCTCCAACCCTGGCACCGAATGATAAGTAAGAGACCCTGAAATGTTCCTCTTATGCGGAAGGCATCATTTGAATTCAGGGGCTGCTTGTTCTGGACCTGAACAAATGACAGATCAGAATTGCACTCCAAATTACAGTACAGAATTTCATGTCTGGAATGTTAATTAAACCTGCATTTGCCTTCGGACGACATCCAGTGGATAAGTGAGGGTTTGTCCAAAAAGACCAGCCAAAGCACCACAAGAGAGCTTCAGTATAACAGATCTCTTGTAATCTTCTGGAACACGAGATTTTAGATCTTCGTAGATGTAAAATTTTAGGCCAGCGTATGGAAGAATACCGATTAGGGTCGGGCCTGACAGATAATTGAATTTTATTGTCATGCAGTGCAATGCTATTGCCCAGAAAAGTTTTACATAACAGCTAAATACACTGAAGCATAAGCACAACACAGAAGGAGATTTCAAACAGAATTTTCAGGATATTGATATGTTAGCCCATCATCAACTACACTCATATATTGTCCTGGTAATTGCTTTTAAGGTGAACTAAAACCACTGTGCAAGTGTGTGATACTAATACACAGCAATGCCAGATATGGATGGGATCTAGAGTTGCATATGCATACCCACTAATATCCAGAACTTGATTTACAGCAACCTTGTTACAAATAAACGCTTTGCAAGCATGCAGACTGCAGCATTAGCTGAAGTTGCACCGACAGAGTAGACTAAGAGACATGATTTGGTAATTTGATATCCTCAAGACTAACGAACCACAGAATGATCTTTACTCCAACCGATAGCAAAGTTGGGAGACAAGACATACCTATTCCACGGTACAAAGATCGTGCACCTCCTTCCTTGTAAACAGTTTTAAAAACATCCTTTACACCATTATATACTGGTTGCTTGCCAGAATTTCCCAAAGGATTCCCAGGTTGGGCTACATTTGAAACCTAGTTGAAGAGAATTAATGAGAATAACAATGAGGCAACGATTCCAACAATAACCGATCAACATCCGGTATGTGTTAAACTACTAGGGGGATCAAGAAATTCTTCCAATAGTACTTCTATTGATGGAGAGTTTTCACCCATATGGTAAAAAAGAAATGAAGACTGATCATAAGGGATGTACAATACCTGGTATGCCAGCTTGGTCCTAGCAAGGTCTAATGGGTAGGTACACAGAACTGCAGTCCCACCGGCAGCTGAGCCAGCCAAGAGATCAACCACAGGTCCTGTACCCACTAACGGAGCATTATTCAGTATCCAGCACCTATATTGTTCATATGTCATGTAATGCAATGCTGCATATGGAACAATCCTAAGCACACTCGCACCATTCCCTCTGCATCAAATAAACAACGCGTCAAACTCAATATGCTGAATTAAACAGTAAAAGCTTCAAAATCAATATGCATAATTCATCCGTCAAAGCTGAAGGCATTTTTTCCGACAATACTAACTTGTAGAAACCTCGTATTCCCTCGTATTGCCACAGCTTCCTCAAGGATCGGACAATCCCAAGGGATTGAAACCCTTGGGTTCTTGTCTACAAAGCAACAGAACACGTATTCTCCTAGGTTAATATGTCAGCTAAATACTCCTGCAACTACCACAAGTGATGGAAACAGAAGGATCAAACGGTCCATACCTGCAGTAAGATCTTGACCCTCTCTAGTGGCGCCACCGCAGTCTTTGCGAACGCACCAGCTGCACCGCCAGCAATAAGCTCCTTCGCATAGACAGGTAGCAAGTCCAAAGCATTCACTTGCGCGGCTGTTGGGGCCGATGAAAATCTGGATTCTTGCGAGGAACTCATCTTCCCAACTGGGTTTGCAGATCAGAATATGCAATATCTGCTCTCCCCACCACTATTAACATTAATACTAAACCAACTCAGAGCAGAGGATATCTTTTACAGGCAGAGTCTTGCCAAGAATATATGTCCGATATTGGATATCCAAACACGAAGAACGGAATCAAAGATTTAATCCGTCTCCTCCCAGCTCGCATTAAGAGGAGAATAAGATGGCCCAGGATAAGCTAGATATCGCACAGTAGTGTGTGGGTAATGATCGCCAGTTAAGCTAAACAGGAGGAGACTCAGGCATACGCTGGATGACGACGCAGCATCCACGCACGTCCCCAAGCGGCAGCTCCGATCATCCGAGGACCAACAAAAGTACAGTCACAACACCTGTAGCAGATTCAGAGGGCAAGCAACAGTGTGTGCGGGGGGCGTAGGCTTCTAAAGCAAGAGTAAAGGGGAGATCCGAAAAGGCTCCGGCCCGCCGCTGGCGACCGCAGGTGGAGGAGGGCCAGCTCCCTAGCCCATCGGCCTATCTGTGGCGGCGAGAGGCGAAAGGCGGCGCCTTTACGGCGGGGAGATCGGGGAAAGGCTCGGGGCCGAGCTCCCTCGCATCCAAATGGCTCCACCGAGAGTGTGGGGGGAGAATACTCATCAATCGCGGAGGATCTGCGGGGGTTGGCGAGGGAATTGGTCTGGGTAGGCCAGTGATTCGTTGGATCGATTCGGGCAAATCTGTTGCGGAGGTGGGGCGGGGAGAAGCAGTTCCGGAACGAATTCGAAGGAAGGCGGAAGTGGACGGCTGTGCCTGGCGACCTGTGAGTGGCAGCGAGTCACAACTCACAACTCACAAGTCCACAACTCCCGCGTGCGGGAAAACGGGAGAGGCTCCAGTTCTTTTTCTTTTTTTTTCCTTTTTCTTTTTTGAAATCTTGTTTTTTAAAATATTTTTCTTTTTTCTTTTGGAACAAGAGGCCATGTGCAATGCAAGGTGTTTAGATAGGTGCTTACCAAAATAAACCAAACTTTTTCATAAGCACCGGGGCCTGATGGGTGCCTAATTAAGCATTTGTCTAATACAAATAAGCACCTGTGCTTAGTTAAAAACTAGTTTATTTTGGTAAGCACCTATCTAAACACTTTGCATTGTACATGCTAGGACTAGGAGCATTCCAGGGCTACACGTAGCCAAACGAGACCTTTAGATCTGGCCAAACTTTTTTCCTAGGTATCAATCATACTGACCCTGTATATGGGCCAAAATTGACTGTGGACCATTTCATTGCATGTAAAACTCTAACACTACTTTTTTTAGACGTCCTCTTACTGACTTAACAAGATGCGGCATCAGCTAGGAAAATCTGTTTTGCGGTAGATGCACCCACTATCAAAAACCGCATTTTAAAATGTAAAAAAAAATTCATACAAAAACTTAAGGTGTACATACAAATATTTTATTTCTGTACATAAAGTTTCACGAGAAAAAAACAATTTTTTGGCCAGTGTAAAAAGACAAATTTCGGTGTTATAACATGATTTTCACGAGACATTTTTTGTCTTTTTATATGAGCCCAAAAAAAATCTTTTTCCGCTGAAACTTTTTTGTGCGGACATAAAATGTCCGGATATAGACCCGCAACTTTTTGTTTAGGGTTTTTTAACATTTTTAAATGCATTTTTCGTAACGGGTGCATCTAAACCTATGAGTCAAAACATCGTGTCCCATCAGTTACCCTATTCTTTTCGCCTCCACCGTCTCTCTACCTCCCTTTCTCTCCAACCACGGGGACCTGTGTTCCTGTGTTCGACACCAGTACGGGATATTGTTTGTCAGCAGCTACCAGCGCAGATCCAACGGCTACCTAGGGGGGAGGTCGTCAAGGTGCTATGGATCTCACCGTCACTGCTACCACGTCGCCGGTGTCCATCATTGTAAAGGTGAGAATCCCGCGCCATGGAGACGATATCGACAACGCCAAACTGGGCACTGACATCGGCGTGATTGAGGTGATGGTGAACCAAACTAATCGCCTTACAGTTAGGATGAGAAACAAAGAACGAAAAATATTGATTTTCGAAGAAATCATGATCTTTTTGTCTATTATAAACAGATTGGCAGTTTAGAGGAAGCAAATATGATTCTGATAAAGTCTAGGGTTTTTTTAGACCTCTAGTCGTCACGGGAACTAATTGCAACTGAATTACGCCCCCTTGCTGAGTATTCGGACTAACAAATCACGTGTTGCAACTAGTTGGACTAGTTTGCACATATGAGACAATTTTTAGGATCGTAGTGTTATTAGCTCTTATTTATACTATATATCTTATCATATCCAACTTCCATAATCCTTGTTGTTATCCCGCCTCCTCACGGAAAAATACATCTTATTATATTACCAAAGTGAAACATTGTAATATCTTACTTAGGAATTAAATTTCTTGGGTTGTTCATGTTTTTCTGTTGTGTTCAATTAGTTTTTGAGTTCTGGCACTTCTTGTCTGTGTATGCACCATAATCCATGTTGTGCTTATGTATTTGTTTCTCAGAATTTCGAATTTGTCTACCCTTTCACTAAAAATTTATTATAACAAATGTGACAACATTTATTTTCATCGCTTTACGCTCAGTTTTCGTCCATACTCTTTTTTCCCTCTCAAGTTGTCCAAATACCTAGTCGAGTAGTCGTTGGCTCCTAGAAAAAATCTACATGGACAGATGGTAGTGGTGCTTCTCGAGTTCTGCCAGTGTAGCGTCACTACGTTCTCCCTGCTCCTTGCCATATCAACAGACTTACTTTAGGCCCCTTCTGGGTTGTCGGAATTTTACAAGAATTTTGGATGATTCCAATCCATATGATTTTTTTCCTAAGGAAACCATTTGGATTAAAGGAATGACACCTATAAAATTCGTATGGACTGTATTGCTACATCTCAATCCTATTGGAATTTCAACATACACTCTAACCTCTCTTTTTTTCAGACTCATTCGCGTAGGATCGAGTCACTTAGGCTGTGTTTTTTCTGCATTCCATCCAAGTGACTATTTATGTAGTTTTCCTCTGTTTTGCACAAGTCAGCCTTGTTCATTCTGGGTCCACCAGTGCCGTGCACCATTTAATTATGAAGCTCGTACTCGCATGGAAGAAGCATGTGGAGTTGAAAATCTTGACGAGCCGCGGGTTGACAGCGTCATGATCAGACAGCTACGTAGGAGTACTAGGTAATACTACTACTAACTCCTTGGATTCATGTGGATTTCGTTTTAGTCGTGGTTTAACACATGCTATGCTCCTCCACAAATATGGATTAATTGGCATGCGTGTGCGCGGTCAAGCGGCCAAACATCTTCTCCTAGCTCACACGCACCCCAGTCGCCGACCAGCCTTACACGTACGGTGTGGGAGGCGGGAGCATGCAAATGAACACGGTGTACACGTATGTGCCGTGAAGAAGGCGCCACCCGATGACGACCGCACAATTAAGCACCACCCGGTCTGGACCGCGCTCGACTACCGTATCAGTCCGCTTCAATTGCCGGACACGACAGGACAGCTTCCCTTCCCGGTAAACAAAGCTACGGTGACTCGGTACGTGAGGTAGCAGCTGGATTTGACGCAGGGTCTGCCAGCCGCGACAAATCCATATTTCCTTCCCCCACCCTGAATCTATCTTTTCCGTACGGACTTAGCACCGTCGGATAAAGCGGCCGGATTTCCATCCCCCCACCCCGCTCGGTTCACGCCCTCATCCTATCGCTGGCCTCCCACCCTCCCCCGCCTCGCGGAGGTGCTCCCATGGGGAGCTTGGCTATGGAGGTGCTCCCATGTGGCTGCAAGCATGGCCAACCCCACCCGGCTCGGACCTTTCCATTGGAGGTACTCGAACAGGCCACGATTTCGCAGGAAATCGGTCGGATCGAGTCCCGCTGTCCGGAATCGAGCTCTTGAGTCATCAGGGTCCGCGCGTTGAGGCGTTTCCTGTTCACATCAAAATTGAATCCAAAACTGGCTCGTACTTAGATGATAATATTCGAGGACCTGGATATTTTTGTTTACCCCATTTTACGGGATCTATTCGGTGCGTCTTTTTAATCAAAACTGGAAATAAATAGGATCAACCAATTTTCCGATATCGACTAGAGATGCTGTAACACCTGCTAAGCTAGCTTCTTGCAAACAAAATCGATGGGCGACCTTTCAAGGTACTATCATGGACTCATGGTATACATGTCCCATGCTTTAGTACGAGTCATTGTGTTCGTCAAACTGCGACGCGAACGGCGTATATGAGATTGTAGAATTTTTTTTTTTGAGCTGGAATTGTAGATAGTTACGTGCACTCTGTGTGCAAGATTAATTAAGGTTAGCTGGTCGATCGGTGTACATCTCGAAAGAAAAAAGGCGCCAGCATCCCAGCGGGCTGGTTGGTTCAGATAAATGAAAGATCCAACAAGTTGGTACTCCGTACAAGACGGACAGCTCACACAGTACGCATATTTGGATTCTTGCAAAGTGGAGGAGAGTGGCCAAATGGCATTGAACTGCTGCGAAGAAAAACTGGGCACTGACTATAACTAGAGACCAGAACCGTAACCGTCTCCGTGTCGGCAGGGCATGTGCGCCCTTGACCCCAAAGCAGTACTTCCCCTCTCCTCTTCCGGCGCGGATACGGCACACCTCTTTCTGGCTAGAGTCAAAATGGATTTCCGCCCTAGGTGCTAAGTTAAAGAAAAGCACTAGCTAGGTGAAATCCACTTTGGCATTCGGTATTTAAAAACTCATTTTGTGATATCAAAATATCTAAAATAATTTTTTATAGATACATCTTCACATTTTATGTGTTCACAAAGTCGTTTCGTGAAAAATCGACATTTTAGCACCAAATTTTGTTTTTTTACATGCCATAAAAAATATCGGTTTCATGAAAATACATTTCAAAAAAAAAATCATGCGGTGTTAAGATCTAATTGCTACCTTATTTTAAATTATTTACAGTTCACAATTAATTTAAAATACATTTTAAATATCTGTGCATATGTACTGGGAGCCAAAACACCTCCCTCGCTAGCTAGTTGCTTCATCTTCATACTAAAGGATGACTCCAACGGGGCGATCCAAATGGACGCGTGTTTGGTCCGCGTTTGGTCCGTTTGGGTCGGCAAAAGGACGCGCGTCCGGGCCACGTCCGCCCCTTTCTGGCCACTGCGCCCAACGGGGCTGACGCATTGAGTCCGCCCAACCTTTTTTTTCCTTCCAATATTTCATTAAAATAGGAATTCAAGATTACATTGGGGATTTACATTATAAAAAGACATAAATCTAGGCCACCTCGTCGTCCTCCTCCTCCGGTGGTGGTGGTGGAGTAGCCGGCCGGCGATCCATCTCCCTAAATTTTAAGTGCTAAAATCTAAACTAAAACATAAAAGAAATTAATAACCGACCACCGTCATGGCCGGCAAGGGGGAAGATCAAGGAGGGCTGCGGCCTTGAGGAACTTCTAGTCGCAAGTCCATTTGGCCACGGACTTGCTGGCTCTTCCTTCTTCAAGGCCGGGGCCAGCAGCGGACTAGCTGACTCCTCATCCTTGCTTGTTTCGTAGCTACGACATACGTAGCGGCACGTTCAACAGGATGTGGGCTGCCTCCGCCGCCTCCTCCTCGGTGCTGTGGACATAGCCGCCCACGCCGATGGGAGGTTCGGGCGGCGCGCTGCCGGCCGCGACACCGGCGGCGTACGCCTCTTCGTCGTGGTCGATGGCGTCGGAGTACGCGGCCGCCACCGCCCTCCTCTCCTGATCTGACAGCCGCTGGCGCGGCGGCTGCGGAATCATGCCGACCCATGCCGGGCTAGTCACCATCCGGCGCGAGAAGCTGCCCCGATAGCGCCCGCGCGTGCTCATACGAGCTCGCTCAACCTCGTCCACCAGATGCTGCGGCAGCGGCGGCGGATCCATTCAGGCACGTGGATCTGTGCTTGGAGGTGGTAGCCGCCGTGGCTGGGGGAGGAGAGCTAGGGTTTGTGCCCTAGGGTTTGGCCGGCCGGCGCCATTTATACAGCTCCACCGCCCACAGTTAATGGGGTTATGTGGCCTCTCTAGCCGTTGTAGTCGTTGACACACGGGCCGGGGCGGACACGGGGAGGACGTAGGAGCGCTCCGCGCGCGTCCGCGGCCGACGCAAACCTGACCCAAAATTTGGGCCACGAATGGGTCACGGCGGACAGGAGAACGGACGCGCGGTCCGTTTGCGTCGCCCCGTTGGACCGTGTTTTTGACTCCCGCGGACAGGGACGGACGTGCGCGAACTCGATGCGTCGTCCCGTTGGAGTCATCCTAACTTGGGAGATAAGGCGGACGCAAAAACATCCGCCCACGGGCCACGGCATAGACACTCGTGTGTGTGTCACTACACATATCAGTACTTCTTTTCTCATTGTTTGGAAACTGAGTCAAGAAGAGATGCGAAGTGAATTTCACTTTGGCACCCGGTTTATATGCACCCAATATTTAAAAAAAATGTATTTTGAAATGTCAAAAAATTAACATAAAATTCGTGGATAAATCTTTACATTCTATGTGTTCACATTGTGTTTCTCGAAAAATCGATATTTTTTTTGCCTGTGTAAAAAAGACAAAAAAGACGTCTCGTGAAAAGTCTTATTTTAGGACCAACTTTTATATTTTTACACAGACAACAAAACATGTCTTTTTTTGTGAACACATATGATACTAAATCTATGTGCCAACATTTTTTACATTTTTGTCATTTCAAAATACATTATAATAGGTGCATATGCACCTGTAACCAGAACGCCTCTCCTAACTGTACTTACCATAAAACTTCAATGGTCTGTTCTAGTTAACTTATGGAGGCCTCCAGTAAGGGGATCATCCTCCCCATCTGTTGTTTGTGCTTCAGTAGTTGCCGTGATCAGCAATAAGCTAATCGGTGAAAATTTTGGGCATTCGGGTGTAGTATTAGATGCAAAATTCAGAGTTTTAACTCGGGTTCTATGCTCTCGCGCACACTGCATTGGTAATATGAGAACTCAGCGCTATGCTGCAATTTTTCTACGAGAGAAGACGAATCGAGGCGACATCGACATAGAGAGGTCGCACTCGACGAACGACAAGGTGAGATGACGAGGCGTGGTGAAAGCGTGTGGAGGTGGAAGACAAAAGCTCAATCCTTGTTGATGTTGTCTAGAGGAAACCAAGGAAAGAAGGAGGGTTGGGTTTTCAAGATCTGTATGGTTTTAACATAGCTATGCTGGCTAGACAAGCGTGGAGAATGCTAACTAACCCGGAGTCTCTATGTGCACGTGTTCTCAAGGCAAAATATTTCCCAACTTCCTCTATTTTAGAAGCGGTGGCCACGCCCGGAATATCATATACATGGCGAAGCATATTGAAGGGTGTCCAATTGCTGAAAGACGGAATTGTTTGGCGGTTGGGGATGGACAAAACATAAATATTTGGACAGACCCGTGGATAAGTAGAGATGATGCAAGAAGTCCAATTACCCCGAGAGACTATGTCTATTGACAAAGGTTAATGAGTTACTGGATCCAACTACAGGAGGGTGGGACGAAGAACTAGTAAGACAAACGTTTTGGGATATTGATGCAAAGGTAATATTAACAACCCCAGTACGTGCAGATTTGAAGATTTTATGCTTGGCATTATGATAGTAAGGGCCTCTTCTCAGTCAGATCAGCATATAAGTTGTATACCCGTTACATAATGAGCCCCCGCAATCATCATCCTCGACTCCGAGGGTGCTATTGAGTGGACACGGATTTGGAAATCTGCATGTATACCGAAAGTAAAGCAGTTTTTGTGGAGATTAGCACATAACAGCCTTGCAGTTAAAAGAAATTTAGCAGGCCGGGTATTGAGTGTGAAAAATTGTGTGTATGCTGCCAAAGACTAGATGAAGACGGGGCACACCTATTTTTAAAATGCAAGCTAGTAAAGCAGCTGTAGCAGAAGATGGGCTTAAGTGAAGTACGTGATTACTTGTGTACATTACCGAATGCAGAAGCTGTGGTGCAAAAAATTCTGGAGCTGACACCTGAGAAGCTAACTCTGGTGAGTTGTACCTTGTGGCGCTGGTGGCTGGGTAGAAACAAAAAGAATTCTGAGGGAAGAATTTGTCAGTAGATGACATCTTCCGGCAGGCAAGGTACTGGGCAAATGAATCATGGCAGTACTGCCGACCCGATAAACCAGTAGCAACGAGAGGAGCAATGGAAACGTGGAGACTGCCACCTCCAGACACCATCAAACTAAACATCGATGGGGCGTCTTTGAGACTGAAAAAAGGGAGGTTGGGGCTTCGTTGCCCGTGATGAAAAAGGCATTGTGAGAGGGGCAGGCGCAGGGAGAATGGAGCATGTTGGCAGTGCGATTTGTGCTGAAGCCAATGCATGCCTTGAAGCCATTGAGGCGGCAACGGAATGGGGCATGGGACACATCCTAGTGGAGACTGATTGTATGAACCTCGTACAGGCGATCAGAAGCGCAGATCAAGACCGGCACCTGAAGGTGTGCTGTTCCGTGAGATTCGTTCTCTCCTCCGGTTGAATTTTATCTCGTTTGAAGTTTTATTCTGTCCTCGTTATTGTAATAAAGTAGCGCATGGCCTGTGGCAGCTGCCGGCGCAAGACATGCTGAGGTCAAGCGTTATTGGCTGGATGCAGCCCCAGACTTTGTAAGTGTCGAGGTGGCCAGCGAGTTAGCTGAGCCAGCTTAATTGGAATCGTTGTGTTCCACGTCAAAAAAAAAAAAAAAAGGAAAACAAAATTGCGTAATAGTCAAAACATTTTTTTTCCTGCAAAATTCTGTATTGAAAGTCTGGAACATACAGTGCTTCATAGAAGGATTCGTATTTATCAAAATAGCTAGGCACCGAGAGCGAAAGTGGAGATGAATAATGAACGAAAGTACCACGCGTCTTCCTGTAAGTAGATGACGACCCTACATTACAAAATCTAACTCTTTGGGGCACGCATGCATTTGACTTGACGGCAACCATGCATGCCGCCGATCTGCACTAGATTCCACAAAAATTCCACGTTGACCACATAATCCGGACGGTGGACCTCCGTCACCTCAAGTTTTCATCGGATCCCGCCGCCCAACGCATGATCTCGAGACGTTAGTTTGTAGCCTGGTCAAGTACTTGGATCTTTCTTTCTTTTCTTTGACCGGAATTCCTTAAATCTTCTGGTCCGTGCGAGATATTGCCGGCAGCATTGCTGCTAGAATTTTATTAGAAATGGATACGGACCACATGCTTGTGTGCGGCTATATGAACCATGACTCTGATTGTGGTGACCGGGAGCTGACACACCCCGAATCATCCAATCATTTTTTCTTCTGTAAATCAAGTTCCCCCCCCCCCCCCCCCCCCCCCCCCCCTTAAAAACGTAGCCCACAAGGAGGCAAAATGACACGCAGACCTCATGCGAGTTCTCGAAAAAAATATGTTAGAGTCGCTCCAAAAACAACGCACACAAGGAGGGAGATGATGCCAAATGTGCTTCCATCGTCAAATCGAGGGAGATTAGATTTAGGGTTTGCCCTAGAGCTAACCTTGGGAGGAGAAACTGGCAATAGCATTCTATGATGCCAAATGTGCTTACACCGTAGATTGAGCCGCCACCTCCGCGCTGCCAGCATCATAGCCGCGGCAGCCGGATACGGTGAGGCAAATCCTGCCAAGCCGGCCATATCCGGTCGTCCTCCGCCCCTACGCCGTCTAGCAACTCCGCCAGCATGCACCAAACGTTGACGCTTGGAGCCACACCCTGCCATGGAACTGCGTGCTCGCAACATGCAGGGATCCGCACCAACTTTGTGAGCAAGGGGCCACCACCACCGCATTGCACACTAGCGGCGGTGATGGCCATGAAGGGTTGGAGGGGGTCGGCATCGTGCAGGGTTGCCCGACTTGGACGACATGTGAGTCATGTTTCGCGTTGCTTGCTCATACAATCTACCAATATATTTGAAATGCTTAATCTGATAATTTATTGGTACTATGGTTAGTTGTCAAATATATTGTACTCTACTTGACAACTTATCATATTGAAAATATTTCCAATCGATCAATAAGTCGTTAGCCCAAAACGCAATGGTGTCAGTTATTCTCACACAATAGACTGCATTGTATTTTCACCTCATATTTTTGACTGCCACTTGTCATAAATATTCGCCACTCCATGCATGTGTGACATGTGGCCTCTAGTCCCACATTCCAATGAGACAAGAGAACATTCTTTCGAGTGGCAATTTTTATCGACAAAGGGAATTTATTGCCACAAAATGTACCATCAAGAGAATACAAACACAATGAGTACAGATCCGACCTCTGCATAGTTAGGATGCACACAGCCGACACCAACTGCACACAAAAACACGACGGCAAATAGCAGTCATATAAGACCAAAGCTATGCGTAGTGAGGAAAAAAGAAAACCCAAAGCGATCTGATATGCAATCGGCAAACAACAGCAATGACCATTTCTGCACCAACCATCTTATGACATCACACAAATGACGATGTTCTTCAACGGCAACACCTTCACTGGCAGAGCTCTGTTAAGGCCGACCTGGGCCACGGCCCGCCCAAGATTTTTGCAAAAAACAAATTAACTAGTAGTATTCAGCAAAGGCAGCCTAGCCCATCAGCGCACACATGCCAGTTTCTCCTCGTTTCCTTTCCGCACGATAGAACCACGACCATGGGGGAGTCAGGGAGGTGGCTAGGTCTAGCGATTTGGACACGGATTAGAGCAACTCTAGCAGATACCGAATAAGGCCCCGGCCCGGAAAATAACTGCTATTTTCCGAGGCCAGGGCAAAATCTTGGACAGACCAGATGCGAATAAGGCCCGTGCCGGAAAACTTTTTCCGGGGAGCAGAATATTTTGCCCCCCCCCCCCTCCCCCCGTGCTCTACTTGTTTCGTTTTCGCGGCCGAATTTCCCGCACCCCGCACTCTTGGCGCGAACAGGCCCGTGTTGGAGATATGCCGTAGAGACAATAATAATTTAGTTATTATTTATCTCCAAGTTTATTATTAATATTTATGTCTTTATGCTATAACTGTATTGGGCACTTGAATAGCAAATACAACGTGTTGAAGAGGAAAACCTCCAATACAGGTGTACAGATACGAACAAGTAAAAGTGTTCCTGGTCTTGTCTCTAAGACTAGCCTATCTTGTTGTTTGATGATCATGTTTTCCTGGTCATGGACTTTGTATAAGTCACACAACCATAGGAGTTTGTTATCGGAATGATAATAGTACTGAACCGACCCATTGTATGATCTTGCTATGAGACTAATCGTCAACGATGAAGATAGCAATTGATCATATGTTTAGTTTTCATTAACTGTATTCCTATGCCCTGAGAATATCTGGTGACCGCTTATTCGACACTCATGCTTTGATTGTCACCTAACGTCTAGCTGTAACGGGGAACTATAACGGTGACTTTTGGGCGTGGACTAGGATAATGTATTGGAATAGAGATTATTCGAGAATGACACTTACTCCTCCAGACGATGGAGAGATACATCCTCTAGGCCATCTCAGTATTATTATTGTCACCCAATCGTATGGCTAGACACAGCGTGATTAATCACGGGACAATAAAATACGGAATGAGAAAAGAGAATGATATTGGTACGAGAATTATATGTGTTATGATTAAAGGGTTTAATCACACTAGAGCACATTGTCTCAAATCTCGAGATATCATTGGTATCGTGTACGTAAGGGAATTAGCGTAATGAGTAACACACAGATTCTGTCGTTCACTCGTGAACATACGGGAGCCAGTACGGCCGCCTAGGTCTCAATGCTGGTTATTGTCTGGTAAGCTCCCGGACATGTCTTTGTGTTTACCGAACCTTTCGGGTCACACACTTAAGCTGTGAGTCAACCTTTTATTGAGAGAATAAAGTTGTAGTTTAGTGGTTATGAGAAGTTGTCGGAGTCCCTCCGATGTCACAGAAACAACTCCGGAGTAATTCGGAGGTATTCCGGTGAAGTTATCATCAGAGGGAAATATTGCCGTATAGGGTAGAATTTCTCGAGAGAGAAATATGGCGAACATGAGATGTTCCGGGATGCCGGGAAGTGTTTCCGACATCAGTGGATAGAGTCGATGATTTTATCTAAAGAGTGTATATGGTTCCTGATACGTCCAAAACGTATCTATAATTTTTGATTGTTTCATGCCATTTTTATGCTTTTAGCACTTGTTTTATATTAAGTTTATTATTTATTTGGACTAACCTACTAATAGTTGCAAAAGTGCACAATGTTCTTGTTTTACTCTTTGATGTGTAGAAATTATCAAGAATACAAGAGGAAACCTTGTTGGAGTCGAATTGGGACTTTCCTGAAATCTGTCTGAGAACTTTTTACGAAGATTGCCAGTTTGACCCTCGAAGATGACGTTATATGGAGACCTGGCTGTTACGAAAGTTGTCACAATTTTCCATACGAAGATTTTAAGCCCGAGATCAGCCCAATCGGAGTTCGGACGCGGCCTGTAGGCCCGTTTTGGTGGAACCCTAAAAGGGGGTGACGGAAATCCGAGAAGATATATAAAGGGAGGAAACCTAATTCGTGGAGGACTCCTCCACCCACGAATTTCAGCCACCAAAAGCCACGTTTTTGCCTCCCCCATGGATCCCATCTCCATGGGGGAGGGCTCCCAAGAAGCCATGAAGGAGGGAGGCTAAGGGGCGGCGCTCCCCAAGCTTGCCGGCGGCGGGGAAAGGAGTTCCCCGCACCGCCGGCGCCGCCGCCGCCCTGCGCCGCCGCGCTGCCTCTCCGCCGTCTTCACCGCCATCTCCATCACCATCTCCTCCTTGTATTCAGTGGTTCATCCTCCCACAAACCTCTGTACCGTCCTATGTAAACATGGTGTTTGATGCTATAATATTTATCCTATGATTTACATCATGTTTCCGTAGTTTATTTGTCTTTTGATTGCTTAATTGAATGCATGAGGTTCATTAGAGTTGTATGTCTATATGGTGCTGTCCTTTGGTGTCCATTATATTTGTGCGCGCATGGATCAAACACCCTAGGGTTGGTAGTATTTGTAACGAAGCGGGGGAAGTTCTGCCGGAGTGACAGAAACCTGAGAACGCGAACCGATTAGTTGCACGTATGGGAGTAAGAGGACCTTGAACTTAAGGCTATGGTTGGGGAAACCTTAATGCATTGTTAGTATTTGCGGATGCTTTCTAACAATCCAATCATATAGTACTTGTAATCCCAAGTAGTGGAGTGCATGTATATTTAGCCTCTCCCACATAGAAAACTGCATCGAAGACAATGAACCAAGTACCTTCACTAATTAATCTTGGACAAAGCCACCACAATTACCACCACTTTTCCACACTCATGGTACTGTTAGTATATGGTTACTTAGTGTATTTTATTGCTGCAGCACTAACATTTACTTTCTTGTATTTATTATCTTGCAAAACTACTCTCATACCCGTATTGCTAGTAGTTTTATTTCTAGATAATGCAAACGTTTAGTGTGCGTAGAGTTGTATCAGTGGTTGATAGAACTTGAGAGAATACTTATCCTACCTTTAGCTCCTCGTTGGGTTCGACACTCTTACTTATCGAAAAGGCTACACGCGATCCCCTATACTTGTGGGTTATCAAGACCTTTTCTGGCGCCGTTGCCGGGGAGCCATAGCGTAGGTTAATGTTCTTGTGTGCACTTGTTTGCTTTATCTCTAAGTAGTTTTTATTTTCAGTATTAAGTTGTTCTTTATCTTACTATGGATAGGGAATGCGAATTACAAAAAAAATTAGGTGTAGTTGTTATCTAAAAACGTTTTCAAAAAGAAAAGTGATTGGAAAGATGAGTAATGGTTAAATGGGGGTCGACCTTGAACACTTGTGTTCATGCCTATGAAACCAAAACAAATCTTTCCATGGAAGCTTTTCATTAAAAACATGTAAATATTGTAAATATTGTGTATATACCTCTGTACATAAAAATAAAATGCTAATATAGTCTTAGTTAATTGAAAGTTGATAGTTTTACTTTGCTGTCCAGAAACAGATTTTCTGTGCTCCACCGTATTAAATGTTTAAAATCACCAGAACGTGATCTTGATCTGAAATTTCTTGAGTGCAAAGTGATGCTTATTAGCTTTCTTTCATTAGACTAACTTTTTCTGATTTAAGGTACGTAGATAGGTCGAAAAATTCGATCTTTACTGACTGTTCTGTTTAGACAGATTTTGTGCTTCTCTGTAAATAAAATCGTGATAAATCTCAGAATAGTATTTTGACTTGAAATTTTTGTGCATAAACCTGAGATTATTATCTTTCTTTCATTAGACTAAAGTTTTTCGATTTGAGCTACTTAACTATCTCGTTGAATGCCATCTTTACGGACTGTTCAGTTTTGACAGATTTCTTTGTTTATTCAATATTGTACTTGGTGTTGTTAGTTTCATTAGTTTTTCGACGGACAACGGAAATCATGAACACCTTAGTATATACAGTGGCTAATGTTGAGTAAAAATTATAAAACTTGTCAATGCTTGAACATGAGTGGATTTTATTTAATGAGTACTAACCCTACTAATGAGTTTTGTGAAGTTTTATGTGGATGTAGCTTATAAGATCTAATCAATATGGTGATATGAGATGAATAAGAAGACGCAAGAGCTCAAGCTTGGGGATGTGTAGGTGCATCCCAAGAACATATTCAAGAAGATACAATCATCTAAGCTTGGGGATGCCCGAGTCATCCCCCTATTCATCAACTAACATGAGGTTGTCTCGTTCATACTCTATATTACCCGTCCACATGATATGTATTGTCTTAACTTGTATTATAATTGCTTTTATATGTCTTGGTTTTACCTTCTTTAGTTTTATTAGGCTCCTTATTTGGTTTCGATTGCTTCTTTACTTTCACTTATAAATTCAAAACAAAAATATTTTCTTTTGTTTTGCTTCTTTGTTTGGTTCTTTATTTTAATTTTATTTGGGTTTTACTTTTGATTTTTATTTAGAGTTTTCCTTGCTGTAGCTAGCATGTTTAGGTCTTGCTTAGCCTCTGGTTTCTTAGTTTATCAAAAATAAAGTACCAAGTTTTATCCATTTAGCTTAGTTGATACATATGTAAAAAGTGATTTTCTGTTTTCGGTATCTACTGCTTATTGCGCGATTTTTCATATTTTACTGGAAGCTCTAAAAATCACGAAAAAATTACTGATGTTGTAGCACCTAATCCTCTGCATGTACAAAAATTGGCTAAAATTTCGGGCATGTTTAAGTGCACCTAAAAATTGCGTTTTCCAGCTGCTGTTTTTCTGGACAGATTCTGACTTTTGTTGCAAGAGTGGCCTCTTTTCGTTTTCATTTGATTTTTAATGGTTCTTACCTTTCATTTATAAGTTGGCCATTTAAGCAACCTTTCTGTAACTTAAAAACAAAATTTTATTTGGTTTAATAGTAGCACTTGGGAAATATTATCTATTGTACTAATGTCTAACCGCAGAAAAGAATGGGAAAGTTTTTGTGTTGAAGTTTTTTCACAGAGAATGAAGGAACACCAAACTATGGAATATTGAAGAATTACCAAAGTCATAAGCTTGGGGATGTCCCCGCATCCCTCTTCATCAATAACCCCACGGTTTGCAAACCTTTAAACTTTGTTTTTTGAGCAACATAGGAACTTAACTAAACTTGAAGCGGCTGTATTTTATTATCTATTTATCTTAGCATCAAACACCAGTTACATTAATAAGTGGATCGTCACATATTTTATTTATCCTCTGTTTTCAATGTTTACTTGGTTAATGGATTACTTGTTGAAACTTAAAAATGATGTGTGAATAATACTGTTTAGTAGTTTATGTTTTCTTATGGTTAGTCTCAACTAGCTAATAGTGCATATTATGTTATTTTGATATCAACATGCATTGTCCTGTTCATAAGATGGTATGGTATTGTGGTATCCTCCTCTGAATAATTCACTTGAATCGACTTGGCACATGCTCACACATGTTATGACTGAAAAATAAAAGTCAATTAAGCCTTGATGATCTATTTTGCCTCAGAGTTTTAGTATCGTTTTTATGCCTCCGTTAATTTTATTTTGTCGCAAGCATGATTATGACCGTTATCGCTCTCGTGGTTGTCGCTTCCCAGTCTATTGCTAGCCTTCACTTGTACTGAGCGGGAATGCTGCTCGTGCATCCAAATCCTTAAAACCAAGTTATCCCAAAGAGTCCACCAAAAAATTCCTATGCATGGTATTTCAAGCCATTCCAAGTAAATTTGCATGTGCTACCTTTAAAACCTTCAAAATATTTCTCTTTTTGTGTCAATGTTTACTAGCTCATGAGGAATTAGTGTGGTTATTCTTTATTCTATTTGTCAAATGGACTTTTACACCTGGACTAGTGGCATATACATCCGCTTATCCAATAACTTGCAAAAAGAGCTGGCAACGGGGTGCCCAGTCCCAATTAATTACAACTTTAACCAATTAATTCTCTTCACACTTTTGCCCTGATTCATCAGTAAGCAATGACAAACAGTGAAATACCTGAATGTGTGTAAACCAAAGAGAAAGAGGGATGATCTGCCTTGCTGGTAGAAATAACGTCCTTCATGGGAGCCGCTCTTAAAAGTCCGTTTGACAGGTAGAATACTGTTCTCACCCGCTACCATTCGTTGACAATTAACAAACACCTCTCAAAACATTTTTACCTCTGTTTTTAAAACAAAAAGCTCTAGCACGTGTTAATCCCTGCTTCCCTCTGCGAAGGGCCAATCTTTTATTTTTATGTTGAGTCACCATCCTTTCTTTGAGCACTTCTTCGAGAGCATAGCTGTCGTTCTTAGTGTAATGTGCTTGTCCCAGAATACGATTAATTGAGGTATAACCATGATGCTTTTATCTTTGATATCTCTATATCTAGTCTTCACTTGAACTTCAGAGGTGCCTTGGCATTTATGTTTTGCTCCACAATTAAGGGCAAGCGAGATACCACTCTATCATGCTTTATTATGGTCATTACAATCTTGTTGATGTTTATAAATTTCATGTTATAAGCTCTTAGTTCGTTGATACTTTTCATTAGGAAACATGATTGCTAAGTTTTATTATCCATACATCATGCAATTGTTAAAGACCTGATCATAGCATTTACAATCAAAAATTATTTTGTTATCATTTACCTACTCGAGGACGAGCAGGAATTAAGCTTGGGGATGTTGATACGTCCAAAACGTATCTATAATTTTTGATTGTTTCATGCCATTTTTATGCTTTTAGCACTTGTTTTATATTAAGTTTATTATTTATTTGGACTAACCTACTAATAGTTGCAAAAGTGCACAATGTTCTTGTTTTACTCTTTGATGTGTAGAAATTATCAAGAATACAAGAGGAAACCTTGTTGGAGTCGAATTGGGACTTTCCTGAAATCTGTCTGAGAACTTTTTACGAAGATTGCCAGTTTGACCCTCGAAGATGACGTTATATGGAGACCTGGCTGTTACGAAAGTTGTCACAATTTTCCATACGAAGATTTTAAGCCCGAGATCAGCCCAATCGGAGTTCGGACGCGGCCTGTAGGCCCGTTTTGGTGGAACCCTAAAAGGGGGTGACGGAAATCCGAGAAGATATATAAAGGGAGGAAACCTAATTCGTGGAGGACTCCTCCACCCACGAATTTCAGCCACCAAAAGCCACGTTTTTGCCTCCCCCATGGATCCCATCTCCATGGGGGAGGGCTCCCAAGAAGCCATGAAGGAGGGAGGCTAAGGGGCGGCGCTCCCCAAGCTTGCCGGCGGCGGGGAAAGGAGTTCCCCGCACCGCCGCGCCGCCGCCGCCCTGCGCCGCCGCGCTGCCCTCTCCGCCGTCTTCACCGCCATCTCCATCACCATCTCCTCCTTGTATTCAGTGGTTCATCCTCCCACAAACCTCTGTACCGTCCTATGTAAACATGGTGTTTGATGCTATAATATTTATCCTATGATTTACATCATGTTTCCGTAGTTTATTTGTCTTTTGATTGCTTAATTGAATGCATGAGGTTCATTAGAGTTGTATGTCTATATGGTGCTGTCCTTTGGTGTCCATTATATTTGTGCGCGCATGGATCAAACACCCTAGGGTTGGTAGTATTTGTAACGAAGCGGGGGAAGTTCTGCCGGAGTGACAGAAACCTGAGAACGCGAACCGATTAGTTGCACGTATGGGAGTAAGAGGACCTTGAACTTAAGGCTATGGTTGGGGAAACCTTAATGCATTGTTAGTATTTGCGGATGCTTTCTAACAATCCAATCATATAGTACTTGTAATCCCAAGTAGTGGAGTGCATGTATATTTAGCCTCTCCCACATAGAAAACTGCATCGAAGACAATGAACCAAGTACCTTCACTAATTAATCTTGGACAAAGCCACCACAATTACCACCACTTTTCCACACTCATGGTACTGTTAGTATATGGTTACTTAGTGTATTTTATTGCTGCAGCACTAACATTTACTTTCTTGTATTTATTATCTTGCAAAACTATCTCTCATACCCGTATTGTAGTAGTATTATTTCCTAGATAAAGCAAACGTTTAGTGTGCGTAGAGTTGTATCAGTGGTTGATAGAACTTGAGAGAATACTTATCCTACCTTTAGCTCCTCGTTGGGTTCGACACTCTTACTTATCGAAAAGCCTACACGCGATCCCTTATACTTGTGGGTTATCAGTTCCGGACAAGTTTCGGAGGTTTGCAGGGAAGGGGGGGATGCGCCGGAGGAGAGAGGGGGTGCCCTGCATGCCGCATCACACCTGGTGTGGGCCGGCCGCATGGGCCCCACCTCCAGGCCGGCCGCAACAAGTCCCCTCCTCTCCTTCCTTGTTTAAATTGGAGATTTAAAAGAGTCCTAATTGAACTAGGAAAGAAATAAAGGAAAAAAACAAAAAGATAAAAGGAAGGGAGGGAGTCCTTGTCCCCATCCGACTTGGAGGAGGGGGCGGCTGACCCTTCTAGGGCTGGCGCACCAAGGGGTTGGGGTTTACCCCTTCCCCAAGCACCTCCTCCCCTTGACCCACTATATATACTCCTCCCCCATGGGAGAAACAATTGTATCCAAGTTTTTATGCAAGTTCCTCTCTCTTGAGATATTGTGCAATTAGACGATGCTCTAATTAGAGGGCACTCTAATTGGACATTGATCTAATCTCTCTCTAGTTGATCTCATGTGTTGAGAATTAGATCTCTCTAGTCTCATATAGATCTAATCAAGTTCGATTAGATCTACCACCTAAACTACGCCGAAAGGCGGTCTCTCTTCGACGGTGCTAGTAGCTCTAGGCGGCGAACGTGCTGTCGGGTTGGCGCGGCGTACGTGTGGATACTGTTAGAGCAGGGTTGCGCAAGTAGTTCCTCGACGACGGACCGGCAACAATCTCACCTCCCGGCGTGGACGTGAGATTCTTCATTAGGCTTCACTAACATCTACTTCGACAAACACAAGATCTTACACAACGGTGTTTGTAAGTATTCTAGATCTAGCATTATGGGGTGCAGCATATCTTCATAGAATAGATCTTGGCGGCAAGGTTACGGATTTGTTATTAAAGTTTTACCCGCAACCCAATAGCCCCGCGCTGAAGTTTCACCGCGCGCACTCTTCCTCCTTCCCTGCCTTCCTCCGCCGCCACATCTCGCCACCGCGCCCCGCCCCCCGCTTTCCCCACACCGTGGAATAGGGTCGCCGCGTCCCGGCGAGTCGATTCCGCCTTGTTCCGGCCCTGGGGGAGGCGTGCCCCATCCGCACGGACGTGGCTGCCGCCATGGATCCGGCGCCGAGGTCGCGCGCGAGGCCAGTTCCCACCTGGAGTGGCTGCTCCGGGCGGGTCTGAGCAGCGGAGACGTTGTCTTGCTCGCGTGGCCGTCCGAGCTGTCGATTTGGGGCCCGGTGCGGGTGAGGAGCTCGGGCGTCTCGGTTCCGACCTTCGGTGAAGAGGAAGGTTGTTTTTTCATCCGATTGGCTGTCGATTCGGTAGTTTCAGGATTAGAACTGAGTGGATTTGTAGTTTAATTTACAAAAAAAACTCTTCTGTGCTAGATGGATTGGAGTTCTTCGTCGTCCTCCTCCTCCGACTCGGATGATTTCGAGAATGAGGACATGTGAAAGTGCATGTGTTGCCCCATGCGTGGTTTTGGTAATTAATGACAATCCTTATGAAATAATGTTTGTATTGAGATATTCTTGTAGATCTTGTCCATAGGAAAAGATTGGAGTTCATGTGTTGAACTCTAGAAGATTGCATGATGACCAAGGTTCCATCCAAGGGTTTATATGAAGAATGGTCATGTGAAGAGTTGAGCTTATTGCAAGCATGGCTTGGAAAAGAAGATTGAGTGAACATTCATGTTATCTCCAAGCCATGATATATATCAAGATAAGAAGATGAAGTTCAAGTGGATTCATGAAGACGGAGCTTAGCAAAGCTCTCCCTTCCCATCATGGTGTATGAGGAGCATTTGGAGAAGTCTTCATCAAGCATGTGCTAGCAAGCACAATCAAGAAATGTGTTCCAACTTGAGGGAGTCAAGATCGTCATCATCTAGCTCAAGTGGAATGCGCAAGGCAAAGGTATGATCTTGATAGGGTTTCTATTTTACCGGTCTCGTGGTGTTAGTGGGAGACCGGGCTTTAGGATAGACGGCGTTCTATCAAGAGGGGCTCTCAAGTGAGTAACTTGATCGCATCTTTGTGGAGAGCTCAAACCTTTGCATATTTGGCATATCATCTTTCTTGGTTCTTATTTGGCTTTTATCCATGTGAGAATTTAGAGCTTGTGTTCATCTCCATACCAAGCTCTAGTTCATCAAAAACGGATTTCATTTGAATATCTTGTGGTGTTTTTTATGTTGGAGGTTTTACCGGTTCGTTTCTTGTAGAGAGGTCAAACTCTCCTCTTGTGTTATCCTCCTCACATGATGGACTATGATGTGTATATGCATGATCTTGTAGTGCTTGTGATTATCTTCTTAGCAAGTCCAAGATCATAGAAAAAGGAGTCCGGATGAAAAACTTGTTGCATTTTCATGTTGGAAATATTATCGGTTTATCCTTGAGGAAAGTTCCACACCTTCCCATGTGTGGCAACTTAACTCTATTTATGGTTTTTGTAGGAAAGCTCTTGTCGTTACCTTTCCAACAAAATTGGTTTCACCTTATTTGGATTTCGCACGTGAAAGTTATTGGGTTTGCAGTTTTCGTTCTGGTTGAATCGGATTATCCGAGTGTCGGATTATCCGGGCTTCACTTGTGTCGGATTATCCGATTCCCAAGGTTTTCGAGAATTCTGCTAAGGTCTTAAGGAAACCTGTTTTGTGGCTGTCTGGAGGTAGTCGGATTATCCGATCCAATCTGTATCGGATTATCTGACAGTCGGATTATCCGATGCTCACTTGTGTCGAATTATCCGACTCCCCTGTCTGCAACGGCTATATTTCTGGGAGGGGTATAAAAAACCCTCCAGCTACCTCCAGCCAGTCATCTCTTCCAAGCATGAAATTTCCCCTCTCCCACCTCCATTGTTGACCTTGGAAAGCTTGCCTCTCTCTCAATTCCTCCCATGATTCTTGCATATCTTTGACAGATTTGAGAGAGGAGATCTAGATCTATATTTCCACCAATCCATTCCTCCTCTAAGTGAGGGGAACCTAGTAGATCTTGATCTTGGTGTTCCATTTGTTGAATTCTTCTTTGGTCTTCCTCTCTTCTCCCCCCATAAGCATTAGTTGCTTTTGGTGGGATTTGAGAGTGAAGGACTTGAGCACTTCTTGTGTTCTTGCCATTGCTTTTGTGCATCGGTTTGTGCTCTCCACGAGGATTCGTGGAAGTGAAAGTTCGTGAGCTTGTTACTCTTGGGTCTTTGGACCCTAGACGCCTTTTGTGGCGGTTGAGGCCTTTTGTGGCCACTTGGGAGCTCCCAATCTTTTGTGGGTTGTGCCTCAAGATTGTTGTAAGGGACTCGATTTCCGCCCAAAAGGGAAATCAATAGTGGAAGGTCCGAGCTTTTGGGCAAGGTTCATCGGAGAATAGGGTGAGGCCATTTGTGGCGTTTGAGTTTGAAACTCACACCCCTCCAACGAGACGTACTCCACTAAAAAGGAGAAACTCGGGAATACATCCTCGTCTCCGCGTGCCTCGGTTATTTCTATACCCGAGCTCTAGTTATGCACTTTACATTGTGATAGCCTTCGTGCTTGAAGTATTTTATCTTGCTATCACTTTGTTGCTTCTCTTGCTTAGCATAAGTTGTTGGTGCACATAGGTGAGCCTAGTATATTTAGGTTGTTGTCTTGTTAATTTAAACACCAAGTTTTATTCTGCAATTATCAAGCCTAAACTGGAAAAGTTTTAAATCGCCTATTCACCCCCCCTCAAGGCGACATCCTTGTCCTTTCAACATGCTCTTCGACGATGAAGAGAATCCGACCCGGATTGGATCCAAGCTTTTCTTGTGACCTACCGGCAGATTGAGGACAAGGCCACACACATTCAGCTCCATAAAGATCTTGTTGAACATCAGTGGTAATTGTATGGGAAGAAGTAGATTCCCATTTTATTCATTTGAGATTGTTGTAATTTGATACATTTATTTTCATTCGGATCATTTGTTATTGTTTTAATTATTTCGATTCAAACATTTGTTGTAATATGGATGATTGTATTGTGTGATGTTAAAACATTTATTATGTTGAATTTATATTGATGTTTGATGTAGAATATGTTGTTTAAAATCATGAATTTGATATCAAACAAGCAAAAATAATTTTCCGGTACCGGTACATTGTGCAGAACAGATGCGGTAAACTCGTATCCAGTACGAGTTTACCACGTTTGATCTGCCACGGGCCGCGCGGTACCGGAAAACGTTTTTCCGCTCAACCAGATAAGTTTTTCCAGTATGGATTTTTCTGGTATCTGCTAGAGTTGCTCTTAGACAAGAAAAGAATGAGCGAAGGGGGAATCGGTGGAGGGCAAGCAGCAGCGCCGCCGCGCCACCTGCAGCTTGGGAGTGGCCACTAGGCCTCGCCTCACGGGAAGGGCACAGGCACGGCGCACCAGCCGGAGGTCCAGCAGCCGGATTGATCGAAGTTGCGACCAAATCTAGCCCCGTTCTTCTCCAATTTCCCTACTCAGGTACTTCTCCTTTCTTTCCCAAATTTTTGGTTATCAATTTGATGGCATGGTGGCACAACACGGTTCATTGCTTACCATTTTGTTGTTCAATTTTGTGCAGCAATGGGAAAGGCAACTCGGAGAAGAATTGATTTTGTTTTGAAAAGAAAAAAGAGATGGCATTAGTGAAGTTGAAGAAGATCCTTTAGCACCAGAGATGGAATTAGTATGTCTCTCGCTGCGTACAGCCGTACACATCTGTTGTGCAGTTTCTTTTGGTATAGTTTCTTTTGTTTAGTAGCAATTCTATATATATATATATGTATGTATGCATCTGTTGATGAACTAATGACTAATATGAAGCGGTATGGTTTAGAGCAATATTTTGTGCTTTCTTATAGTCCGGCCCGCCCATGATTTTATTTCAAGCTCTGCCACTGAACACCTTCATGATTGAAGTGACGCTCAAGCGCCCTCGTCACCGGATCCAACCACCCACGGCCAGAATCTAGGATTTCACCCAGAAGAACTAGTCCAACCATATCCGAGCAATGCCTTCAACAAGGTAACGACGTAGAAACATCGCCATTGCTAGGTATAACCAACTTGGGTCACCTAGGCTTTCACACCGGAGCTCGAGACCGGGTGCTCAAGTAGCGGCACCATCGAAGGAACACATGTGTAGTCGCCACCACTTTTCCGCAATCCCAACAGCTACATGCGATTTGCGACCGCCGCCGCCGCTACACAACCAATCCTCTGCATGAAGCCGTCGTCCATAGCTTGCATCTCATTGTCGAAGTCAACCACCAGATCTGGAGAGAGGAACCCTCAAGAAGACCTTTCGATGGCCACTTGAATCCGCAGCACGGTCGTCGCCGCAAGCCGGAGTGGTCATCAAGAAGACAAGAACCAACACCGAGAGCGGAGCATACCACCACCGACTACCATGCACCTCACCAGAGAGAGAGCTCTACGCAGGCTCGTCGGCCCTAAGCCAACATTGCCGTAGGTAGAGCACAAAAGACAGATCATCATCTCCGAGGCGCTTCCGCGGAGCCCAACCACCGCCAGATCAGGCCTACAAGCAACAAGGCTGCCGCACCATGCGAAGCCCCTGGATCTAGACGTCGAGCAGTACTCGGTTCAGCACAAAGCCTCGAGACACTCCGCTACCGCACCTCATCATAGTCGACGCCGTAGAGCATCAGGTGCCCTGACGCTGATGCATGTGCTCACCGCAAACCCACTCCGGGTCGAGCCGTCATCAGCCCAGCAGCCATAGGCTGCCGATTCCAGGGCGCTCCCGCCATCCAACGCCGACGAACAGCATGCTGCCGCCGTGCCCTCCATCAGGCCGTCCCTGCCGTATCTCATCAAGGCTCCCCGAAGAGCACGAAGATAACAGCCAGCAGGGATACCCATCAGCCCGCGTCCTCGTCGCTACCCACGCAGCCGAAGTGGATCGCCGCTGCCCACAGCCACGCTAACCAGAGCGCCGCGAGTTCCCGACACCGCCGCCAGAACGATGCACAGGTGCCCCTCCCCCTTTGAGGCAGAGGCCCGCCGCCACCGAGGCCAGCGCCGGCGGCAGGGCAAGCCCGAATGTGGCTTCCTCTGACGGCTAGGCTATCATCTATCATAAGAGCATCTCCACCGGCTCACCCAATAGAGCGTCCGGCAATGTTGCCGGACAGGTGCAGTTGGCGCGTCGGCAAGCGTTGCCGCCTATTGGGAGCGTCGCGCCCCACCGGCCGCTCCCAATAGACGTTCCCAATAGAATTTAAATCAGAATTCTCTCAAATAAAATCCAAATTATTACAAATTGTTCGTGAATATAATAAAAAAAACCATACAATTATCCAAATTAAATTAATTGGATAGTCAATTAGGCTGACCGGCATTTTGGCCTTCGAGTGCCCATAGATGCGCAACTAAATCATTTTGCAATTGCTCGTGAGCTCCTTCATCTCGGATTTCAGCGTTCATTGTGAGGAAAGTGGCAAAATCTCCAGGTATAACATCAGGCAAATCTGGATTAGGCTGGGCAAGAGGACCCTGATGATAGTATGGATGGTCATCATGTTCTGGAGGATCAAGACGTTCACTCTCGATGATCATGTTGTGCAAGATCACACAAGTCATCATCACGTCCCACATCTACTCTTTAGACCAAGTTAGAGCAGTATACCTGACAATAGCGAAGCGAGATTGGAGCACACCAAAAGCCCGCTCGACATCCTTCCTGGCACCCTCCTGTTTTGATGCAAAATGGGATTGGCTGTTACCTAGAGGGTTGGAGATGGTCTTCACAAATGTGAACCATCTTGGATAGATGCCATCTGCTAGATAGTACCCCTTGTCATACCCATGGCCATTGATCTCGTAGTTGCACGGTGGAGCTTCTCCTTCAGAAAGTCGGTTAAAAACCATAGAGCATTGCAACACGTTGATGTCATTGTGATTTCCAGCCATACCAAAAAAGCATGCAAGATCCACAAATCATAATCAGCAATAGCTTCTAGCAAGACATTGCACTCTCCAACATGACCCTTGTAAATTCCTTACCAGGCGAATGGACAATTCTTCCATGCCCAATGCATGCAGTCGATACTTCCAAGTTTCTCAGGAAATCCTCTAGCTTTGTTTTGTGCCATGAGTCTAGGAGTGTTAGCTTCATTTGATTGTCTCAAATACTTTGCCCCGAACACTGCAACCACCGCCCTGCAAAACCGATACATGGTCTTGATACATGTGGACGCGGCCATGCAGAGGTACTCGTCCACTGCATCTGCGGGAGCTCCATATGCAAGAACTCTCAAAGCAGCCGTGCATTTCTGAATAGAAGAGAAACCAACCAGCCTGGTGCAGTCTCTCTTCAACTTGAAATAGTTGTCATACCCCCGCACACCCAACACAAGAGTCATGAAGACGTCTTTGTTCATCCTAAACCGCCGGCGGAATTCCTTGTCCCCGAATGTGGGATCGTCGGCTAAGTAGTCTCGCCACAGCGTCATATGTCCTTCCATCCGTTTGCGATCTTTGTTCTTCCTTCTCCCCGGCTTCGAACCTCCAATCCGAGGAGCGGCATTGATCTGGCCTAGCAAACCAAGCAGGCAAGTGAATACCGCCAAGTGCTCATCAAGCAAGGCGGTTGCGGTGGCATAGGCGGTGAGGAATGCGCCGGCCATCTCGAGCTCGTCGTCGCTATCCATCTATAGTCAATTAGCTATGTTAAGCAAAAAACGAAGCAACGAAATTAGCAATAAAATGAGCTGCGCAATGCGACGAACACCTTGCGGGCGGGGAGGTCCTGTGAGGCGGAGGCGGTGTAGCGGCGGACAACAACTCCGGCCCGAAAGAGAAGGGGCTTCGGCCAGGCGGCGGTGAGAGATAGTTCGCACTGGCCAGGCGGCGGCGTCGACACAAGGGGGCAGCGCCGCCGGCGATTCAGTACGTAGGCAGGGGAGGAGTTCAGCGTCGCGGGACGTTGGGGAAGAAAAAGAAATGGTCTGCATCGCGTCGGCACACCGGCCACAATAAATCCGGGGTCGCTGTGAGACTCCGTGTCACTAACGAGCCGGTCCCGCGCGTCATGATCCGACGTGGCGCGTTGCCGCGGTTGCCGGCGCGCCCGCTTGCCCCCTAGAATCTGGGCGTGAAGCGGGGTTGCCGGACGTTCTATTAGGACGTGCCGGCAACTTTTTTTCCATTGGGCACGCCGTTGGCCTGGGGGAAATTTCGTGCCGGCGCGTCCAATAGGCCTATTGAGAGCAGAGTTGGACGCGCCGGTGGAGATGCTCTAAATACGTCTAATAAAATCTGTATTCAGTTATCAAGTTGGTGATGCTTCTTAATTACTACTATTGGTGATAAGATGTTATTCAAGACAGCGAACTCGATATTAATTGGTGCAGCGGTACAGGAAATTCAAGCAGGAGGTCTCCGGGCCGGAAGCTTCCCGTAATCCCGTTCCTATCCTCACCATAAATAATGTGGCGTTCTCAGTTTCTGATCGAGGTCGATCTTTCTCCTGGGAACGAAACTACCAGCGGCGGCACATACTTTTGGTTAGAGTGAGGGAACATGGAGGAGAAGTGAATGCAAAGAAGCGCAGGCGCGCACGTTGATCGTGTCCCCGTCATACGTCGAGTAACAAAATATGGAGAGAAAAAATGTGCGCCTCAAAAGTGTTGACAACCCAGGATCGAAGTTATTGTCATATGCATGTTTCGACGAGGCTCGCTGTCAAATGTGTGTGCATGATAGCCGAGTCTCTATTGATGGAAATTGTGTTTACATTACATTGACCTAGTAATTTGTTTGAATATGTATTACTCAATTTTTGAATGAGTTAATTATCCAAAGCACACCAAACATGCACTAGTAAATCTACTAAAATATACCAGATTAGATACATAAAAAATCTGAACGTGGACCAAATAGTAGTGCAAACAGTGAGACAAGGCACCGTAATAACGAGGTTATCGCTGGCCATCATGGTAAAGGGAGGTAGTCGTGCAAGATGGAATCGTTGATGCAGATGTACCTGAATGAACCGAGCAGTTGTCCTAAAACGCTTCTCAACAAATTTAGACTGCTCACAATGGGAAATAACATAGAGTAGTGTATACTACCTCCGTTTCAATGAATAAGGCCTATATTATTTTTGAAAAGTCAAACTATGAGAAGTTTGACCAAGTTTTTGAAGAAATTATGAACATGTACAATACAAAATAAACATTGTTAGATACATCATGAAATATATTTTCACATGATATCCATATAATATTATAGTTGTTGATAATTTTTTCAAAAAGTTTGGTCAAAGTTTACTTAGCTTGAATTTTTCAAAAAACATATAAGCCTTATTCATTGGAACGGAGGGAGTATGATACTAGTCTATGTTACTAACTACATAGCGGGTGGTAACATGTATGTAGTATCATGTAGTATTGTATTTATTAGATTTGTACACTCATTGTGCATTGGAAAGCGTTATGTTACGGTATCTATCTATGATACCACTATACCCTCTCTCCTTATTAATTGCAGTGCCACATCAGCCTTTTGCATGCATGGAATGTATGATACCACCTATGATACTCCCATTGTGGCTAGTCTTACCAGTCCTTTTCCGCTGCAGTGTCTCGAGATACGGCTTTCTAAGACCTGCTCTCTCGCATGGTTGTTCACACGGTCGCCGAGATTGCCGTTCCATTCAACATCTCGGCAACCGTGTGACATGATTTTTTTCGCTCTGCATGTTCTAAATCTGTCCGTTCAACATGTCAAACATAAACATGCTTATTGACACATACACACGGTGTTTTTGTAAAAGAAAAAGTTCAATCTTCCACCAAAACATAACATGTTCTATCTCGAACTCAATTCACGAAACACGCTACGATGCACGCATTGCTTGGTGTGGCGAGGCATTCTGCGAAAGAGTGCGCGTGAACTGCTTTTTTCACTCGCCTAGTGCATGGTAGAAGAGCTACTCTTATAAACAGGTCCAACTCTTTTACCACTAGCAATATGAGAGTAAAGTATTGACTCGCTATACATGTCATGCTAGTCATGAATGGGGCTTTGAGATTTTCCAGGATTTGGTAGACTAACTGGCTCAAGGCCCATAAAATGCAGCAACCCCCACCGAGAGGTATGTTGGATTAAACCCTAGTTTCAGATTACTGTTTAATACACATATAGTTCAGTGGAGATTGAGTTCAACTCAAACTGGATAAGGACTTACACTTGACTAGATAAGGACTTACACTTGAAGAATATTCCGCCTAAATGCAACACAGAGATGTCAAACCTAGGGTTTGAACTCAGGTGGGCTGAAGGTACAACCACCCTGCTAACCATCCAACCCGAGATTGGTTTGCCAAAAATTGTATGTTAGTTAAGTACAAATTTGCTCTCTTTTCTCGTTAAACACATTGCCACATGAGTATTTTACCTATAATAGCATGGTAAGAAATTAGCATTGAGAAAGGCCATGAAGACAATAACGTCCATGAAGATAAGAACCTTCTGTTGCGAATGTACTCCCTCCGTTTTTTAATATAAGATGTTTTAGGTGTTGCACATGTTATTTAGATACATACTAAAATGAGTGAAAATGCACACTAACATATGTCTACATACATTTGTATACATGTGCATGTAGACAAATGCTAAAACATCTTATATTAAAAATCTGAGGGAATACTTCCGTAACAGAACCTAGGAGCCTAGCATTTTGATACGATTAATCAAATGTTTATGAGACGATGTCGTACGTGCGATGTGTATGTCTACCTACAACAATTAATTTGCACCCAATAATGCAGGACGGTAGGCGCAGCCAGCATATGACACGCAAACGCAGATAGCAGCCCGGAATTAACCACGACGGCCACCTGCAATTAACGCTGTCACTCAACCTGGAACAACATTTAAGCTATCACATCACAAAATACTCCTCTTACTGTAGTGAAGAAGAGTAAGAACGATTCCGGAGAGACACCGCGTTTTTAGAATGAAAGGCTCAAACGTTTGATTCTTTGACCATCCCTGTCATTCGGGACGGACATTTACTCCAAGCTAAACGCAGCCATCAACAACAACAGCAGCAAAAAATAAATAAAGGATGAAAAGAACTTGGCGTAGAAAAACCTTTGCTGTTGGCACGCGTGTTACGCGGATCCTTCGTCTACGTTCCAGTTCCAAGCCGGCAAGCCCTCGCGGCGACGACCGGTCAGCCCACGGCCGGTCTCCCGCCTCCGTCGCTTCCTCTGCAACTTGGACTTGTGCTCCGAGCCCCACTCCCACGGCCGACCTGCTACTATATATGCAGTGCGCGCCGTCTCCAAGCTCAATTCATCACCACTGTCTCCCCTTCCTTGGATCCTCTCTCTCAGCTCGATCTTCTACTACGCCGCTCAGCTCCATCGACCAGCGGTACGTCAACCATGGATTTTCTTTCACCTAGTAGTAGTTCTAGTTGCGCGTCTTCTCCCTGTTTCTTGTGAGCCATCTTCTTCTCCGTAGTATTTTCTTGCTTCTTCATGGAGCCTGTGATGGTTAGAGATAGTTACTACTGCTTCTGGTAGCTTGTCGGGTGCATTCTACTACGAGATAAAATCGGCTTCTTGTCTCTGCTTCCTCTGCTCTGTTTTTATTGCCAAGAATCTCAGTAGAGCTTGCGTTTGTTGCGTTCTTCTAGTTTTTTTAACATCTCCAACAGCTACCAGACCAAAATAAAAATCTGTCAAATGGCAAAACGAGCTTATCTTCTTGCTCTATGATTTGCAGAGAGAACAAGTTGACCACCTGGACCAGTCTCATCCACCACAAAAGGAGAGGAGGGCGTCCAGCGGTGAGATGTCGCTGAGTCCGCTCAACACAGAACGAAGCTTTCTCCTCTCCCCCAAGACGCAGAGCCCCAGGGATGCCTGCGCCGCGCCCCTGAGGTCGCCGTCCCCGAGGGTCGTCGCCGGCCCGCCCAAGAAGAAGAAGATGACGCTCGAGAGGTCGCTCAGCTTCAAGAACTGGGAGGCCGAGTGCGCGGCCCCTGAGCCGGACACGGCGACCCGGTGCATCAACGGCGCGCGGCCGAGGACCCTCGTGCTCGTCAGCCCCGGGACCAGGCAGCAGCCGTCGCCTTCCGTGGCGCAATTCGTCTCCCCGAGGCCTCAGAGCGAGCTCGATGATGCCGCCACCAAGGTCCAGAAGCTCTTCAAGGGCCACAGAACCCGTAGGACCATGGCCGACTGCGCCATTGTCGTCGAAGAGCTCTGGTGGAAGGCCTACGATGCCGCATCTCTCAACATCAAATCAATCTCTTTCTTCGACGAGGCGAAGCAGGAGACGGCGGCTTCCCGGTGGTCCAGGGCCGGGAAGAGGATCGCCAAGGTCGGCAAGGGGCTGTCCAAAGACGAGAAGGCCCAGAAACTAGCGCTGCAGCATTGGCTCGAAGCTGTAAGTATCTTCTTTCCTACTCCCTCCGTTTTTTAATATAAGATATTTTAGCATTTGTCTACATACACATCTACACAAATATATGTAGACATGTATTAGTATGTATGTTCACTCACTTTAGTATGTATCTAGATAACATGTGTAACACCTAAAACATCTTATATTAAAAAACAGATGGAGTATACTTACTAAAGCTCATTCATGCTTGCTTTTTCCTTCTCGAATTAGCAAGATTCTGTACTGATCGATGTGCTAAATGTTTTTGCTTCTTTAATTAGATTGACCCACGCCATCGCTACGGGCACAATTTGCACCTCTACTATGACATCTGGTCTGCGAGTTCCAGCACAGAGCCATTCTTCTACTGGTAATTACGCAGTCATATCTGAAACGTGTTCTCCAATTAGAGGGACATCTTCACTTGCTGATCCTGACAACGTTTGTATTTTCAGGCTCGACATCGGTGCCGGAAAAGACGCTCATCACCAAAAGTGTCCAAGAAGCAAGCTCTATTCCCAATTGATCGAATACCTTGGACCAGTACGTGCCTTGAAATACTTCATCTCTCTCTCTCTCCAAACATAAACATATCACAGCCCAACTTTGATTTTCTATACATCTGTAGACTTATTGATCTAATCCAATTGCAGAAGGATAGAGCGGCTTACGAGGTTATTGTGGAGGGAGGAAAGCTGATGTACCGGAGAAGTGGATTTCTTGTGGAAACCACGGAGGATTGCAAATGGATATTTGTGCTGAGCACAACTAGATCATTATACATCGGACAGGTACTTGGAATGTTCCATCCTTGAGTTATTCTTATTAAGTACAGTAAAATTCTATGCCATAACGAATCAGTCCTGACTGTAAAATAATCTCTTTTGAGCAGAAGAAGAAGGGTAAATTTCAGCACTCGAGTTTCTTATCCGGTGCGGCGACAACCGCTGCCGGTAGATTGGTCGCCAAAGATGGTATTCTCAAGGCAATATGGCCGTATAGCGGTCACTACCTCCCAACAGAGGAGAACTTCAAAGAGTTCATCAGTTTCTTGGAGGAGAACAATGTGGATCTAACCAACGTCAAGGTAAATTCAACCGCCGAAACTATATTTGTCTTAATAACCAGCGAACTTCCGGGGATGTCATCTGATAAGCATTTGCAATTCATTTCAGCTGTGTTCGGTCGACGATGACGAGTATCCATCATTCAAGAAGACCTCAGATGAGCAGCCTACTGAAGTGGAACAAGATGAGAAGCCTACTGAAATGGAACATGATGAGACATTGGACAGCTCACAAGTTGAACTGCCTGAGATGGACATTGTCAAGGATATGGTTGCAGAAGACAGCGCAGAAGCCGAGGCAGCAACAGCGAAGATGGCCAGCCTCCCATCGTTCAAATGGGCAACGGCTGCTGGCGCGCGTATCGGCTGCGTCCGGGACTACCCGGCTGATCTCCAGAGCATGGCTCTTGAGCAAGTCAATCTGTCACCAAGAGTGGTGCCATCTCCGAGCGGGAATAGGCTACCGATACCGTCACCTCGCCCGAGCCCGAGGATCAGGTTGTCACCCAGGCTACACTACATGGGTCTTCCTACCCCCACCGGTCGCCGGCTCCCGATCCCGAGCCCGGAGTTCAGGAGGTCTCCGGGACAGCAGTTCATGGGATTTCAGACACCGGCAGTGGCTCTCACTCTTCCCAAGCACAAGGGCAAGTGAATTTTCATGCCACGATCTCTCGCTGCTGCTATGGAAGCTATAACAGCATTTTTTTAGATAGTTATAGCTAGATCAGAGATTAACAATTTTGTTTCTTATGCTTGGTTCTTTGGTTGTGTGCGTGTCACAATTCTTTAGTATGTTCATCTTCTTCTTTGACCTGAGGTGCAGCAGATGCACGGTGTAGAAACTACAGGCCGTGCAGTCTGAACTCACAGCTTTGCAAATAAAGCATGTAACTCTCCAGATTGTTCTGATAATAAAGGGTTGTTTTGTTCATCATGTTGAAATCCATGCTGATCTGGATGTGTGTTATACATGACTCAAAAACACAATATTTGCCTATACTTGTTCGGGCAGAACAACCTGTCATACCCATGAAGAGTAAAGAACATCAAGATCTTTTAAAAGAAGAACAAAAATCCAATGTCCTAAAAAGTGAAAGGCAATCCCGGCTGGTCAATTCAACTCCATAACCTGGAAACATCGTCCAGAGAAAAGGAGAGAAAGATGGGCGCCTGCTTGTGGCCTAGTTGCTAGTTTCTGACGGTTCCTTCTCTGGCGCTTTGCCTTGGTTAAACGGAACATTACAGTGGCGAGATAAGGGGAAAATAATTCTATGGGACCTGGTCTACAAAATCAATCCCGTGGACCAAATCTAGCGATTGACACGTGGCATGCATGGAGCTAGTTTGACTCGAGCGTCAGCTTGCTTTGGTTTGTACTTTAGACTTTAGACTTCGGAGCATGACATCTCTGAAAGTTCAATTCTACTAGCGCCCTTATTCCAGGCCTTTTGGCGTGATGTTGAACTTGTTGCGTCGGAGCTCTGTGAAGTTTCCTCCACAGGTTACAAAATGGAAAATTTGCTCCCACGTATCCTAACGTTATTGATTCTGGAAGTATGAAGTACAGGCCCCAAGCTGGGTACTTCCAGGTGTGCATCTGCTCATCAGGATCAAAGCTCTGTCTTATGTTCGTTCCATGTATATCTAAAGCAAAGTATTTTTAGCGGTCGACTCCAGACACATGAATATGTACGTTGTCTTAACTTTTAAGGCCAACAAATACTTCAAAAAAAACGCGTTTTCTACTGTTTTACAACGTCAATGTGAATGCACTCCCAGTTGACGAGAGTTGCTCTTGCTGGCAAAGCGTGTTGACTCGACGTACCCCTTGAGTTGAGATGTACAGCTCGTATTGTTTGACAACTATCCTGGAATTATCTGTCATGTCATCGATGTATCACCATCTCAACGTGTCAAGTAAGAAAGATTACCTAATGCTCACGCTCCATAGCATTTCCTATCACCCAAACAAGCATAATCTAATAAGAAAAATTAAGAGGGTGCGGTTCTATGATACTCAAGCGCATCAAATATATATACAGGTGCATTTATGCACAGGAGCAGATACACTGTGCAGTGGATTTCGATTGCATAAAGCAGTCTCATCAGCAGTTAAAGAACAACTTCGTAGCCTAATAAAAAGTTTAAAGTCCAACCTAGCAGCCTTGCAATGGTAAGTAGTCTTGTCTAAGTGTTGTCATAATAAAAAATACTGGCCGAAAAGGTGGTTCCATTCTATTCGAATACTCTACCGCGAGAAAGAAATCTTGAGTAACAGAGAGAATGGCAGATAAAAATATTATCACAGTATCTGGGGACAAATACAATATAGATAAGTTGCACAAATATGTGCCACAGGGATACAGGCAGTTACATGCTCCAGAGTGGAGAGGATACCATCAGAATGCAACTGGAGGCCTTATTCTATGGATGCCGACCCTACTGTTACACAGTAAAAATACAAATCCCCAACATCAATTTTGACTCCCAACACTCAGCAACCAATATGACTTCCGACACTTGCACATGCAGTAGGTGTGATTATCCTAGCAGGTAAACAAAATCCTACCTACATCGCGCCAGATTATAGTTGGTATCAGAAGAAAGTCATCATTAGATAACAAGAAGAACTTAAGGGTATATCACCCTAAGGGGCAGCCTGAGCTGCTTGCAACTTCTGTGGTGCATCAGCAGGCTGGAAATAGTCTTGCAATGCAAGGATCTCAATTGACTTGTTCTTCATGCTCTTGATGGCGTCCATGGTAGCCCGTGCACCATCCACGGTTGTGATTATGGGGACCTTGTAGGCCAGGGCTAGCCTGCGCAGCTGGAGCCCATCTCTCGAGTCAAGGTCATCGCCTGAGCTTGTTATCACCATCACCTGTATCTGGCCATTCTTAAGCATGTCTCTGGCGTTTGGCCGCCCCTCATGTATTTTCAGAACAGGCTCCACCGGAATGCCCTCCAGCTGAAGTACTTTGGCCGTTCCAGATGTGGCAATAATGTTGAAGCCAAGCTCACGGAACCCACGCCCCATTTCAGCAAGGTGGCGCTTTGTCAGGTCATTTAGGCTAAGGAACACTGTGCCACTTACAGGGAGCTTCTGTCCAGCAGCAATCTGAGCCTTTGCAAACGCACCAGAAAACTCATAGTCAATGCCCATAACCTCTCCAGTGCTGCGCATCTCTGGTCCGAGAAGAATGTCACAGCCTTGGAATTTCTCAAATGGAAGAACAGCCTCCTTGACAGAAACATGCTTAGGAATCACTTCCTTGGTAAACCCAAGCTCTGGCAGGGTCACTCCAGACATGATCAGAGATGCATATTTAGCCAACGGATGCCCGATTGCTTTCGAGACAAAAGGGACTGTGCGTGAAGCTCGAGGATTTGCCTCAAGCAGGAACACATCACCAGAAGGAGTGATAGCATACTGGCAGTTCATGAGCCCACAGACATTGAGACGCTTTGCTAGCTTTGTTGTCCATGAACGGATAATATCTAAGCACTGGGCTGAGACTGTTCTAGTGGGAAGGGAACACGCTGAATCACCAGAATGTATACCAGCTTGCTCAATATGCTCCATAATTCCACCGATCACGACATTCCCAGCTGAGTCGGCCAATGCGTCAATATCAATTTCAATTGCATCATTCAGATATTTATCCACCAAGACAGGTCGTTCTGGGTCAACTTGCACTGCAGTCGCAAGGTACTTGATCAATTTTTCATCATTGTACACAATCTCCATTGCTCGTCCGCCAAGAACATATGAGGGCCGGACCACAACAGGGTAGCCTACTTCGGAGGCAATAGACAAGGCATCAGACTCGCTTCTTGCAATACCTCCTTTAGGTTGCTCAATCCCAAGCTCTTCAAGAATTGCATTAAATCTTTTCCTGTCCTCTGCGGCATCAATAGAATCCGGTGATGTTCCCCATATCTTCACTAATCCTGACCCAGAAGCAGACCGCAGCTTCTTCTCCTCTAGATGGAGCTGTATCGGAAGGGCAAGCTTTAGAGGGGTTTGGCCTCCATACTGCACAATTATGCCATCTGGGCGCTCCAAATCAATGACATTTGTTACATCCTCAACAGTCAACGGTTCAAAGTACAAACGGTCACTGGTATCATAGTCAGTTGAAACTGTCTCCGGATTGGAGTTCATCATTATAGTCTCGTATCCAGCCTGACAAAAGATTTATATCGTCAGCATAAGTTATTATATAAAAAAGAGGGATTACAAAAGAAGTGTAGTAATCTATTAACTTGTGACATAACCTTTCTGATTTTAAAATATTTATGGTCATAATACTAATATAAGAAACACAACTGAATGAAGAGCACAAAAGTAAGGTGGAAACAAATGAAGCAGAAATAAACCTCTCGAAGCGCAAAGGAAGCATGGCAGCAACAGTAATCGAACTCAATACCCTGGCCTATCCTATTGGGTCCACCACCCAATATCAGCACCTTCTTCCGATTAGTTGGAGCCGACTCACATTCATACTCATACGTAGAGTACATGTAGGGAGTGCTGGCTTCAAACTCAGCAGCACAGGTATCAACGCGCTTGTATGTTGGAATGACACCTAATGCGGAACGTGTCGCTCTCACGTCACTTTCGGATGAAGACGTCGCAAATGCAATCTGCTTATCACTAAAACCCCTCCTCTTCACTTGATAGAAGTCATCCTTTGACAGCTGATCAAGGCTCTTTGAAAGAAGAAACCGTTCAACATCCACCAGCTCCTTGAGCTCTGTAAGGAACCACTTATCGATGAAGCTAATTTCATGGATATCTTCAACTCTCATACCTTTCTTGAAAGCGGCATAAATAGCATGAATACGATCTGGATTAGGTACACGTAAACTATATTTTATTTTTTCCCAATCCCAATCAAGTTCCTTGATGGGAGCACAACCCCACCCTGAAAATCCTGTCTCCAATGAACGGACAGCTTTCTGGAAAGACTCCTGGAAGGTCCGCCCCAGTGCCATCGACTCACCAACAGACTTCATCTGTGTAGTCAGTATTGGCTCAGAACCAGGGAATTTCTCAAACGCAAATCGTGGTATCTGCATATAGTAAATAAAGTAGATTAGCTGAGTTGAGTTAGAAGTACAAGTTCTGAATGACGATAAACATGACGAACATGCATCATAAAATATAAGTGATTAGATCATGATATGTTTATCTTGCAATATTATTTTCCAACATATGAATAATAATATAATAGCCGTAAAGACAACAAGTGAGACTATTTGAGAAAGAGATATGAGATATAGAGCAATTTACAAATATAGTCAATGTCCTTGGTATTATTAGGTTACACTTTATATTAAGTGTCGAATAAAGGTCATGCTTTACAGAATGATGAATATCTGGTGGGTCTGGAAATCAAGTACTGTAGTAACAACCAAAATATTCCATACACACATTCCCAAGTTGCTTGATTGTGGTATTTTGGGTTCTGATTTGACTAACATATGATCCAGAAGGTAAGAATGAAGCAACACAAAGTAAATCATGCAACAAAAAAAGGATGACTGGATAAGTCTAGCCAACAAAACAGTAGTCTGCTTTAAAACTAAAAAACAAAATCATTGAATTTCTGACATATAAGGTGCCCATGTTTCCTTTAACCTATCAACATATTTGAATGCATACATCGACGAAATATGGAATAAGCGATTCAACTTGTCAAATTATCTTGATGGTGTACTTGGCAAATAAATCATTAGCATTTGCTAAATGATAATGAGTACACGCATCATATACAGAGGAAGTATATCAGTGTACTAGAGTTGCAAGTTGCAGCAAGCTTCGTCTACACAACTCAAAGTTAGCAAGCTGCTAATGAACGTGGGATGGATGCAAAATTTCTAGTATATGAACCAAATACTATAGTCCAACAAGTAAGTTGAGAAGCAGATTAAAGAAGATAATACCTTTGTGACAACATAGTCAATGGAGGGCTCAAAGCTAGCAGGTGTCTTCTTTGTTATATCATTTGGAATCTGGTCCAAAGTATAACCTACAGAGAGTTTTGCTGCCATCTTGGCAATCGGAAAACCTGTTGCCTTAGATGCAAGAGCTGAACCATCTCAATCACCATCACCTCCCCATCTGCAGGGTTCACCGCAAACTGCACATTGGAACCCCCACACTCGACGCCAATCTCACGGATGATTGCCACGGAGTAGTCTCTGAGCCTCTGGTACTCCTTATCAGTGAGCGTCTGAGCAGGTGCGACGGTGATGGAATCCCCCGTATGCACGCCCATGGGGTCGATGTTCTCAATGGAACAGATGATGACCACATTGTCGGCCAAGTCACGCATCACCTCCAGCTCGTACTCCTTCCACCCGAGCAGGGACTTTTCCACAAGCACCTGCTTGGTGTGTGAGGCCGCCAGACCAGAGCGGCAGATGTCCTCAAACTCCGCCTGTTATACGCGATGCCTCCCCCGGTGCCACCAAGGGTGAAAGCCGGGCGGACAATGAGAGGGAACTCGCCGATGTCCTTGGCGATGTCCAGGCACTCCTCGAGCGTGGTGCCGATGCCGGAGGGCGGCGTCTTGAGCCCGATGCGGCTCATGGCCTGCTTGAAGAGCTGGCGGTCCTCGGCCATGCGGATGGCGGGGAGGGAGGCGCCGATGAGGCGCACGCCGAGGCGGTCGAGCGCGCCGGACTCGGCGAGGGAGACGGCGAGGTTGAGCGCGGTCTGGCCGCCCATGGTGGGGAGGAGCGCGTCGGGGCGCTCCTTGGCGATGATGTCCTCGACGAGCGGCGGCGTCATGGGGCCGATGTAGGTGCGGTGGGCGAGGTCGGGGTCGGTCATGATGGTGGCCGGGTTGGAGTTGACGAGCACGACCTCGTAGCCCTCCTCGACGAGCGCCTTGCAGGCCTGCGTGCCGGAGTAGTCGAACTCGCACGCCTGGCCGATCACGATGGGGCCGGCGCCGAGAATCATGATCTTCTTGACGCCGGCGAGCTTGTTAGCCTTGGTGGGCTCCGCGGCGAAGTGGCGCACGGTGACGGCGGGGTCCTGGGCGGCGCCGTTGGAGGAGGCGGCGGCGCGCGCGGAGAGGCCGGCGCGGCGGGAGGAGCCGTGGTGGCGGCGCGGGAAGGGGAGGAGGGAGCGGGATAGCACGGCGTGATGGGCGTGGGAGGGGCACGGGCGGAGCTGGGAGTGGGAGGAGAGCGAGGTTGCCATGACGGCGGCGGCCAGTGGCGGCGCGTGGGAAGGTTGGTGGCGGCGGGGGATGGAAGGGTGAGCGGTGGGGATGTAGGGTTTTTTGTAGAGGGAGGGATTAAGGGCTGCAAGGGTTTAACCCTCCAAATTTTGTATTCCCAAATGGGCTTCGTGAGAGAACGTTGGGGTGAGGGTCGAGACTAGTGCAAGTTCGCGGTCTTCCAGCCGCATCAAAGGGCCTAATGTGTGGGCAATTATCGTCCTTGACCAAGAGAACTCGGCACGCTATCTATTGGCACTATCACCACCATGTAGTGCCTCACAGCGGAGTGGACCCACTGATAGCGCACGCCATAAAGCTGAGGATTGAGGCCAAAGACAGTGAGATAAGACCACCCCTGGTCCCTCTAATGGATAAGCCAAACATGGTATCCAACATGTCACCGTAGCTTTACCATGTAGGCAACTTGGATTACAACGTGTGATTAAAACCAAATCTCTTTGAGAGGGAGGTCCTTATGAGTGGGATCCAATATTTGTTAGTAAAAAACTTGAGCTCGTGTCTCAATCACTCGCGTACAAGGAAAACATGTTTTCTGCACTCTAGATTCTTTTTTAGCAACAAACAAAAGAATAGTTTACTTTAAAACAAATAAATTTTCAGAGCAAAAGGAAAGTGAAATTTCCAGAGCAAAAGGAAGGTGTTACTGTACGGCCATTGTCCACCGCACGCAGGCACACACACAATATTTCGATGATAGGTCCTGAAGTTCGTTGGCAGTGGAAGATAAGGGACCAAGTTGAGGGTCATTGATCATAAGGACCGAAACTTATGGGACCAATTAAAAAGACGGGTTGTTTTGAGCGAAACTTGATTGCACATAATTGTTGTCGTTTGACTTTTAAACTTAAATATTCCCGTCCTGTTAGATCGAGCTAGGTTCGCCTTGTCTGTTTTGAAGCTTATTCTTGTTGTCAACGAGGACAACACCAACTCTGCCAAATAGATGATCTATCTATCAATATCTATGGTCTTGGACCATCAATAATGATTTTTCCTTGAAATTTGGATACTTATTGACCCGCTTACTTTTAATATGTTAATACTTGGGAATCCAGGTTCTTATTTATTTATAGTGAAAGTTATATGTCTCACGATGAAGGATATCTGAGATTTTCTGTTTATATAAGTTTTTTCACTGTTTCTATGTTGGGATTGGTTACTAGCTCTACAAAAAAAAAAGGAACTCGTGGGAATGTGTTCCTATTTATTTATTTATTCAATCTCCCTCCCTCTCTGTCTCCTCTTTCCTAAATTGGTGCTCGCCGTTACTGCGTCGCCTCGCCACCATGGAACGTGGTTATCTGATGTCTACTACACGGTCATATTCTTGTATACTTTGTTGGGCCTCCAAGTGCAGAGATTTGTAGGACAGCAGCAAATTTCTCCTAAGTGAATGACCAAAGATTTATCGAACTCAGTGAGGTGTAGGTCGTATCTCTCTCAAGCAGCCCTGCAATTAAGATAAGAAGTCTCTTGTGTCCCCGACACACCTAATACAATTGTCAGTTGTATAGGTGCACTAGTTCGGCGAAAAGATAGTAAAAGGCAATTGATATGCATGGTAAAAAGTGGTATTTGTAATCTGTAATAAAAATGGCAGCAAACAAACATGTAACAAAACTGAAAGTAAATGGTGTTTCAATGGTGGGAAACAAGGCCTAGGGATCATACTTTCACTAGTGGTAACTCTCAACAGTGTTAACATAATTAACAAATGATACTTTCTCTAACAGTATGTAATGTAGATGTTACTCGGAGATTATTCTTTTGCTGGATCAGAAACAAGATGACCATTGCGTAGGGCTACAAAAGCTCACCTTAAAATCCGTATAAACAAACACCACAATTCCATAATGTCATCCAACACAAAGAACAACCCATGATAATTATACCGCTAATCTATAGTCTAGTAGAGCCACACACGATACCCGCACTGTCATTGTTGGCACTGTGTTGTCACATTTGACTCCGGAAATTATACTAAATAAAATCAGTTGAGCAACATATCCATTACATAAAGAAGGGGAAACATCATATAAATTCAACTAGATTAACAATGCTCATGATCACATAAAGATCACACCATGGGAGAGAGAGATAACCACATAGCTACTTGTACTAGCCCCCAGCCCCGAGGGAGACTACTGACACATGGCCATGGTGAGTAAGAGCTTGTTGGAGAGGTGCAGCCCGGAGAGGAGGCGGCGGCCCTTGGGGGCAGCGTCCCTTGACCGCCCTTCTTCCTTGGAGATGGTTGATGCGGCTAAAACCGCCCGTTGGAAACCCCAAGAGGAAGGTATGAAGCAGCACAGTAGCAGTTTTCCCTTGATTGCAAAACCAAAGTTACTGAACCAGTAGGAGTTGGAAGAGCTGCAACACGGTGTCAACAACAGCGCCGTTGAGATGTCGTTGACGTGGACCTGCGCACAACACAATCAAAATACTTTGTCCCAACGAAACAGGAAAGTTGTCAATCTCCCTGGCTTGCTGAATACAAAGGATTAAACGTATGGTGTGGAGAATAAAAGTAAATGCAAAAATGAACAGCGAGGAAATTAGTGTAGGAAACAGTGGAAACAGTGTTTGTATCAGTGTAAAATAAAGGACCTGGGTCCATAGTTCACTAGTGGTGTCTCTCCATAAAACAGATAAACTAACATGCTGGGTAAACAAATTACTGCTGGGCAATTGACAAATCGCAAGGGCATGACAATTCTTATTATGGCAAGAACATGTTCACTGTGAGATTTATTGGGCATTACAGCAAGATACATAGACCGCTTGCTAGGTGCATCTATGACTAATAATCCACCTGCAGGATAACATCCGTGTCTCCCACAAGTATTAAGTTGCAAGCAACAGATAACTGCAATAAGAAAAGTGTGTAATGTAAACAATGCAAATGACACGTAGACAAAGCAAAGTTGTTTTTTCCCTAGTGGCAACAGCACATTCACAGCCTTAGTCGTTCTGTCATTCGAGCCCAGTCTACTGGAGACATGAACCCACTATCTAGCATAAATACCCCCTCTTGGAGTCACTAGCATCTACTTGGCCAAAGCATCTACTTGCAACGGAGAGCATGCAAGAACAAAAATAACACATGTAGATAGATTAATGAATAAACTTGATCATAATTTCACAATTTATCAGATCCCAGCAAACACAACATGTAGCATTACATAAAGATGATCTTGATCATGTTAGGCAGCTCACAAGATCTAAACATGATAGCACAAAGTGGAGATACTGCCATCTAGTTACTGCTATGAACCCGTAGTCCCGTGGAGAACTACTCATGCATCACTCCGGAGACAGGCATGGCGGTGTAGAGCCCTCCGGTAATGATCTCCCCTCCGTCAGAGTGTCGGGAAGAGCTTAAGAACCCTCCCAAACTAGGGTTGACGACGACGGCGGCGACGAAACTTTTCGTGAATTTTTGATCGAGTGTTTAGGGTTTTCTGGATGAGGGGAATATATAGGCGAAGAGGCGGCGCTGGGGGCCACCCGAGGCGGCCAGATGACCCCTCTGTGCGGCCCCACCTTCTGCCGCACGATGTGGCATCTGGGCCCCCCGGGTCGCCTACTCGGCTGCCCTTTGGACTCCGTCTTCGTGTCGATGAAAAACTTGTCCCTGTAAATTTTCGTCCAATTCCGAGAATATTTCCCGACTAGCTTTTCTAAAACAAAAAGACAGCAGAAAACAGGAACTGACATTGTGGCATCTTGTTAATAGGTTAGTTCTAGAAAATGCATAAAAATGATATATATAATGTAAATAAAACATGTAGCATTTGATATAAAACAAGCATGGAATATCAAAAATTATAGATACGTTTGAGACGATCAATGGTGTTGGTATGGAGGAGTTTCTCCACCTCAAGGCGGCTGCATGGGAGGAGGAAAACTCGTGGCCCTTAGTGACCAAGGTTTCCTCCCTTTATATAGATTCTCGGATTCCTGTCATCCAATTTAGGGTTTTCAGAAAAACGGGGTGGCGGCCACGTCCGAACTCCGATTGAGCTGTTATTGGGCTTGAATTAAATCTATGGAAATTTCCAACAACTTTATAGTTCACGACATTTTCAGTTGACATCGTCTTTAATGGTAAAACTGACAATCTATAAAATCTGTAGGTGGACAACTTTCAGGAATGTCAGAGTCCACATCTAACAAGACTCCTTTTGAGTTCTTGTCAATTTTCAAGTAATTCCTACACATCAAAGTGTAAAACAAAAAAAATTGTGCAGTTTTGCAACTATTAATAGGTTAGTCCAATAAATGCCCTAAAATGATATTAAACTATTTTAAAAACATGTAGCAATGATATAAAACAAGCATTGAACAAACAAAAATTATAGATACTAGATTTAGGGGTGCGCCTTGGCGCACGGCCCCCGAACCCTGTTCTGACGACACGACATACACCATGCTAATAATCAACGGGTTTAAATAATTACATCCATATGTAAGGTCGAGAAGCAAATTAGATAAATAAAAGTTGACGTGGACACAAAATTCAAACAACGTTAGCATCGTGTGAACGGTTCCACTTTCTGGTCATGCATGCGTAAGTTATCGTGGGACGGTTCCTTGGCTCCCGTTCTCCTGACTCCTGAGTTCCACGCGGTTATTAATTTAATCCCATTGGAGTCCTCAAGTAAGAACAACACGTCAAACGAACCATGACTTTCATACAAATGTAGACTCGTGATACTGGGTACTCCAAGATGATTTCAGCGAATCGGAGGCACCATCCATAAAAAAAGAAAACAAAAACACAACGGAACCTAAGACGATGGCCCTGGAAGACTACACGGAAGGAACTTCCCTCGCTTGGCCAACTCGGTTTCCTCGCGGAGAAGTGCGTCGGCCTCGCCTAGCCCCTGGATCCTTTCTTTAAGGAGTTCAATGGTCGTCAGCAAGCCCGTGTTGTGCAACACGATCGAATTCAACTCGGCTCTAGCTTATGTCGCCTTCCTTGAATTCTCCAAATACTCGAACTCAACCACTTTCGCCCTATCCGAGATGTTGATACACTGCACGCGGGCGTCCTCCAGTCGCTCCTCCAGATCTACCAAATGAGCACAGAACGATTCGATGAACACCGTCCCAAGGGGCTTCCTCTCGCGCAAAGTGGATTCGTTGGCCCTGTGATTGTTATGTAGTATGAGAATGCATGAAGTACTTTGAAATAAATCGAAAGGAACTGAAAAGCAACTGAAAAGAAGAACAAAGGTCCAACCGAAGTCAAGGGAGAGAAGAGCCGCATCACAACATATCCTTAAATAAACAGATACCTGACAGTCGAAGAAGATCCTTCAGTGACTTTCCTCTTCTTCGCGCCGGCAGATCCTTCCGCGGACGACATGGTTAGTGCCGAGGAACAGAGAAGCGGTTTCGTGATGATAGGGAAGAGTGAAGGCAAAAGATAGCTAAATAGACCGAAAGAGGGAGACGGAAAATCGGAGGGAGAAAAGGAGTAATTAACCCATCGCCACAGGAACTGTTGATACGTCCAAAACGTATATATAATTTTTGATTGTTTCATGCTACTATTATGCTTTTGACACTTGTTTTTATATTAACTAGCTGGGTGGCCCGCGCAAATTGCGCGGCTAGAAATGGAATTAATTGAATCTTCCTATCTAATGTATTTATGTTCTTCTTGATACCTTTATTAGAACATTTTAAGAGAAATAAGAATTGAAAACTGTAAGTTTATTTATGATTATTACAACCTTCGTTCATAAATATAAGTCATTTTAGCCTTTTTTTTCATTCGTCCATATAACAGATGTATTTAGTGTGTAGCTTCGCTCATTTCGCTCCATATGTAATCCAGCTTAAGATATATCGAAAAGGTCTTATATTATGGGACAAAGTGAGTAATTTACAGAGCTTCGCTACTGCTCGCTCTTTTCAACTTTAATGTTATAAATTTTTCCACGTGTTACAAATGCCAAAACTGAGTAAATTCAATTTTATGTCTTGTAAGTTATATTGTGCAAAATAGGACTATGACATTAAATTTATATTCATTCCACAAACTACAACTATCAATTATATCTCATCCTATGGTAAATATTTTTTCCATTAGAAACATCAACAAATATCGGTAATGTGCCAGCTGGATTAATTCATGAGTCTTGACATCCTGTACTGATTAGCCCCTTCCTGCTCAAACTTGTGAACTACAATATCTCAAACATAATCGCCTCATTGAATTTATTATGGTGATAGAAAGGACGTGGACCAAAGATATATGAGTTTCACTTTCTTACATAGCGTAAAATAGTTAGCGTTAAAGTCATTGCATATCGATGAATAAACAAATGAACCTATTTAATAAGTTTTTTTTTTGTGTGTTTCCCCCAAACACCTGCTGTTGCAATATCTTATATATTTTCCTGTTGACCAAGTTTCTACGCATACAATCATATGTGGCCGGGTCTATGCGGTAACTATTCCTACCCTTGTATAATCATGCGCTGCCATGCTAAATTGACTTTAATTAAGTCTTAGCCTATCTTTTTCCCTATTAATCTCTCTCTCTTACGTGGGCATTATAAGTTTGAAAGTGTCAAAAAAAAATCTAGCAGAAATTTACAAAAGGAATTAGAGTCTATTTGAGTTGCACTTAATCATATAAATTTATGCATGCCGGAAGGTCACCCCGTTTTATAAGATAAGCATTATGAACTGATATTGTTTTTTGAAATAGTGCACTTCTCGTCTCCTCCTGCTTATTCACATCCTTTTACGTTTTTATGGGAGAACTCAGTACAAATAAGCCTGTAAATTATTGTTTCTGAAACCTGCAAAAATGAAGATGGAATAAAATGCCATAAAAGAACATTGTAATGTTTTACGTGAACTGATGCAGTAAGCTTTGGTAGCTGTTTCAAGCATAGGAGTCTGAGCAATTTTCTTTCTTGCGAAAAAAGATCTGTGGTGGTTTCTACTCAGCCATATAAAACCAAGGATTTTTATGATAAACATACTAACAAAAATAGGATTAATAGAAAATTAATGGCATCATTTGTCGAATGATTTTAACAATAATAATAAAAAATGACGAAAAATATAATATGCAATACTTGCACTCGAGTCATAACCGTTCAAGTTACACTTAATGGTGAATTTTTGTACCTTGTGAGTGCAGTCACCCGTCCACCATTAATTTTTACCTTGTGGTGAAGTTAGTAACTTGAACGGTTATAACTTGTACCTTGTTAGTGTCGTATGTAACACATCTTCTATATATCGTCCTACATACAGCTCAAGTCACCCGTCCACCATGAGACCTGTTAGTAATACATCGGACAGAAACTCAACATTAATCAAGAAAAAAATTCTTTTTATTCTATTACTGTGCCCTCCATCTGGTCCTTGCATAGATGCGGAGATCTTACCGGCTTATTTCGAGTCCATCTTCATCATGCATGTAACATTCTCTTGCTACTACAACACAGTGGCTCTAGGCTAACATGCGTGGTCATCAGCTAGTCTTATTTTGGTTCTCCAAACGCATCGTCCTACTGGGTTCGAAGTTGTAGTCCGACGACATGACTGTCCACGCCCACTCAGCCGTCTAAAGATCCTCGATTCCTCGCCGATACGCTGCGAGGTGCTGTCGTCGGCGGAAACTCATCGGAGACTTATAACTCGGCGACTGCTGTGATTGTTGTTGCACATAATTGGATGCGTGTTTCTGCCGGTATATATGAGAGAAACAGACTGAACAACCACAGAGCTCCAGGATTCCTCCCTCGTGCACAGGTTGCAGATGTGATTCCCGAAGTAGTTTGCGGAGGGTTGATCTAGACGAAGCATCGGAATTCATGCAATCTGCCGGCACGTGTGAATACGTATTCATCCCTGCAAATGCCGAGGGTTGATCTAGACGAAGCATCAGGATTCATGCAATCTGCCGGCACGTGTGACTGCGTATTCATCCCTGCAAAATTCTTCTCACCAACGGGGCACCATAATATGATTGTAATTTGTACAGCTATTACCTCAGAATAAATCCTTGCATCATGCATGGAACAACTGTACTACAAATTTCTGAGCTCGTGCAAGAACAAATTAGTGGCTGCTGGCTAACAACGGTAGCCCCAAACTCGTGGGCTACATGAATCAGAGTTGTTGTCCAATCCAGCTCGTCGATTCCTTGCGGCCACGGAGATCCTGTTCGCCACCGATCTAGGCTTAGCGTGGAGGACTGACTGTTCCTGATGTGGCCGAGCGAGGCCGTCGGCCGCGATCTTGCTATTTTTATGCTAGCATGATTTGCTGGAGAGAAATCGCACCTCCGGCCGCCGGCGAGAGGAACGTAGAATCATAGATGAGAAACAAAACGATTATGATGCGTGGAGAGCTGTGGCGGAGCGAGGCTGCCGGCATCCTGGCCTTGCCTTTCTTGAAGCTAGCCAGATTGCCAGGATATCAATCGCACCTCCTCCTGGCATGCCTCCTGTAGTAAAGTTGACATCGTCTTGAGGAGCCTGCCTGAAGGGGAAGCTTCTCCCTGGCCATGTTAGCTCGTCTTATAGGCTTCCATGCAGCATGGCGATTGACATGCAAAGCTTCACGTTGGGTGGTGTGGCATCGGTGACTGCTTCTTTATTGACCGGCGGCCTCGCGTGACTCCCGTCGGCTTCTCTGATCTCGATGACGCCATTGGCCGCTTTAGATCTCGCTGGACGATCCTTCGCCTCCCGATTTCTGCCGCCGTTGCTGCTCGGACACGAACCCTAGTAGTCCTCAATCTGAAGGAATTTTTGGTTTCTTATCTAGTCTAGGACGTGCTCTGCCGTGAATCCCGTCGACTCTTTTTTTTACGTGGTCGGTGGACTTCTAATAGGGCACGTACGCCTATTGAGCTTATCCGGGCGACTCCGTCGCGTCCCTTGCTGGGCCGCCGTTGAAGAGGACGCTGCCGGCAACACCAATGAACTCCTGAGATGTACGACTTCTCCATGGGGTTAAAAGACCTGTGCGTGTTTTGCTTTGAAATACGTTTTCCTTTTTCTTTTTTCTGATTTGGAGAAGAGCTCTTCTTTGGTTACATGCATCGTGATGGGCTGTAGTTTTTTGACGTGAGGAAGAGACTCTTCTTTCCTTACGCCGTGATGGGGTGCAGTTGTAGACGTGAGGAAGGACACTGGACACCCTATACGCGCATATCTAGCGTGAGATTTGTCTCCAAAAAAAAAATCTAGCGTGAGATCATAGTACATCAAATCTGGGCTGTCCTTTTTCCGTTGCTTAAGATTGGTTAATCCTATCCATTGATTGTCTTGTGTTTTAATTATATAATAGATTTTATGATTTATTTGGACTAACCTATTAATAGTTGCAAAAGTGCACAATGTTCTTGTTTTACTCTTTGATGTGTTGGAATTACCAAAAATACAAGAGGAAACCTTGTTGGAGTCAAATTGGGACTTTTCTGAAATATGTCTGGAAACGTTTTTCGGAGATGGTCACGTTACGACCAGAAGACGATGTCAAACGGAACAAGTCTAGTCGCGAAAGTTGTAGGGAATTGTCCGCCGAACGATCTAGACATAACTTTTTTCCAATTCCGAGTCCGGACGGCGGAGATAAGCCTGATCTACCGAAACCCTAGATGGGATGACGGGAATCCGTGAGGCTATATAAAGGGAGGAAACCTATGTCGTGGCCAACACCTCATACCCATGAATTGCAGCCACCAAAGCCACGTTTTTGCCTCCCCCATGGATCCCATCTCCATGGGGAGGGCTCCCAAGAAGTCATGAAGGAAGGGGGCTAAGGGGCGGTGCATCCTCTTGATGCCGGCGGCGCGGGAGGAGCCCCTCGCGCCACCGCCGGCGACGGCACCGCCCTGCGCTTCTCGCTGCCCTCTTCACCGTCTTCACCGCCATCTCCATCGCCAATTCCTCATTGTATACAGTGGTTCATCCTCCCACACACCTCTGTACCGCTCTATGTAAACATGGTGTTTGATGCTATAAAGTATTATCCTATGATCTATGTCATGTTTGCGTAGTTTCTTTGTCTTTTGATTGCTATGTTGAATGTCTTTGGTTTATTAGAGTTGTATGTTGATATGGTACAATCCTTTGGTGTCCATTATATTTGTGCGCGCATGGATCAACATCATAGGGTTTGTAGTATATGTAAAGTAAGGGGGTAGTTCTGCCGGAGCGACAGAAACCTAAGGACTTGAACCGGTTAGTTGCACGTATGGGAGTAAGAGGACCATTAACTTAAGGCTATGGCTGGGGAAACCTTAAAACATTGTTAGCATTTCCGGTTGCTTGCTAACAATCCAATCATATAGTATGTGTAATCACAAGTAGTTGAGTGCATGTATATTTAGCCTCTCCCACATGGAAAACTGCATCAAAGACAATGAACCAAGTATCTTCACTAGTTAATCTTGTACAAATCCATCATACTTTCCACCACTTTTCCACACTCATGGTTTTGTTAGTTTAGTGTTCTTTAGTTTATTTTATTACTGCAGCAACTAATTTTACTTGTTATTTATTATCCTGCAAAACTATCCTGTTTACCCGTATTGTTACTCTAGTTTTATTTCCTAGATAATACAAACGTTTAGTGTGCGTAGAATTGTATCAGTGGTTGATAGAACTTGAGAGAATACTTATCCTACCTTTAGCTCCTCGTTGGGTTCGACACTCTTACTTATCGAAAAGGCTACACACGATCCTCTATACTTGTGGGTTATCAACTGTCCCCACCCATTCGCAACTACACGCACACACGTTCCGTGATGGTTACGTTGCCACGCGTATGCGTTGCCACATACATGAGTGATAGAAAGAAACCAGGTACATACATATTCTTAGTTAAACCAAAATATAATAACATAGACGACAGTAGTAGAGTATAACATAAGACCAAACTAAACGATGACGCTCATGGACGGACTTCCGTGCTTCCATGGCCAGTACTTCGATCTCCTTGCGGATGCGACGAGCTTCCTGGCACTGCGCGTCAATCTTGTCTCGCAGAGAGTCGGCTAGCTTCATCAACCCGCTTAGTATCCACTTCTCTCATGATCTTCAATGCCCTCTGTTCCTCCGTCGCCGAACGAACATAAGTAGCTTTTGCCCGGTCGACATTCGTGATAGAATCTCGGAGAACCTCGGCCATCCGCCTGTCCCCACACCCGATCTGATCCCTGAGGTCGTTGAGAATCTGAAGCTCCGCCACCGTTTGCTCAACAGCCGAAGTGGATTCAAGGCCAGCGGCGTCGCAACCGTCGACTCTGAAAGTAAAGTGGAACCTGTGAATAAACAACGTTGAAAGAGATAGCAGTGAAAAAATGGTGAAACAAATACCCGGATTCAGTCAAGGACTTGTACTTCTTTGCAGCAGGAGAAGAGATCGGTGGGGAAGACATGATCGATTCCGAAGAAGTACCAATGCCAGCAGGCGGAGAAGAAAACAAAGTCGAAGTGGAGAAGAAACGTATGGGGAAGACAAGGAATTTACCCACCACCCGCATGAACGGACACACGTATAAATCAAGAAATTAACCGAACCGCTCACAACTGCACCAAACACGCCTTACCGTGATGTAGGGTGCAGTTACCGGGTTAAAAAGTTAATGAGGGAGACGTTACGGCATTGTCAGACGAAGAAGTAAGAGAAGCGGCGGGCACTGTATGACATGACGGAAAGGTCTGTCGGTTTTAATTGCCACGACTTATGTAAACGTGCGCACGTCGCGCGATATATTAAATAGATAGTCGTGGCGACTTGGAGAAGCCGGCATGATATGACAGTGCGGCAGGACGAAGAGAGACACGTATCGGACGACCAAAAAACTGACCAGAAAACTCAAGGACCTAAAACGATGCCTGGTGGTCTCTAGCTCGCAACGGTATCCGACGATGTCACGTGGACAGATCAACGGTGCGAGGGACAAACGATCAGTCTAGACGTCACGGCCAGATGATTGCGTGGATCACACATTCGCTGGGAGACCCTAAGAGGAAGGTATGAAACAGTATAGCAGCAGTTTCCCACGGTATGAAACCAAGGTTTAATCGACCAGTAGGAGCAAGAAATCACTTTTGAAGGTTGTTGGTGGCGCCGTTACTCGATCACCAACGTGGAATCTGCACACAACACAATCAAACTATTTTGCCCTAACGAAACAGTGAGGTTGTCATTCTCACCGGTTTGCTGAAAACAAAGGATTAAACGTATGGTGTGGAAAACAGTAGTAAATTGCAGAGAATGAAAAGGAACATTGTTTGCAGTTGGTTTTATTATCAGTGTAAAAGAATGGACCGGGGTCCACAGTTCACTAGTGGTGTCTCTCCATAACAGATAACTAACATGCTGGGTGAACAAATTACAGCTGGGCAATTGACAAAATATTGAGCGCATAACAATGCATATATATGACATGATGATTACTATGATATTCATGTGGGCATTACGACAAAATACATAGACCGTTATCCAACAAAGTCTATGACTAATAATCCACCGCCAGGTTGTCATACCGAGTTCCCCGTTGGTATTAAGTTGCAAGCAACGAATAATTGCATTAAGTAATGTGCGTAAAGTAAACAAATGCATTAGACCTAACGGCGTACACTTAAGCTAAGCATCAGTTATTTTATCCCTAGTGGCAACAGCACATCCACAATCTTAGAAGTTATTGTCACTCTCCCAGATTACCGGAGGCATGAACCCACTATCTAGCATAAATACTCACTCTTGGAGTTACAAGAATCTACTTGGCCAAAGCATCTACTAGTAACGGAAAGCATGCAAGATTATAAATAACATATAAGATAGATTGATAATCAACTTGACATAGTATTCAATATTCATCGGATCCCAGCAAACACAACATGTAGCATTACAATAAGATGATCTTGATCATGATAGGAAGCTCACAAGATTTAAACATGATAGCATAAAGTGGAGAGACAACCATCTAGCTACTGCCATGGACCTGTAGTCCAAGGATGAACTACTCACGCATCACTCCGGAGGCAGGCATGGTGATGTAGAGCCCTCCGGTGATGATTCCCCACTCCGGCAGGGTGCCGGGAAGAGCTTCTGAACCCTCCCGGGCTAGGGTTGACGGCGGCGGCGTCTCTGGAACTTTTCGTGGATAATGGCTCTGGTATCTAGGGTTTTCGTGTCGGGAGGAATAAATAGGCGAAAGGGTGGCGGCTGCGGAGCCACGAGGGCCCCACACCACCCCACGACGCGGTTGGGGTGGGCCCGCGCGGCCCCATGGTGTGGCTGGCTCGCGGCCCCCTTCGTGTCTCCTCTGGACTACGTCTTCGTGTTGGAAAATAGGAGCTTTTCTGGAATACAAAAACAGCAGAAAACAGGAACTGGCACTGTGGCATCTTGTTAATAGGTTAGTCCCAGAAAATGCATAAAAATGCTATGAAGTGTATATAAAACATGTAACAATTGGTATAATATCAACATGGAACATCAGAAATTATAGATACGTTTGAGACGTATCAAGCATCCCCAAGCTTAGTTCTACTCGTCCTCGAGTAGGTAAAACGATAAAAACAAAATAATTTCTGAGGTGACATGCTACAATCATAATCTTGATCAAATAATATTGTAAAGCACATGTTATGAATGAAGTGATCCAGGTCAATGGTCTATAGTTTGCTAGCAAGTAGATAATGAGCAAACAACTGAATCATATAAGCAAAAACTTTTCATGAATAGTACTTTCGAGACAAGCATCAAAGAGTTTTGCATAAGAGTTAACTCATAAAGCAATAGATTCTAAGTAAAAGGTATTTAACCAACACAAAGGAAGATTTAAGTTTCAGCAATTGCTTTCAACTTTCAACATATATATCTCATGGATATTTGTCAACACAAAGCATATAATAAGTGCAATATAGCATATAAAAATTGTTGCACCAAAGTTGACACTAGTGTTTGCTTCTAAGATAGAAAGAAGTAGGAAAACTGACTCAACATAAAAGTAAAAGAAAGGCCCTTCGCAGAGGGAAGCAGGGATTAAATCATGTGCTAGAGCTTTTTAAGTTTTTGAAATCATATAGAGAGTAAAAATAAGTTTTGAGAGGTGTTTGTTAATTGTCAACGAATCAGAAAATGGAAAGTACAATATGACCCCTGCCAACCAGACTTTTAAGAGCGGCTCCCATGAAGGACGTTATTTCTACCAGCAAGGCAGATCATCCCTCTTTCTCTTTTGTTTACACATGCAGATATTTCACTGTTTGTCATTGCTTGACTGATAAATCAGGGCAAAAATGTGAAGAGAATTAAGCGGTTAAAGTTGTAATTAATTGGGACTGGGCACCCCATTTGCCAGCTCTTTTTGCAAAATTAATGGATAAGCGGATGTATATGCCGCTAGTCCGGTGGTAAAGTCTGTTTGACAGTTGACATAAAGACATCCACCCCGTCCTCATGAGCTTGGTAAACATTGACACAAAATAGGAGTAATAAAGTTTGAATAGTTTAAAGGTAGCACATGAAAAATTTACTTGGAATGGCAAGGAAATACCACATATAGGTAGTTATGGTGGACACAGATGGCATGGATTTTGGCTCAAGGTTTTGGATGCACGAGAAGCATTCCCTCTCAGTACAGAGTTTAGGCTAGCAAGGTTATTTGAAGCAAACACAGGATATCAACCGACACAGCAAGACTTATATGAAAACATATTGCAAGCATTATAAGACTCTACACTGTCTTCCTTGTTAACCAAACCCTTTTACTAGAAAATATCTAGACCTTAGAGATACCAATCATGCAAACCAAATTTCAACGAGCTTTACGGTAGTTCTTCATTAATAGGTTTTAACTACATGATACAAAAGCTTAAACATGAACTACTTGATAACTCAAAACAATTGACAAGTATCAAATTATCCAATACAGTGATCTACAAGAATATGTAAGCTTTTTCCATTATACCATCTACCACATGCAACATTTTCTGTTCCAACCAAACACCAATCAATTTATTTCAACATAAACTCTCCAAACAATTATAAGTGAAGCAAGAGAGTACTTTCTTTAAAAGAACTAACAGCTCTGAATAAGAGATGCATGCAAAACAGGAGCTAAAAGCATAGCAATAGCTAGATAAGAATACTCAACAAGTATAAGTGAAGAATAGGAGTATTCATATGAAAAAGCGGAGCGTGTCTCTCTCCCAATCAAGAATGCTGGGTCCAATCAAGTTGACCATAAGAAAAATAAAATACTGAAAATAAAAGCACACAGACGCTCCAAGTAAAGCACATATGATGTGAAAGAATTAAAATATAGTTTCACTAGAGATGACCTGATAAGTTGCTGATGAAGAAGGGGATGCCTTGGGCATCCCCAAGCTTAGACGCTTGAGTCTTCTTGAAATATGCTGGGGTGATCCATGGGAGCATCCCCAAGCTTAAGCTCTTCACTCTTCTTGATCACATTATATCATCCTTCTCTCTTGACCCTTGAAAACTTCCGCCACACCAAACTCAAAGTAATTCTCATTAGAGGGTTAGTGCACAATCAAAAACTCACATGTTCTATAAGGACACAAACATGACCGTTACTTTTAACATTAGCTACTGCCACTGATGTTATGTGAAGCTCTTCACCCTAAAAAAGAATTCCACTCAACACTAGTAAAAGAGAGAATGCGAAAAATAAAAGACAGAATCTGTCTAAACAGAACAGTCCGCAAAGACGAATTTTTTCGAGGCACTTACGTTGCTCAGATCGAAAAACTTTAAACTAACGAAAGATGCGTACATATCTGAGGATCACGCACAAAAATTTCAGATTTAAATAATTTTTCTGTGATTTTACAGAATTAAAACGGTGAACAGCAGAAATCTGTTCCTGCGCAGAAATCCAAATCTAGCATCATCTTCCTATTAGAGGCAATACTTGGCACAACAATGCGATAAAATAAAGATACAAAGGAATTGTTACAGAAGTAAACAACTCCTTGACTCAAAAAAAAGAAAAATTGCAGAAATAAAATAATGGGTTGTCTCCCATAAGCGCTTTTCTTTAACGCCTTTCAGCTAGGCGCAGAAAGTAAGAATCAAGTGTTTCCAAGTGATGAAGCATCAACAGAATAATTTGCTCTAACAATAGAATCAAAAGGTAACTTCATCTTCTTTCTAGGGAAGTGTTCCATACCTTTCTTGAGTGGGAATTGATATTTAATATTCCCCTCTCTCATATCAATAATAGCACCAACAGTTCTAAGAAAAGGTCTTCCCAAAACAATAGGACAAGAAGCATTGCATTCAATATCCAAAACAACAAAATCAACGGGGACAAGGTTATTGTTAACCATTATAAAAACATCATCAACTCTCCCCAAAGGTTTCTTTATAGTATTATCAGCAAGGTGAACATCCAAATAACAGTGTTCCAAAGGTGCTAAATCAAGCATATCATAGAGTTTCTTAGGCATAACAGAAATACTAGCACCAAGATCACATAAAGCATTGCAATCAAAATCATTCACCTTCATTTTAATGATGGGCTCCCAACCATCTTCTAACTTCCTAGGGATAGAAGCTTCATGTTTTAATTTCTCTTCCCTAACTTGCATGAGAGCATTAGTAATATGTTTAGTAAAAGCCATGTTTATAGCACTAGCATTAGGACTTCTAGCTAGCTTTTGCAAGAACTTAATTACTTCAGAAATATTGCAACCATCAAAATCAAAATCATTATTATCAAAAGTAATGGGACCATTGTCTCCCACATCTCGAAAAATTTCAGCACTTTTATCAGGAACAGTTTCAGTGTTTTCAGGCAATTTTAAACGTTTTGCAACAGAAGTAGAGACATTGCCAACACCAATTACTTTACCATTGATAGTAGGAGGTTTGTTAACACTTGAGTTTACAGCATTTTCAGTAGTAGTAATAGTATAAACTCTAGCAATACTATTCTTTTTAGCAATTTCATCCTCTCTTGCCCACCTAGCATGTAAATCAGCTAACATCCTCACATTATTATCAATTTTAACTTGTATAGCATTGAGAGTTTTGCTCTCTTTAACATCATGAGGCATAGTTTTAATTTTTAACAAATCAACATCAAGAGCAAGACTATCAACTTTAGAGGCAAGAACATCAATTTTCCCAAACTTTTCCTCAACAGATTTATTGAAAGCAGTTTGTGTACTAATAAAATCCTTAAGCATGACTTCAAGATCAGAGGGTACACTCTTATTATTGTTGTAGGAATTACCATAAGAATTAACATAACCATTGCCACTATTAAAAGGATAGGGCTTATAATTGTTATTACCAAAATTATTCCTATAAGCATTGTTGTTGAAGTTATTATTTTTAATGAAGTTCACATCAACATGCTCTTCTTGAGCAACCAAAGAAGCTAAAGGAACATTATTTGGATCAACATGCATTTTCCATTTGTAAGCATAGACATAATAGTATCAATCTTATCACTCAAGGAAGAGGTTTCTTCAACAGAATTTACCTTCTTACCTTGTGGAGCTCTTTCGGTGTGCCATTCAGAATAATTTATCATCATATCATCAAGAAGCTTTGTTGCAGCACCCAAAGTGATGGACATAAAGGTACCTCCAGAGGCCGAATCCAATAGGTTTCTTGAAGAAAAATTTAGTCCTGCATAAAAGGTTTGGATGATCATCCAAGCAGTCAGTCCATGGGTGGGACAATTCTTTACCAATGATTTCATTCTCTCCCAAGCTTGAGCAACATGCTCATTATCAAATTGTTTGAAATTCATAATGCTACTTCTCAAAGATATAATCTTAGCAGGAGGATAATATTTTCCTATGAAAGCATTTTGCATTTAGTCCATGAATCAATACTATTTCTAGTCAAAGATAGCAACCATTCTTTAGCACGTCCTCTCAAAGAGAAAGGAAAAAGTTTCAGTTTAATAATATCACCATCTACATCCTTATACTTTTGCATCTCACAAAGTTCAACAAAATTATTAAGGTGAGCAGCAGCATCATCAGTACTAACACCAGAGAATTGCTCTTTCATAACAAGATTTAAAAGTGCAGGTTTAATTTCATAGAATTCTGCGTTAGAAGCAGGTGGAGCAATAGGTGTACTAATGAAATCATTGTTGTTCGTGCTAGTGAAATCACACAACTTAGTGTTCTCAGGGGTACTCATTTTAGCAAAATTAAAACAAAACAGAAAGATAACAACTTGAAAATAAAAGTAACTAATTTTTTTGTGTTTTTGATAAATAAAGCAAACAAGACTAAATAAAAATAAACTAAGCAAGACAATAACAAAGTAAAGAGATTGGAAGCGTGAAACTCCCCTTGCAGAAATCCTCTTGCTCCCCGGCAACGGCGCCAGAAAAAGAGCTTGATTGCGTGGATCACACGTTCGTTGGGAGACCCCAAGAGGAAGGTATGAAGCAGTGTAGCAGCAGTTTCCCTCAGTATGAAACCAAGGTTTAATCGAACCAGTAGGAGCAAGAAATCACTTCTGAAGGTTGTTGGTGGCGCCGTTACTCGATCACCAACGTGGAATCTGCACACAACACAATCAAACTACTTTGCCCCAACGAAACAGTGAGGTTGTCAATCTCACCGGCTTGCTGAAAACAAAGGATTAAACGTATGGTGTGGAAAACAGTAGTAAATTGCAGAGAATGAAAAGGAACAATGTTTGCAGTTGGTTGTATTATCAGTGTAAAAGAATGGACCGGGGTCCACAGTTCACTAGTGGTGTCTCTCCATAAAAGATAACTAACATGCTGGGTGAACAAATTACAGCTGGGCAATTGACAAAATATTGAGCGCATGACAATGCATATATATGACATGATGATTACTATGATATTCATGTGGGCATTACGACAAAATACATAGACCGTTATCCAACAGTCTATGACTAATAATCCACCGCCAGGTTGTCATACCGAGTTCCCCGTTGGTATTAAGTTGCAAGCAACGGATAATTGCATTAAGTAATGTGCGTAATGTAAACAAATGCATTAGACCTAACGGCGCACCCTTAAGCTAAGCATCGGTTATTTTATCCCTAGTGGCAACAGCACATCCACAATCTTAGAAGTTATTGTCACTCTCCCAGATTACCGGAGGCATGAACCCACTATCTAGCATAAATACTCACTCTTGGAGTTACAAGCATCTACTTGGCCAAAGCATCTACTAGTAACGGAAAGCATGCAAGATCATAAATAACATATAAGATAGATTGATAATCAACTTGACATAGTATTCAATATTCATCGGATCCCAGCAAACACAACATGTAGCATTACAATAAGATGATCTTGATCATGATAGGCAGCTCACAAGATCTAAACATGATAGCATAAAGTGGAGAGACAACCATCTAGCTACTGCCATGGACCCGTAGTCCAAGGATGAACTACTCACGCATCACTCCGGAGGCAGGCATGGTGATGTAGAGCCCTCCGGTGATGATTCCCCTCTCCGGCAGGGTGCCGGGAAGAGCTTCTGAACCCTCCCGAGCTAGGGTTGACGGCGGCGGCGTCTCTGGAACTTTTCGTGGATAATGGCTCGGGTATTAGGGTTTTCCGTCGGGAGGAATAAATAGGCGAAAGGCGGCGGCTGCGGAGCCACGAGGGCCCCACACCACCCCACACGCGGGGGGGGGCCCGCGCGGCCCCATGGTGTGGCTGCTCGCGGCCCCCTCCGTGTCTCCTCTGGACTCCGTCTTCGTGTTGGAAAAATAGGAGGTTCTGTCCAAGTTTCGTCCAATTCCGAGAATATTTCCAGACTAGCTTTTCTGGAATACAAAAACAGCAGAAAACAGGAACTGGCACTGTGGCATCTTGTTAATAGGTTAGTCCCAGAAAATGCATAAAAATGCTATGAAGTGTATATAAAACATGTAACAATTGGTATAATATCAACATGGAACATCAGAAATTATAGATACGTTTGAGACGTATCACCAGACTTTCTACACATACAATAATGGTTCAAGTCAGTCGACCAACATGCAAACACATATCGACAATCCCGGGATGACCGATCGCTGATGCAACATACCCCGTGACAGTGCAGGGACGAAAACAATCTATCTAAACATCACGATCAAACTGTTTCTATCGAGAGGTCCATGTCGCACGTCAGCCGCCGACATGACATCAGCACGATCGTGACGACGACTCGCCAGTCAAATGCATCGTCTCCATTTCTCTTTAGACCGTTGTCTCAGTCCCGTGTCGGCAAGACCGACTTGACTGACCGATGGAACTATACTACACAGACCATCGCCGAATACACCTCGTGAAGGAAACATGAGCATGATGACGCCTCGAACATGGCTACATAACCAAGCACGTAATCCGGCTCATGCATGGCCCTTCTAAAAGGTAATTGTTACGCATACAAACATTTCCTACCGCAAAGGGGAATAGATGGTAAGAGAATGTATGACCGGTAATTGATGACGAGTACGTCTAGGGAAGACAACTTAGAAACGATCAGTCGACTTAAGTCCACAACTTACGGTTAGTCACCTGACTCACGTACGGACGAACCCTAGACTCTTTCTAGCATTTTTTCCAGTAACTGGAACCGTCATTGACTATCTTTAGTCACAACTGGTTTAAAATGTTAACATTATATATTTTTCAGGACAACCGCTGGTCATTCCTACTCGATACCATGTCCAAAGCCATCGTAGTCGGCTCCAGCACATACCGTTGAACAAACTGGCCTTTACGCCGGCTCCAACACATGTGTGGAACAAACTGGACACATGTATCTTCTTAAGGAAGGAACCTGCACCGACTCTTCCTAAGGAAAGAACTTGACAGCAAAGTTTCCCGAGTGGACCGTCCGAGACAGGATGGACACACCGGTCCAAGTTCCGTGATGAAAAGCACTGAGCCGGCTTAGTCGGACAAAGCTAAAGGGTAGAGAAGCTCATATCCGATGGCAAAGAAGTAAAACCTAACAGGCTGCCCTCCCGAATTCTCCTCTCTTTCCCTAAAATTTAAACAATACCAGAAAAAACCGATCCAAAGAACAGCTGTTGTGTACCGAAATAGCTGCGCGCTGTTGGCGAACGAACTCCCGAAATATTCGATGCCGACTCCAGGTAACCGGCTGGATCAGACACCCACCATGCGTCATGGTGGGACTATTCATACGCGGATACTTATTTGCTACGGGTTTAATCTGTTAACATTGTATTTTTTAGTACAAACTAAAATAGAAAATTATGCAAACTCGATAACATGTTAACCAAAGCCATCCTGGTCGGCTCTAGCACATGCGTGGAACAAACTGGGCACATGTATCTTCATAAGGAAGGAACCTGCACCAAGTCTTCCTAAGGAAGGGACTTGAAACACTTGACGTGTCGGTCCCGTCGTTGGTCAATGATATTCATAGATGGACCCGTCTGCTAACGGAGACTGTACACGGGAAGACGGAGCAATTAACATGGAGAGGAACGCTATCCCGGCCGACTCCAGGGAGTCGGCGTGACGGATGGTGTATTAAGACGGAGAAACCTATGTGAGTCAACCAGAAGGCTTAATCGGACAAAGCTAAAGGCTAGAGAAGCTTATATCCGATGGCAAATAAGTCAAACCTAACAGGCTGCCCTCCCGAATTACCCTCCCTTTCCTTACAATATAAACAACATCGAAAAGAAACCGATCAAAGAACAATAGCTATGTCACCGAGATAACTACGCACTGTTGACAAACGATCTCCCAAAATATTCGATGTCGAGTCTAGGGAACCGACTGGACCAGACACCCACTACGCGTCATCGTAAGACTGTTCATAGACGGACCTGTCTACCAACTTAAATTGTACGCGGGAAGACGCAGCAATTAACGTGGAGAGGAACGCTATTCCGGCCGACTCCAGGGAGTCGGCGAGACAGATGGTGTATCAAGACGGAGAAGCCCATATGAGTCAAGCAGAACCAATCACACGACAACACAGACAAACTGGCAACTAAGAAGAAAACTTGATTACAAATGGGGCTGTTTACCCTAACTTCAGAGCTCGTTTGGAGCACATTTCTAATGACGTTTTGTCTTGCACGTACATAGATTTCCACTGCGTGGAATTAATGTACATTAGCAAGCCGGATGACGGACGACGGTTTGATGCTAGGACCATAAGCCGGCAACCTTTCCGACATGCCAACCTGTCAGCTCAAACATACATCATAACGATGGAAAGTGGCCGCCACGTCCTTGGAAAAACGATTCTTCTCTTTGAAGCCTCACATGCAAATTCCTTCATGATGAAGCCTTGGAATGCACGATGAAGCGATGCACAACATAAATTGTTGATTCACAATGACGTCACACGAGTATAATAAATCATAGATTTTGATGTCCTGTCGTTTGGTACTAACTTTCACATGGAACCGTAACCCAAGTTGCCTTATGTCGAACTCGTGCTGACTCTGTGTATTAAACCGGTTGTGAAGCCCAAGGGAGAGACGTCACTAAACCGGACGACATAAGGCAGTCTCGCCGGCATCCTGCAGCCGCTTTGAACAACGTATGGTTCTAGGTCACCTAATTGCTTTCTGCTCGACTGATATAAGCTTCTCCGTCTAATGCACCATCCGATCACGCTGACTCCCTGGAGTCGGCGCGAACAGAGAGGGAACAACACCGTCGGCGACAGTCCCGTCAATCCTCAGCAGCAAAAGAGTGCCAGACACCACACATCTCCCAGGACAAAAACAAAACTCTGCCCACCTAGCGCGTAGAGTCGACGGAGTAGAGACGGCCAAGGAACGCGTCGACAACCCAGTAGGACAAAAATATTGGCCAAACAGAAGGAAAAACAACAAACAAAAGATCAGATATTCCAACAGACGAAAAAAGATTTGCATTAAGACGGAACCTAGAGTCGGCGGGGTCGGGTGGTGCATTAAGACGGGAACCTGGAGTCGGTAGGGTCGGGTGGTGCACCCGGTCAGCCATCGGTGGATACTCGAGGGATTTCTAAATCAATAGGTGATACCCGATGACGTAGTTACCTGCGTCAAAAGAATATGGGTTAGGTTGAGACTCCAAGTGCAGAGTGTGTAGTAAGTGGAAGACGTGTTTTCCCCACAAGGGGTGACTCGAGGGTTTAATATCGAACTCTCGGGGAATCAATAGTGAAGATTTATCTTTCCTATCCTTCTTTTGGTTACCTACAAAACAAAGTAAATGTTTTGGTCCTCAACCTCACCTAGTGGTTGTCAAGCACAAGGTGTGAGAATAATATCAAGATAATATGCAATGCAAACAAGAAATAAATATGCAATGGTGGTAAATAAATATGCAAGGATGGTGGTAGCAATGATAAATGATATTTTTGGGTTTTATATGATGAATGCAAGATGTAAAAGCGTTTTTGTATTTTCGGATTTTTAAATGGCAGAAAATGGAAAAGTGGTAAAAGTGGTTGGAAAGGTGTTTCTTATGATTAAAAATGGACCGGGGTTCATGGTTTCACAAATGCACTCTCTCTTTAATAAAGTGGTAGACAATGGAACACTAGAGTTGACATATGAGATTGCAAACAACAGTTTAATGACAAGTTATAATTATATGGGCATCACGTCCTAACATAGAGACCTTTTGGTTATTAGTCTCTCTTATACTCCACCAAGATGCGAACTAAATCATAACAACTCAGTAATTAAGATAACTCAGAGTATAGCAATAAGTATCATGACATGAAGTTAAAATAAGAACATGCTAGATCTAGTCATGGAGTAGTGGCAATGGTCACACCCACATCTCCGGTAGCATGGTATTTCTTTTTATCCCTAGTGAGGCAACAAAGTAAGGTAAAACACCCAAGTGGATCGCAGAACTTTCTCTCATGTTCACTGCACTAGCCACCCCCCGTTACTCCAACTAATGCACACGTTCCCCTCACGCGCTCTCATAAACATGCTTGATCATGACAAGTAAATAAGAACGGGGTACATAATATGCATCTACTTTCATAACTGAAACAAAACCATTGCAATCTCAAACATATATTAACTCATAAAAAGATCCACCACAAAGGTATTACATAGATGACCGTAATCATGTTCAGCAGCTCATACGATACTAATTAGTGAAGCTCAAGAGAGAGAGAGAGAGATACATAAGTTACTTCCACAAACCCATAGTCCAGAGGTGGACTACTCCCTCTTTATCATGGAGACGGTGGAGAAGTCGTTGGAGAAGATGGAGACCACGCCGGCAGCGCCCCGCCGGAGTTTTCCCCCTCCAATCTGCAACTCCAGGTCTCTGTTTCGTGGTTTCTGTGTTTCTGCGGCGCTCCTTTCCGAAGGGCGTCGGGGACTATTTTTATAGTTGGTTTTAGGTCAAGACGGAGTCGTGGGCGAAAAGATCGACGGCAACGGAACCTCGAGGCTCCAGATGGTGGGTCCCACGCGGCCCCTGTACCTGGCCGCGTGGGCCACCCTCTTTTGGGCCTCAGGCCTCCGCTTATTCGCTTTCTTTGCTCCCAAGTCTTCTTCCTTCCAAAAACTGATGCTCGTAAATTTCCAGGTCATTTGGACGTCGTTTGGGTCCCTGAAACATTAAAATATAGAAATAGGGTTTTCTGCCTGTGCAGGGTTAATTTCATAAAAATAGGAAACATATCAAATATTCCCAAAATCATTATAAAACAGTGATATAACCCTTATATGATGCAAATATGACTGAAATATAAGTAAAATAATGCAAAGTTCATGTATGCATTTTACATGCATCAATAGGTCAATGGAGAATATGTTCATGAATATGTGCCTAGATCCCTCCTCTGAGTTAGCACATCCCAACGTAGCGAGAAAACAGGTTTTAGGTTACGGCAACAGAGGGAGGGAAATGGTAGGTTGAAAAATAAACCCGCCAAAAGCACCAACATCGTGAAGAAAAAAACAAAGCACCATCCTACAACACCAGAACGGTAGACATAACAAAAAAACACACGACTTAAAATATAAACCGTCACCTTCCTGCAAGGGTAAACCGACATAGCCCTACGAAATGTAAAAAATAAATCTATAAATAAATGGGCAGACGACAACTTCGTGAATAAGAAAACCAACATCGTGTAGGGGACATATCGATAATGGCTGTCCGTCTTAACGCACCGTCCGGTCACGCCGACTCCCTGGAGTCGGCATAACCACCAATCAAATTTATTCCTGGGCCTACCCTGTTCCGTGGAGAGTAAACACTTTACGCACCTAATTCCTCTACTACTTCTTGTAGATGGAAGCAATTCCGGTTGACTATCTTCTTACTAATACGGAGTACCAAACATATCTAACCAAAAACACAAAGAGAGGAAACAATCCTTCACTCGTTTCTTCACATCAACTTTACAAACGATTCTTCACTCGTAAGCCACAGATCTCACTCATACATACTTCGACTAAACAAAAGGATACGCAAAAGAAAACGTGAGAAAAAAAGCACGCCAAATCTGATCATGGTAATGCGAATATAGGAAAAATACCGTGGAACAAAGGAAGTAGCATCGCGAGCAACAAAGAAAACCCAATGGGGCAAGCTGGTGGGACATGACCCCGGAACGAATAAATAAACATCAACTACCCGCTACTCAAATGATCACCAGTAAGACGACGACCTGCACGAGAAGAAACATAAAAAAACTAAAAAACAGAAGGTGTGTAAAATAAGAAAAGTACGGAAAGTAGAAGAAAACACAAGAGAAAAGAACCCGAAGTAATAGATTAAACACCCAAGAACTAAAGCCCAACGGGGAGCCGGCAACACCCACCGACCAGGACAATTCACCACAGAAAGAAGAGGAACCTGAAGCCAAAAAGAAAATAAAAAATACTCGCGTCCGAAATGATCCCGGCCAAGACAACGACCTGCACGAAGAAGAGGCAAAAGAAATCACAAAACAATTATGAAAAACACAAAAGGAACCGAACAACAAAAATAGAAAACAAAAATAGCAAGAAGCCGATCTGGGATACACAAAATAAATCGTCTGCAAACAACGAACAAAAAGACATGGAAACATGAACACAAGTAGAAACAAAACGCATAAACAGACGGGGAACCAACGAATCAATCATACAATTAGAAAGACCATCGACGAAATATAAACACAAAAAATAGAAAGCCGACAGAGAATCGCAAATAGAAAAACGGCATAGAAACGCACGTACCTATATACCAGAAAGAACCCATAGCAGAATACCAAGAAAATAACCAAAAACAGCCATATATAACCCACGCATTCACCGAGGAAAGGATTCATAGCCGGATGAACCCGAGCAGAAAAGGAAAAAATGAATCTACAACCGGGATGAATCCGGCACACACGAAACGATACAACTATTTTTTTTTGAGAAATCAAATGAACACAGAAAAGCAAGTGGAAACACGAAGACCGTAGATCTGCAGCAAGAAACCGCCCTGCATAAAGGTACTGACAAACAAAACAAAATATCGTTAGCAACACGGCAGGAACACGGTAGAAAACAAAGATCGAATACAACGATCTGTTAACAAAATGGATCACGTAAAACAACGGAGCAAAACGTCCACCAACAGTGAAGACGTCGACAAAACACAAGGATTCACAACATGATGAACACAATCCAAAACGAAAAGAAAAATACTTGATTTTGCAGCCCGGGGTGAAGCCGACACACATACACGAACGACCCGCACCAAGAAGTCCGCCTGCATCAACATAGGAAAGAACAAAAGAAACCACGTCAGAAACACGGCAGGAAATAGTGAAAGCAACAGATCGTAAATACAAAAGGGAACACGAAAAAACTACACGACAAGAGGGCCATGGACAACAAAACTAATTAAACAACTCAAAAATCACACAATAGCACAATCACAACAACAAACAACAGAAGGAACAGATCGAACGCCGCAGCAGTCAAACGGAGTAAGAATAGAGAGGAAGAAGAAACGGGGGGAAATGGAGGCTGCGATATCCCGCAGATCCAAAAGACTACATATATACCTCCAGAGCAATACTGTAGTGTCGCGGCAATAATTCAACACGGTAGGTCGGTTCCGTCTTAGTGAACCAATGGCGAGCCGCAAGCGAGACAGAAAATCAGGCCTTCTGACTACCTGCATAGTGCAACATACCCGCCGACGAATGGAGGAAGGCCAGCTTGGACGGAGAAATCGGGCCCGAATTCTCCCTGACATCACGAACAGTGCAACAAATGCGAAATATCGAACATACCCCAATGTATTGTTGAAAATACGCAGCGAGAACCCACGCATGGGAGAGATCAGCGACGCAAACGTGTAGGGCAACCGACCATGGGAGGGGACTAGCCCACCGTCAGCGAGAGAGGGGGAGGAAGCACGTATGAAGAAAGCTATCACAGAGGGGCACCGCTAAAACCTAGTACGGTAAACGAACAAAATCGACCAATGGGAGGAACGCAGTGCGAATCTGCACCGCCCTGGCCCGTCCGCTGCACCGATTAAACATGCAGCGTGAGGTTGACGGGCGGGCCCTCGGGCTACAGGGTGCATCCATGTAGGATGTCAGCGAGAGTGGGTGCAATATGGTTGGTACGGTTAGCGACTTTGCAAATCCCTGTTCATTCCGACTCCAGGAGCCGGCAGGGATCGGACGGAGCGGAGGCACGGAGCGGGGAGGATCGGACGGCCAGAAAGCCCAAATCGCTAAGGAGCCTCCAATGGGTCTCACCGTTTATATCTTTAGATGTTTCAGACCTATAACATCCCCAAGCTTAATTCTTCCTGGTCCTCGAGTAGGTTTATGCTAACAAAAATAATTTTTGATGTGGCATGCCACCAACACAATCTTGATCAAGTAGTAATGTAAAGCACATGAACTGAGATAAAGTGATCCAAAACAATTGCCTATAGTTGATATAAAGTAAACAATGAGTAAGCAAGTTGGATCATCTAAATAAAAACTTTTCATGAATAGTACTTTGAAGTCATGAAACCATAAAATTTGACATAGCTGTTAGCTCACCAAGCAATATTTCCTTGTCAAAAGTGTTTAATCAACACAAAGGAAGATTCAAGTTTCAGCAATATTTGAACTTTCAACATATTTATCTCATGAATAAAGTCAATACAAAGAATCATAGTTAGACATAGAGATAACATATAACTAGACTTGTACCCAGGGTCAACACTAGGTGTTTGCTTGTGGAGAGAAATGTTGGAATGGGAAAAACTGACTCAACATAAAAGTAAAAGATAGGCCCTTCGCGGAGGGAAGCAGGGATTAATCGTGTGCTAGAGCTTTTTAGTTTTGAAAACATATATAGATATAAAAAAATTGGGAGGTGCATGCTTTCGTCAACAAATGGCAATAGACAACTCAAGATTACCCATGCTAAATGGAGCTTTTTAAGAGCGGCTCCAGTCGGGGATATTCCCCCCGGGTAACCGCAAGCACAAGGAATCTTCCGGGTTCGCCCTCCGAGCCAGACGTCCGGATCCGGCTGCCGGCCGCATGGCCTCGCTGGCACCTTGGATCCCCTTCGTAGGCGCCCAAGGACTAGAAGACAAGAGGAACATAGACCCTGCGCTGCTCCGCGCCCCCGAAGTCAAAGATGACGTCGGCTGTCGTGGGTCGTACCACGTGCCCTGCGATCCGCAAGACGGGGAGGGCAGGCCATCATCGCGCATGCTGGCACGGCCTCCCACCATGGCCACGTCCTCACCAGCGGCCTGTCTCCGCTACCCGACCGCCGGGTAGCCGCCTCTATAACCGGCCGCTCTGCCTATATAAGGAGAGCCGGATCCTACATAGCAAGGGTTGGATCCCAGTTCGCCCCAGAGACTCACCTCATCTCCTAGAAGGAAGAGAACACTCGATACAGCTCAAGGAGCACCATTGTAACATCTTGTGACCACGATATACCACAGCTAGGCAGGAGTAGGGTGTTACCTCCACACGAGGGCCCCGAACCTGGGTACGTCTCAGTGTTCACCTTGCTCGTATCCAATCCCGTGTACACGCTGTCACACGCCACCTGTGTCCCCACGCAAGAAGTCACCCTCCGTGACATATGTTGTGCACCATACCACGACATTTGGCGCCCACCGTGGGGCCGAGCGCGGCGACCGGGGTCACGTTCTGCACGGGACCCCTCACCGCTTCCGGCCAGCGCGTCGCGTCAGGCCTCATCCTGACGCTTGGCACCTTCGACTGCATCATGGACAACGTCGCCTGCTTCGCGGACGTCCCTCCCACGGGCGGAGGCTCCATCGTCCACTTCGACAGCCATCGCGTCTACATCGACGTTGTGCCTAGTGATTATCCTGACACCGTACTTCCCTGTTCGGACACTCTGTCCATCTGCTCCGATTCCAGCGACGAGTCCCGCGTCTACGAGGAGGTCTTCACCATAGGCGTCGACCACGACGCGGACGGGCGTACCACTCGCCGCGAGCGCGGGAGCACGTCTTCCACGGCGGAGGATGGCGCGCTCGAAGCGACCATCGATGCGCTCCGTACGCCTCTCAACGTCAGCATCGACCCGGCAGTTGCAGCCACAGAACTAGATGCGCAGCACCAGCGCCTCGTCGACAGCGCCGTCAAGGTCGCCGGCACCAAACGCCGCCTCGCCGCTAGGATGCGCGAATAGGACTCCGCCCACAACATCACCCCGGTCCGCGACCACACCAACCGGTTGGAGGAGATCCGCCGCAAGGGAGGTGCGCTTGGCGGCCGGCTGAACGAAGATCCCATCCGGCAAAAACATGCGCGCGGCCCAAGCTGCCTCGCGCGAGCTCGATAACCTCTAGGGCGACGAGCTGGCCGCCCAGTGCTTGCGAGTCCAGCAGCTTCTCGACGCCGCCAACCGGATGCAGGCTGCGTTGGACGCTGACGCGACCCCCCACTCGAAGACCAGCAAGTCCAGAGGAGCTTCCTCATTAGCCGGCAACAAGCAGCGGGCATCCGACGAACCTGAGAAGAGCGCTAACTCGGGCAAATACAAGCACCGCCCCGACGAGCAAGACTGCACCCATCACGCTGATGGTCGGCGAGAGGATGGCCGAGATACTGGCTATTGTACCCGTCACGTCGGCACCCGACAAAATGATGACCGGGACCGTGACAGAGCACGGACCGGGAATGGGAAGGCCAACCCTGAGCCGACTCGGGCTGGCGGCAAGGCGCCCGTCGGTGGCCGGCTAGGCCCTCTGGGCCGGAACCCGATGCCGACGTGCGTGGTCGCATCAACAAAGTGGCCGCCTCGCGTGCCATCGAAGAGGAGGATTGCCACGGCCACGACTGCCTCGGCCCCCGCATCCGGAAGGAGCCGTTCCCGTCTCGCTTCTACCTCCCCCGAGACGCCCAAGTGCAATGGCTCCACCAAGCTGGAAGATTGGCTGTTGGACTACCTCACCGCGGTCGGCATAGCCGGCGGCAACAAGAGGGTGGCCGTGCGCTACGTCCCACTCATGCTGGTGGGCACAGCCCGCACCTGGCTGAACAGCCTGCCGGACGGCAGCATCAACACTTGGCTGGACTTCGAGGAAGTCTTCGTCGGGAACTTCAACATCACCTACAAGCGCCCGGGTCGCCCACGCCACTTGCATCTTTGCACCCAAGGCGAGAAGGAGTCCGACCGCGACTACCTCACCCGCTGGTCCGAGCTGCGCAACTCCTGCGAGGGCATCAACGAGCCGAGGCCATCCGTTACTTCACTGACGGCTGCCACAACGACACCATGCTCAAGCACAAGCTCCTGCGGGCGGAGCCGGACACCATGGCCTACCTCCTAGACATCGCCGAGAAGTATGCCACAGCTGACTCTGCCTTGAAGGCTCCGGTCCGGCTATCCGACCCCGCCAAGTCGGCTGCCGGCGAGGTGAAGAAGAAAGATCCGCCCCGAGACCGTGATGAGGCCGGCTCCTCCAGGCGATACGCGGACGGCCGGCGCGACGACCGCAACAAGAGGAAGGGTCTGTACTCAGAAAACCGCCGCGACTCTCAGTACGTCGCTCTTGGCGAGGAAGGCCGCCGTCGCCCAGACGGAGACCGCATGAGGGAAAGCCGCCCGTGGCAAAAGAACCGGTACACCCTCGACAGCATGCTCGACATGCCCTGCAAGTACCACAGCATTGACCGTAGCCCGGCAAACCACACCACCCGGCAGTGCAGCTGGACAGCTCGGATCGCCCGCGGCGAGGGCCTGCCCGCAGCCTCTCCCCGCGCACACGGCTTACGGCAACCGCGACAACAACCGCAACCGCAGCGACGATCGCGGCCGCGACGGCGACCGCCGGGCACCCGACAACCAACATCGGACTCCGCCTCGTCGGTCCCCGGCTCGGCAACCCGACAACCGCGGAGCTTTCCCCAACCGGGATGCTGCCTATGTCATCTACACTAGCGAGCGCGATGACAAGCGTGCTAGGCGACATCGTCACGCAGAGGTGAACACCACCGTTCCTCCCTTCCCCCAGTACATGAACTGGTCGGAGAAGCCCATCACCTGGGGACGCGAGGACCACCCGGCAGTCATGCCTCGGCCAGGCGGCTACGCGCTGCTCATGGACCCGATCATCCTCACAGACAGCACCGCCGTCACGTTCTCCCGCGTCCTCATCGACGGCGGCAGCAGCATCAACATACTCTACCGCGACACGGAGGAGAAGCTAGGCATCAACATGAGCCGCCTGGAACCCAGCTCGACGACCTTCCATGGCATAGTGCCGGGGCTCTCGTGTTCCCCGATGGGCCAGATCAAGCTAGATGTCATCTTCGACACAAAGGAGAACTACCGCCGCGAGCCGATTTAGTTCGAGGTGGTGGACCACCTGAGCCCGTACCACGCGATACTCGGGCGCCCCACCCTCGCCAAGTTCATGGCCGTCCCCCACTATGCATACCTGAAGATGAAGATGCCGGGTGAGAAGGGCATCATCACCGTCGTAGGCGACTACCGACGCTCTCTGGACTACGTGTCGGCCGGCGGAAAAATGGTGGATGCCATCCTCCTCGCCGCGGAGTTGAAGGAAATCAAGCGCAAGGTGGCCAGCGACCCGACTCCGGCTCCCGATGCCAAGAAGCTGGCGGGCGAGTCCGCCTTCAAAGCCGCCAAAGATACCAGGAAGGTTCTCCTCGACCCGACCGACCCCACCAAATTCGTGCTCGTCGGGTCAAGCCTCGACAGCAAATAGGAAGGCGAGCTCGTCGACTTCCTCCGTGAGAATTGGGACATCTTCGCGTGGTCTCCAAAAGACATGCCAGGTGTGCCGAGGGAGTTCGCCGAGCACTCGCTCCATGTGAAACCAGGCACGAAGCCGGTACGACAAGCCCTCCGCCGCTTCGCGGAGGAGAGGAGGAAAGCTATCGAGAAGAGATAGCCCGGCTATTGGAAGCCGGGTTCATCATGGAAGTATTCCACCCCGAGTGGCTAGCCAACCCTGAATGGTGTTGAAGAAAAATAACACGTGGCGCATGTGTATCGATTACACCTGCCTGAACAAGGCTTACCCCAAGGATCCCTTCGCCTTGCCCCAGATCGATCAAGTTATCGACTCCACAGCCGGCTGCGAATTGCTCTCGTTCCTAGACGCCTACTCCGGCTACCACCAGATCAAGCTAAACCCGAGGACTACTTAAAAACATCCTTCATCACCCCGTACGTGCCTTCTGCTATGTCACCATATCATTCGGATTGAAAAACGCAGGAGCCACCTACCAGCGGTGCATGCAGAAATGCCTGCACAGCCAGATCGGCCGCAATGTGCACGCATATGTGGACGACATCGTCGTCAAGACCAAGGAGCGGGGCACCCTCCTCGGCGACCTCGAGGAGACGTTCGCCAATCTTCCCCGTTTCCAGATGAAGCTGAACCCAGAGAAGTGCGTGTTCGGCGTCCCGGCAGGCCAGCTAATCGGTTTCCTCATGTCGGCTCGAGAAATCGAGGTCAACCCGGACAAGATCTCCGCCATCGAGCGCATGCACCGGCCCCGGAACCTGCGAGACGTGCAGAAGTTCGCCGGCTGCCTGGCCTCCCTCAGCCGGTTCGTCAGTCGACTAGCGGAGAAGGCCCTCTCGCTGTACCGCCTCCTCAAGCGGGCAGGCGGTTTCCACAGGAACGATGAAGCCGGCGCCGCCTTCATCGGCCCCAAGAAAGCCCTGTCATCCGCGCCAGTCCTCGCTCCCCCACTGCCCAAGGAGCCGGTGATGATGTACATCGCCGCCACTAATCGGGTGGTCAGCGTTGTTCTTGTGGTGGAGCGCATGGAGGAAGGCAAGACGCAGCTCGTACAGCGTCCCGTGTATTACCTGAGTGAGGTGCTTTTGACCTCCAAGCAGAATTACCCTCACTACCAGAAGATGGCTTACGGCGTGTACCTCGCCGCCAAAAAACTCAAGCACTACTTCCAGGAGCACCCCATCACGGTGGTGAGCTCTTCTCCCCTCTCGGAGATCATTGGCAACAAGGATGCCACATGCCGGATCGCCAAGTGTGCCGTCGTCATGGTGGCTCACCACATCCTCTACGAGCCAAGGGTGGCCATCAAGACCTAGTTCCTCGCTGAGTTCTTCGTCGACTGGGTGGAGACGCAATACCTGCCACCGGCTCCTGACTCCTCGCACTGGCTAATGCACTTCGACGGCTCCAAGATGCGCGGGGGCTTAGGAGCCGGCTTCGTCCTCTCCTCTCCAAAAGGCGACAAGCTGGAGTACGTCCTGCAGATCCACTTCACCACCTCCAACAACGTCGTCGAGTACGAGGCGCTCGCCCATGGAAGTGGTCCATCTTGGGCACAGCCTTTCCTCACCTACATTGTCAAAGGCGAGTTGCCAGAGGACGAGGTCCTGGCAAGGCAAGTCGTGCGCCGGTGTAAAGCCTACACCATCATCAACGGTGAGCTGTACAAGCGCAGCGTCTCTGGCGCGTGAAGCGGGAGGACGGCTGCGACCTCCTCAAAGATATCCACCAAGGCGAATGCGGCCACCACGCATCATCACGGGCCATCGCGGCCAAAGCCCTCCGTCATGGTTTCTTCTGGCCCACCGCTCTGGCAGACGTGGAAGAGCTCGTCCGCAAGTGCAAGGGCTGCCAGCTCTACCGGTCACAGCAGCATCAGCCGGCGTCGGCTCTGAAGACCATACCTATCACCTGGCCGTTTGCTATCTGGGGACTCGACATGGTCGGTCCTTTCCGGACAGCGCGAGGCGGGCTAACGCATCTCCTGGTGGCGGTGGATAAGTTCAGCAAATGGATCGAGGTGAAACCCATCAAAACGCTTGACGGATATAACACCATCGCTTTCTTCGAGGATATCATCGGCCGTACGGGTACCCGCACAGCATCATCACCGACAACGGCAGGAACTTCGCCAAGGGCGTCTTCGCGCGCTGCTGCGGCCGCAGAGGCATCCGCCTTGACCTCGCCGCCGTCTGGCACCCGGAAACCAATGGGCCAGTCGAAAGGACGAACGGCCTAATCCTGTCCGGCATCCGACCCCGGCTAGAAGAACCACTACACCGAGCTCCCGGATGCTGGCTCGACGAGCTGCCCTCCGTGATCTGGAGCCTGCGCACGACGCCCAACCGATCGACCGCCTACACTCCGTTCATCCTCGTGTACTGCGCCGAGGCAGTCCTGCCAGTCGACATCGAGTACGACGCACCGCGAGTGGTCCTGTACACGGAGGCGGAAGCAAAAGAGGCATGAGAGGACAAAGTCGACCTCCTAGAAGAAGCACGCGAGCCGGTACTGTCGAGATCAGCCATCTACCAGCAGAGCCTGCGTCCGCGAAATAGACCTCGTCCTCCGGTGGATCCAGGACAAGAAAGGCATGCACAAGCTATCCCCGCCATGGGAGGGTCCTTTTATCATAAGCGAGGTCCTGCATAATGATGCCTACTACCTCGTCGACGCGAGAAAACCCAGAAAAACAAGAAAGACACGTCGGGCGTGGAGTCGGAGAGGCCGTGGAACGCCGCCCTCTTCTGTCCCTTCTACACTTAGGTGTAAGATGTACGTACCCCTGTATCCAAATCATAAATAAAAGTAGGCAGTCCCAAGCTACACTCAGGGGCTAGCCTTTTTGTATCTTTTTCAGTTTGCATACCTCTTCCTTCTCTTGGCCGGCCTCCCGGACTCGTAACCCGGGGGCTCGCCGGTCGCCTGCGGCTCATTCTTTCCCAGAGATGGAGTAGTAACATGCACTAGCACCAGAGGCCCACTCTTCGGTTCCAGCCGCAGAACCGCAACCCGGCAGTTCGGCTGGCAAGAGCAAAAGCCCGAAGTCGCTTGCACGTGAAAAAACATAAGGGGAAAGAGCGGTCACCGGCCCCCGCGAAGCACCCAAAACCAGTTATGTAGACCTAAGTATTGTGTCATGCGCGTTCCGGCACCTCTTCGGTTCCGGCTGCGGACTGCAACCCGGCCAGCCGGCAAGAGCCTGCGCCTGGACGGCTAGCCGCACAAGAACAAGGTCGACATACTCGGGAAAGGGCGAGTCGTTTTCTTCCACTCGCATGAAACCTGGCGTCTCCTCTACTCGCATGATTTTTTACTGGCAAGTGCTCATGTTTGCCCCTACTTGTGAGTTTCACGAACACTGGAGCCCAGTCCCGGCCAGCCGGTACCCGGCACCCGACCCAGCTCCCTCGCCGCCAGCCAGCAAGAAACTCGAGGGCTGGGGACGGAAGAACCAAGACATAGAAGGAAAAAAGAGCAAAGAAGAAGTTCTGACCCGGCCTCCCTACGGCACGCCGACCCGAAACTCGGGAGCTGGGGGATGCCCGTTCGGCATCAAGACAAAGGAAAAACCCACAAGTACAAAAGCAAAGTAGATAAAGGAGCCAGGAGCTCCGCACCAAGGTTCACAAGTAGGCCCAACAAGTACGACAAGTAACAAAAGCAAAGAAGTTCTTTAAACACAAATACGCCTGGCATCCCGGGGATCAAGTTCAAGCTCCCGGTTCGGTGGTCTTCATCGGCTCCGGGGTCGACCCCGCGGCCGTCGTCGGCTCCCGACCCGGCTCGGTGGTCCTCGTCGCCTCCGAGGTCTGTTCAACCGCCTGCTCTGATCCAAGACTCTGCTCCACGGCTATCTCCTTCTCCACCTCCGCTCCAGAGGCACGATGTCCCTGAAGTCCACCATCCGCATAATACGGCTGGCGGCAAGTGCGACACCCGGTTGGTTGCGCAGTTCCTGGAGATTGGCACCCTCTCGGAGGCCGGAAGCAAGCCTCTTCACCGTAACATGCTTGTACCAGGAGAGCATCACCGCTATCGTCATCTCGGACCCCCCGTGAGCCGCCGTGTCCTGGAAGGTGTCCAGGGCCTTGGGTACGTCGTGGAGTTGGGCTGCGACATCAGCAGCAGTGTCAGCCCCGCCCTCTGGCCACAGCGTGCTGTAGACGTCGGCTCCGATCTTGTGGAACCGCTCCGCCAACTCACCAAGCGCGGCGACCCGGTCCTCGGTAGTCCCCTCATGCGTTGTTTCGCTGATGTCGGAGTAGAAGACTGAAGACCGAAGAAAAGGATCAAGACCAAGAAAAAGAAGCACAAAGGAAACATCAGAGACAGGAAACTTACGAACGACGGCCTCGTTAACCCGGGACAACGCCCTCTCCAGCTCCCTCTGGCGGTCCTCGAGAAGCTTGGTGGCCTGTTTGTGCTCACGCCGCTGCTTCTCCTCTTTCTGCTTCAAGAGCTCGAGGGCCTCCACCCGCTCGGCAAGCATGTCGGTGACCTCACCCTTCTCCCTCTTCGCCGTCTCCAGCTTCTCCACCAGGGAGTCCTTCCACCCGACGAGCATGTCGTACTCCGCCTCGCGCGTAGCGTTGCCCTTCCGCCGCTGCCCCGCCTCGACCGCCAGCCGATCCGCCAGGGAGGCGCGCTCACGCAGCGCCTTCATTGCCTCCTCGTGCTCCCGAACCTTGGTCGCGACCGCCTCCGCCGTCGAGTCTACACAAGGAAGTCTGCCTCAGCCCCGACACAAGATAAGGAAGGAGAAGATTTGCGAGGCAGGACGCTTACTCTTGTTGCTTTCAATTTGCTGCTTGAGCAACCGCACCTCGTCCTCCAGCTGCTGGTTTCGCCTCAGTGGCCCCCGTAGCGCGTTCTGGAGAGAGAAGGAACAAGTCAAAACCTCGCCGGTGACCAGTGATTGCGTGGATCACACGTTCGCTGGAAGACCCCAAGAGGAAGTATGAAGCAGTGTAGCAGCAGTTTCCCTCAGTATGAAACCAAGGTTTAATCGAACCAGTAGGAGCAAGAAATCACTTCTGAAGGTTGTCAGTGGCGCGCTGACGTGGAACCTGCACACAACACAATCAAACTATTTTGCCCCAACGAAACAGTGAGGTTGTCAATTTCACCGGCTTGCTGAAAACAAAGGATTAAACATATGGTGTGGAAAACAGTAGTAAATTGCAGAGAATGAAAAGGAACAGTGTTTGCAGTTGGTTGTATTATCAGTGTAAGAGAATGGACCGGGGTCCACAGTTCACTAGTGGTGTCTCTCCATAAAAGATAACTAACATGCTGGGTGAACAAATTACAGCTGGGCAATTGACAAAATATTGAGCGCATAACAATGCATATATATGACATGATGATTACTATGATATTCATGTGGGCATTACGACAAAATACATAGACCGTTATCCAACAGCGTCTATGACTAATAATCCACCGTCAGGTTGTCATCCGAGTTCTCCGTTGGTATTAAGTTGCAAGCAACGGATAATTGCATTAAGTAATGTGCGTAATGTAAACAAATGGATTAGAATAACCGGAGGCATCTTAGAAGTTATTTTATCCCTAGTGGCAACAGCATATCCACAATCTTAGAAGTTATTGTCACTCTCCCAGATTACCGGAGGCATGAACCCACTATCTAGCATAAATACTCACTCTTGGAATTACAAGCATCTACTTGGCCAAAGCATCTACTAGTAACGGAAAGCATGCAAGATCATAAATAACATATAAGATAAATTGATAATCAACTTGACATAGTATTCAATATTCATCGGATCCCAGCAAACACAACATGTAGCATTACAATAAGATGATCTTGATCATGATAAGCAGCTCACAAGATCTAAACATGATAGCATAAAGTGGAGAGACAACCATCTAGCTACTGCCATGGACCCGTAGTCCAAGGATGAACTACTCACGCATCACTCCGGAGGCGGGCATGGTGATTGATGGCCCTTCACGTAGTTACCCCACAACGGCGCCAGAAAACACTTTACTGACCCTTCGCGTGGTTACCTGCGTGAAAAGTAAATGGGTTAGGTTGAGACTCCAAGTGCGGAGTGTATGTAGTAGTGGAAGACAGTTTTCCCCACGAGGGGTGACTCGAGGGTTTAATATCGAACTCTCGGGGAACTAGTATTTCAGGTGTTATCTCCTTATCCTTCTCTTGAGAACCTGCAACAAAATAAATTGTTTTGTGCCCTCAACCTCACCAAGTGGTTGTCAAGCACAAGGTGTGAGAATGATAATAAAATAAATATGCAAACAGTAGTAAATATGCAATGATGGTAAAATAAATATGCAATGATGGTGGAAACAATGGTAAATGATATTTTTGGTTTTTTTATAATGTATGCAAGATGTGAAAGTGTTTTTGTATTTTCGGAATTAAAAATGGCAGCAAACAAAAGTGGTGATAAAAGTGTTGGAAAGGTGTTTCTTATGATTAAAAATAGACCGGGGTTCATGGTTTCACAAATGCTCTCTCTCTTGATAACGTGGTAGACAATGGAACACTAAAATTAACATGAAAGATGGCAAGACATGGTTTGACAAGTTATTAATAATATGGGCATCACGTCCTAACCAGTGGATTGATGGGTTCTTCATAGTGTGGCTTACAATGGAACCTCCCGGATGGGGTACCCGGAAGGGTTTTGGCTGGAGGTAGAAGAAGGACAGATCCTGACCCGGAGGAGATCACCTTGCTCTCTACCTTCGCAACCCTAGTCTAATCTTGCTCTGGTTCTAGCTTGTGTTCGTCCTTTCTTCGTCCCCCCCCCCTCCTCCGTGCCTTGGTCCTCCTTTTATAGGCTAAGGGGTTGCCACAGGGTCACGTGAGGGCATGAGGGACCTTCGGGATGAAGGACCCTCCTCATCTAGTTTAGGAGGAGACGTGGCCTCTCCTCAGGCTAGCGTCTCCTTTGGGTTAGGTGGGAGCGTCCGCCTTGGGGTGGACAGGAGCTGACACCACCACGGGACGTGCTTCCCGCCCGCGCTGCCTTCGCCTTGCTTCCCATGTCTTCCGCGGTGAGGTGGAGTGCTTATCCACAGGGACGTGGGGAAGTACCCGAGAGGGAGCCTGGCCTCCTGCCGGGAACTCGGGCTCTCGGGTCCTTCCTGGCCTTCTTGCTTGATTCGGGGACCCGGAAGGTCCCCAGGACCGGAGCCCTTTGTCGACGTAGGCCATGCGTGTCTTGACGGTGAACCCGCCAGCTTGACTTGAGTCTTGGTCTTGTCCATCTTCATCTTGGGCCCACATGGGGTGGACCCACTTTGGCAGTACTAGGGGAACCCCATGTTCCACTGTTGCGACAGTTGGTCTAGTGGGGTTGTCTTGACATCCCCAAGCTTATGGTCTTCACCATCCTTGGATAGCTCTTGGTGCAGCTCCTCTAATCCCTGTGAAAAAACTTCAAAACACCGTTTCTCCCATTTCTTTTCTGTGGGGTGATATTAGTAGTGATAAACAAATAGGTTCCTTGCTGCATAAAATCCTTAGGCAAAAATTCATATGAATGTCCAGAGAGTATATAATTTTGTATGCCTACTCATAAACTCAATTGAATCAAAAAGATTCAAGCAAAAAGCTCAAAGAATGCATCAAACAATATCAAGACAGAAACTGTCCAGAAAAACAGCAGCAGCAAAACGCATTTTTCTACCCTACTTAAACTCGTCAGAAAATTCTGCAAAAAATCACGTGTGCAGAGGATAAAAAGTTGAAACTACTGTTCAAATTACAGCTCAATCGGAGTTACAGATAAAAAAATGAAAAATCAAACCGTGCACAGACTTTGTGCAGGCAGAAAACTCTCCGAAAATGAATAGCAACTTTTCAAACCCAAAATAGGTAAAACTTGGTTCTTTATTAAAAATCCCAGAAACAAAACTAACAAACTACTCTCTTGTTACAGCAAGAGGACTCAAAGAAAATCTCAAACAAAAACAACCGGGCTGCCTCCCGTAAAGCGCTTTCTTTATAGCCATATAGCTTGGCTTACTTACTTGATAATCAAAGGGGACATAGCTCACGAGGGAGCTTGAACCTTGGTGTGTCCCTCTTCCTTGGGAAGTGTTCCATGCTCTTCTTATGTGGAAACTGAAACTTCACATTTCCTTCCTTTGAATCAATAATGGCACCTGTAGTACGAAGAAAATGTCTTCCCAAAATAATAGGACTAGAGGTTTTATTCCCCATGTCCATGATTAGAAAATCAACAGGCACAAAAGTCATGTGTAACTCTACCATAACATCACTTACTTTTCCTAGAGCATGTCTAATGGAATCATCAGCAAGTGCAAGTTCAATAGAGCATTTCTCAATATTTATAAGTTCAAGGACTTCATATAGTTCTTTAGATAATATAGAGACACTAGATCCTAGATCTAAAATGGCATGGTGTGTCTCTTTTCCAATGGTTACTAGTACCTTAGGGATCCAGATATCCCCAAGCTTAGGTGGTATCATAGCTTCTTGATTGTATCTAGCAATCTTTTCTTTTAAGACATGATTAGCAATATAGGAACCAAAACCAGCCTGGTTAATATTAACAGAAGGATCACTTGCAAATTTTTGTAAGATAGAAATTAATTCATGCAAGCTACACTTCTCTAAATCAACAAATGATTCCTTAACTTCACTAAGCATTTTAACTTCCTCAACTTTTTTCTCTTTTTTAATCCAAACTTGTTTCTTAATAGGAATTTCCTTCACATGTTTAAATGATGGGTTTTTCCTTAATAAATCACTAACACAAACCAACTTTTCCTCAATACTGTTGAGACTAATATCTTTTTCAAGAAATTCTTTCTCACATAATCTTAGTTTATGCATGACATTAACTAATTCATCATTTATCTTAGGAATAATATTTTTAGAAACAAATGCTAGTTGTTCAAAATCCTCTTTACTTGGTAGTTTCTCTAAACCAGTTTCGATTTTATCTTTAGATAATGCAAGTGCTACTGTGGTATCCTCTACCTTTTTCTTTCTACCAACAAAGTTACCAAAAATTCTTCTAAGTGTTATGGCCGCACAGGATGGTGTTGACAGGACAAAACTTCCACCTGTAGCCCCACCTAAAGCATTTTGATACCAAGGATCTATTCCATAATAAAAGTAAAGATCTAGCTTTTCATCTTCACAAGGTGTAGGATCTTCATAGTGCATCCTATTAATTCTAACCCAGGCATCTTTTAATGTTTCTTCAGGTTGTTGTTTAAAACTAGAAATGGAACTTAAAGGAAGACTCACTTTCTTTTTGCTTTCAAGACTCATGATTGCAAGTTTTTATGTGTTTTTAATTTTTTATGCAAAACTGAAAGTAAAATGACACTAATGCAACTCGAAATAACAAATGCAACACAAAAATGCAAAACTGAATATAAATATGCAAACCGAAATATAAAGATGATATGCAAGACAAGAACAAAACAAAATAAAATGATTGTAGGTAAAGATGGATAAGATGATGCTCATGTAGGTGCAACCTCCCCAAGCTTAGGTTGTTACACAAGCTGGTGATGAAGTTGACTTGATGTGAGTGATCCTTGGATAAACCTTTCAGCTATGGTTCCCCGGCAACGGCGCCAGAAAACGGTCTTGATGGCCCTTCACGTAGTTACCCCACAACGGCGCCAGAAAACACTTTACTGCCCTTCGGTGGTTACCTGCGTGAAAAGTAAATGGGTTAGGTTGAGACTCCAAGTGCAGAGTGTATGTAGTAGTGGAAGACAGTTTTCCCCACGAGGGGTGACTCGAGGGTTTAATATCGAACTCTCGGGGAACCAGTATTTCAGGTGTTATCTCCTTATCCTTCTCTTGAGAACCTGCAACAAAATAAATTGTTTTGTGCCCTCAACCTCACCAAGTGGTTGTCAAGCACAAGGTGTGAGAATGATAATAAAATAAATATGCAAACAGTAGTAAATATGCAATGATGGTAAATAAATATGCAATGATGGTAGTAATGATAAATGATATTTTTGGTTTTTTATAATGATGCAAGATGTAAAAGTGTTTTTGTATTTTCGGATTTAAAATGGCAGCAAACAAAAGTGGTGATAAAAGTGTTGGAAAGGTGTTTCTTATGATTAAAAATGGACCGGGGTTCATGGTTTCACAAATGCACTCTCTCTTGATAACGTGGTAGACAATGGAACACTAAAATTAACATGAAGATGGCAAGACATGGTTTGACAAGTTATTAATAATATGGGCATCACGTCCTAACATAGAGATCTCAAGTATAAGTTGTTCTCTCTCTTATGCTCCACCAAGATGCGAACTAAATCATAACACCTTAGTAATTAAGATAAATCAGAGCATAGCAATAAGTTCAATGACATGAAGTTAAAATAAGAACATGCTAGATCTAGTCATGGAGGTAGTGGCCAAGGTCACATCCACTCTCCGGTAGCATGGTATTTTTGTTTATCCCTAGTGAGGCAACAAAGTAAGGTAGAAAACCCAAGTGGATCGCAGAACTATCTCACGTTCACTGCACTAGCCACCCCCCGTTACTCCAACTAATGCACACGTTCCCCCTCACATGCTCTCATAAACATGCTTGATCATGACAAGTAAATAAGAACGGGGTACATAATATGCATCTACTTTCATAACTGAAACAAAACCATTGCAATCTCAAACATGTATTAACTCATAATAAAGATCCACCACAAAGGAATTACATAGATGACCGTAATCATGTTCAGCAGCTCATACGGTACTAATTAGTGAAGCTCATAGAGAGGAGAGATACATAAGTTACTTCCACAAACCCATAGTCCAGGGGTGGACTACTCCCTCTTCATCATGGTGTCGGTGGAGATGTTGTTGGAGGGAAGGAGACCACACCGGCAGCGCCCCGCCAGTTTTCCCCCTCCAATCTTCAGCTCCAGGTCTCTGTTTCGTGGTTTCTGTGTTTCGGCGGCGCTCCCTTTCGCGAAAGCCCTGGGGGGTCTATATATAGTCGTTTTTAGGTCAAGACGAAGCTTCGGGAAGAAGATCGACGGCAGCGGAGGCCCGAGGGCCATTTGGTGGGTCCCACGCGGTCAGGGAATCTGGCCGTGGGCCCACCCTTTCGGCCTTCTGGTCTCCGTTTCTTCGTTCCTTTGCGCCTACGTTTCGTTCCTTCCAAAAAAGTGATCCCCGTAAAATCTCAGGTCATTTGACGTCGTTTGGTTGCCTGAAACGTAAAAATATAGAAAAAGGGGTTTTCTGACAGTGCAGGGTTAATTCCAGAAAAATGGGGAAATTGTTAATTATCCCCAAAACTCAATATAAATCATGAATATAACCCTTATATGATGCAAATAACATGGAATAAAATGTAAAGTTCATGTATGCATTTTACATGCATCAGTGATGTAGAGCCCTCTGGTGATGATTCCCCTCTCCGGCAGGGTGCCGGGAAGAGCTTCTGAACCCTCCCGAGCTAGGGTTGACGACGGCGGCGTCTCTGGAACTTTTCGTGGATAATGGCTCGGGTATTTAGGGTTTTCGCGTCGGGAAGAATAAATAGGCGAAATGGCGGCGGCTGCAGAGCCACGTGGGCCCACACCACCCCACGGCGCGGCAGGGGGGCCGCGCGGCCCCATGGTGTGGGTGCCTCGTGGCCCTCCTCCATCTCTCCTCTGGACTCCGTCTTCGTGTTGGAAAAATAGGAGGTTCTGTCCAAGTTTCGTCCAATTCCGAGAATATTTTCAGACTAGCTTTTCTGGAATACAAAAAGCAGAAAACAGGAACTGGCACTGTGGCATCTTGTTAATAGGTTAGTCCCAGGAAATGCATAAAAATGCTATGAAGTGTATATAGAACATGTAACAATTGGTATAATATCAACATGGAACATCAGAAATTATAGATACGTTTGAGACGTATCAAGCATCCCCAAGCTTAGTTCTACTCGTCCTCGAGTAGGTAAAACGATAAAAACAAAATAATTTCTGAGGTGACATGCTACAATCATAATCTTGATCAAATAATATTGTAAAGCACATGTTATGAATGAAGTGATCCAGGTCAATGGTCTATAGTTTGCTAGCAAGTAGATAATGAGCAAACAACTGAATCATATAAGCAAAAACTTTTCATGAATAGTACTTTCGAGACAAGCATCAAAGAGTTTTGCATAAGAGTTAACTCATAAAGCAATAGATTCTAAGTAAAAGGTATTTAACCAACACAAAGGAAGATTTAAGTTTCAGCAATTGCTTTCAACTTTCAACATATATATCTCATGGATATTTGTCAACACAAAGCATATAATAAGTGCAATATACAAGCATATAAAAATTGTTGCACCAAAGTTGACACTAGTGTTTGCTTCTAAGATAGAAAGAAGTAGGAAAACTGACTCAACATAAAAGTAAAAGAAAGGCCCTTCGCAGAGGGAAGCAGGGATTAAATCATGTGCTAGAGCTTTTTAAGTTTTTGAAATCATATAGAGAGTAAAAATAAGTTTTGAGAGGTGTTTGTTAATTGTCAACGAATCAGAAAATGGAAAGTACAATATGACCCCTGCCAACCAGACTTTTAAGAGCGGCTCTCATGAAGGACGTTATTTCTACCAGCAAGGCAGATCATCCCTCTTTCTCTTTTGTTTACACATGCAGATATTTCACTGTTTGTCATTGCTTGACTGATAAATCAGGGCAAAAATGTGAAGAGAATTAAGCGGTTAAAGTTGTAATTAATTGGGACTGGGCACCCCATTTGCCAGCTCTTTTTGCAAAATTAATGGATAAGCGGATGTATATGCCGCTAGTCCGGTGGTAAAGTCTGTTTGACAGTTGACATAAAGACATCCACCCCGTCCTCATGAGCTTGGTAAACATTGACACAAAATAGGAGTAATAAAGTTTGAATAGTTTAAAGGTAGCACATGAAAAATTTACTTGGAATGGCAAGAAATACCACATATAGGTAGTTATGGTGGACACAGATGGCATGGATTTTGGCTCAAGGTTTTGGATGCACGAGAAGCATTCCCTCTCAGTACAGAGTTTAGGCTAGCAAGGTTATTTGAAGCAAACACAGGATATCAACCGACACAGCAAGACTTATATGAAAACATATTGCAAGCATTATAAGACTCTACACTGTCTTCCTTGTTAACCAAACCCTTTTACTAGAAAATATCTAGACCTTAGAGATACCAATCATGCAAACCAAATTTCAACGAGCTTTACGGTAGTTCTTCATTAATAGGTTTTAACTACATGATACAAAAGCTTAAACATGAACTACTTGATAACTCAAAACAATTGACAAGTATCAAATTATCCAATACAATGATCTACAAGAATATGTAAGCTTTTTCCATTATACCATCTACCACATGCAACATTTTCTGTTCCAACCAAACACCAATCAATTTATTTCAACATAAACTCTCCAAACAATTATAAGTGAAGCAAGAGAGTACTTTCTTTAAAAGAACTAACAGCTCTGAATAAGAGATGCATGCAAAACAGGAGCTAAAAGCATAGCAATAGCTAGATAAGAATACTCAACAAGTATAAGTGAAGAATAGGAGTATTCATATGAAAAAGCGGAGCGTGTCTCTCTCCCAATCAAGAATGCTGGGGTCCAATCAAGTTGACCATAAGAAAAATAAAATACTGAAAATAAAAGCACACAGACGCTCCAAGTAAAGCACATATGATGTGAAAGAATTAAAATATAGTTTCACTAGAGATGACCTGATAAGTTGCTGATGAAGAAGGGGATGCCTTGGGCATCCCCAAGCTTAGACGCTTGAGTCTTCTTGAAATATGCTGGGTGATCCATGGGAGCATCCCCAAGCTTAAGCTCTTCACTCTTCTTGATCACATTATATCATCCTTCTCTCTTGACCCTTGAAAACTTCCGCCACACCAAACTCAAAGTAATTCTCATTAGAGGGTTAGTGCACAATCAAAAACTCACATGTTCTATAAGGACACAAACATGACCGTTACTTTTAACATTAGCTACTGCCACTGATGTTATGTGAAGCTCTTCACCCTAAAAAAGAATTCCACTCAACACTAGTAAAAGAGAGAATGCGAAAAATAAAAGACAGAATCTGTCTAAACAGAACAGTCCGCAAAGACGAATTTTTTCGAGGCACTTACGTTGCTCAGATCGAAAAACTTTAAACTAACGAAAGATGCGTACATATCTGAGGATCACGCACAAAAATTTGCAGATTTAAATAATTTTTCTGTGATTTTACAGAATTAAAACGGTGAACAGCAGAAATCTGTTCCTGCGCAAAAATCCAAATCTAGCATCATCTTCCTATTAGAGGCAATACTTGGCACAACAATGCGATAAAATAAAGATACAAAGGAATTTTTACAGAAGTAAACAACTCCTTGACTCAAAAAAAAAGAAAAATTGCAGAAATAAAATAATGGGTTGTCTCCCATAAGCGCTTTTCTTTAACGCCTTTCAGCTAGGCGCAGAAAGTAAGAATCAAGTGTTTCCAAGTGATGAAGCATCAAATCATCAAAAACTTCCTCAAAAACACAGCTTGTAACAATAGGCATTTTTGGTTCAGGTAATTCTTGGGAAGCAAATTTAAATAATTCATTATGTGATTCACCCTCAATTTTATCAGTTTTAAGCACATTAGGGGTTTTTGGTTGAGGCACTTTTCGAACATACATGAATTTTTGCTCTTTCCCCACAAAAGCTTTCTGCTTTTTAAACTTGATAGAGGAGAAAGTTGAACTTAGAGTATCCTCTAATTCACCTATCCTGAAGTTTTGATTATCATGGCCAGTGCTAGCTTCTAAAATAGCAATTCTTTTATTAATATCTCCCAGTGATTCATTAACTTTGCTAGAACTACCAAGCAAATCCGGCAAGTTTTTCTCCATGGACTCCAATTTTTTTATAACATCTTCCAAAGTAGTCTCAATTTTAAGATCATTAATAGGTGGTGTTCCTACCAAACTTTCAATTATATTGTGTGCTTCCAAAGCAGGAGTCCCCAGAAAGTTGCCTCCTGTCAGAGTATCTAGAACATACCGATACCAACTAGTGATACCAACATAAAAATTTCTAAGAAGGATCATGGTAGAATATTTTTTAGTACATCTACGGTGAGCATCACTGATCCTATACCAAGCATCTTTTAAACTTTCTCCACCTTGTTGCTTAAAGGACCGAACTTCAATTTCAGGGGTACTCATTTTAGCAAAATTAAAACAAAACAGAAAGATAACAACTTGAAAATAAAAGTAACTAATTTTTTTGTGTTTTTGATAAATAAAGCAAACAAGACTAAATAAAAATAAACTAAGCAAGACAATAACAAAGTAAAGAGATTGGAAGCGTGAAACTCCCCTTGCAGAAATCCTCTTGCTCCCCGGCAACGGCGCCAGAAAAAGAGCTGTTGCAGGGAGTTAGAGAGCTCTGAAATATTTCTTCTCCCCGGCAACGGCGCCAGAAAAAGAGCTTGATTGCGTGGATCACACGTTCGCTGGGAGACCCCAAGAGGAAGGTATGAAGCAGTGTAGCAGCAGTTTCCCTCAGTATGAAACCAAGGTTTAATCGAACCAGTAGGAGCAAGAAATCACTTCTGAAGGTTGTCAGTGGCGCGCTGACGTGGAACCTGCACACAACACAATCAAACTGCTTTGCCCCAACGAAACAGTGAGGTTGTCAATCTCACCGGCTTGCTGAAAACAAAGGATTAAACGTATGGTCTGGAAAACAGTAGTAAATTGCAGAGAATGAAAAGGAACAGTGTTTTCAGTTGGTTGTATTATCAGTGTAAAAGAATGGACCGGGGTCCACAGTTCACTAGTGGTGTCTCTCCATAAAAGATAACTAACATGCTGGGTGAACAAATTACAGCTGGGCAATTGACAAAATATTGAGCGCATAACAATGCATATATATGACATGATGATTACTATGATATTCATGTGGGCATTACGACAAAATACATAGACCGTTATCCAACAACGTCTATGACTAATAATCCACCGCCAGGTTGTCATCCGAGTTCCCCGTTGGTATTAAGTTGCAAGCAACGGATAATTGCATTAAGTAATGTGCGTAATGTAAACAAATGCATTAGACCTAACGGCGCACCCTTAAGATAAGCATCGGTTATTTTATCCCTAGTGGCAACAGCACATCCACAATCTTAGAAGTTATTGTCACTCTCCCAGATTGTCGGAGGCATGAACCCACTATCTAGCATAAATACTCACTCTTGGAGTTACAAGCATCTACTTGGCCAAAGCATCTACTTGTAACGGAAAGCATGCAAGATCATAAATAACTTATAAGATAAATTGATAATCAACTTGACATAGTATTCAATATTCATCGGATCCCAGCAAACACAACATGTAGCATTACAATAAGATGATCTTGATCATGATAAGTAGCTCACAAGATCTAAACATGATAGCATAAAGTGGAGAGACAACCATCTAGCTACTGCCATGGACCCGTAGTCCAAGGATGAACTACTCACGCATCACTCCGGAGGCGGGCATGGTGATGTAGAGACCTCCGGTGATGATTCCCCTCTCCGGCAGGGTGCCGGGAAGAGCTTCTGAACCCTCCCGAGCTAGGGTTGACGACGGCGGCGTCTCTGGAACTTTTCGTGGATAATGGCTCGGGTATTTAGGGTTTTCGCGTCGGGAAGAATAAATAGGCGAAAGGGCGGCGGCTGCAGAGCCACGTGGACCCCACACCACCCCACGGCGCGGCAGGGGGGGCCCGCGCGGCCCCATGGTGTGGGTGCCTCGTGGCCCTCCTCCGTCTCTCCTCTGGACTCCGTCTTCGTGTTGGAAAAATAGGAAGTTCTGTCCAAGTTTCGTCCAATTCCGAGAATATTTCCAGACTAGCTTTTATGGAATACAAAAATAGCAGAAAACAGGAACTGGCACTGTGGCATCTTGTTGATAGGTTAGTCCCAGGAAATGCATAAAAATGCTATGAAGTGTATATAAAACATGTAACAATTGGTATAATATCAACATGGAACATCAGAAATTATAGATACGTTTGAGACGTATCAAGCCGACATCGGCTCCAGGCACCCACGGCCACGAAAAACTCACCTCGACCGACTCCCGGATGATCCCGATCCCGGCCAGCCCGGCCTTGATGTTCCTCTCCATCTGACTGACGACCACGACTGGGGCCGCCATCTCACAGTGCTGCTCCAGTCTAAGGTCACTCTGGTGGCCGGCCTCCACCAGCTGCTCCACCTCCTCCATCGCCAGGGCCGCATCGACCCGTGCCTGGTCGCTGATCGGCTCCATGCCCAGCGGGCACCCCGCCTGGTGAACCGACTCCGGCTGCAGGACCAGCTCCGGCTGCAGAACCGCCGTCTCCATCATCACGGCGTCGACCCGTGCAACCGTCGGCTCGGGAGCTGCACCCGCCTGGGCTTTGGATGGGTCGGCCGCGCCACCGTCTCCGCCTTGCGCCTCGTGCGCCACCCGGGCGAAGTCACCCGGCTGGGGCAACAGGGCTCGAGGCGCGGCCGATTCCACCTCGCCATCTCCGCCAGCGCTGGGCAGCGGGAACCTGCCCCGCATTGTGTTGTCGTCGATCACAGACTCCATGGCCCTGCAGAGGTTGGCCACCATAAGAAGAAAAAATGAAAATAAGCGAAAGATTCCCCAGAAGCGCCTCTATGAAGAAACTCACCCGGGAGCCACCAGGCGGTGTGGTCGCCGCGGCGGCCTGGAGTAGAAGGGCTTCGATCTCTTGGCGACAGGCGGCTGCGACGCCCGGCTTGTCGCCCGGAGGTCCTCGCCCGCTTGGACGCCGCAGCACCGGCCGGAGGTGGGATCTCTTCGACGTGAAATATTTTTTTCCATTAAGCCTAACTAGTGAAATAAAAACAAGAAACAAAAAGATAAAATTGCAAGATCTAAAGAAGATACCTTCAAGCACTCACCTCCTCGGCAATGGTGCCAGAAACGAGCTTGATGTCTACTACATATTTCTATTCTTGTAGACTTTGTTGGGCCTCCAATTGCAGAGGTTTGTAGGACAGCAGCAAATTTCTCTTAAGTGAATGACCAAAGGTTTATTGAACTCAGGGAGGTGTAGGTCGAATGTATCTCACTCAAGCAACCCTGCAATTAAGATACAAGAAGTCTTTTGTGTCCCCAACACACATAATATAATCGTCAGTTGTATAGGTGCACTAGTTCGGCGAAGAGATGGTAAAAGTCAAGTGATATGGATGGTAAAATGTGGTATTTGTAATCTGTAATAAAAATGGCAGCAAGCAAACATGTAACAAAACTAAAAGTAAACGATGTCCCAATGGTTGGAAACAAGGCCTAGGGATCATGCTTTCACTAGTGGTAACTCTCAACAATGTTAACATAATTAAACAAATGATACTTCCTATAATAGTATGTAATGTAGACGTTACTCAGAGATTATTCTTTCGTTGGATCAGAAACAAGATGACCATTGCATAGGGCTTCAAAAGCTCACCTTAAAGTCCGTATAGACAAACACCACAATTTCATAATGTCATCCAACACAAAGAACAACCCATGATAAGTATCCCTCTAATCTATAGTCCAGTAGAGCCACACACGATACACGCACTGTCATTGTTGGCACTGTGTTGTCACATTTGGCTCCGAAAATTATACTAGATAAAATCAGTTGAGCAACATATCCATTACATAAAGAAGGGGAAACATCATATAAATTCAACTAGATTAACAATGATCATGATCACATAAAGATCACACCATGGGAGAGAGAGATAACCACATAGCTACTTGTACTAGCCCCCAGCCCCGAGGGAAACTACTCACACATGACCATGGTGAGTAAGAGCTTGATGGAGAGGTGCAGCCCGGAGAGGAGGCAGCAGCCACGGCGGTGGCCCTTGGCCACCCTTCTTACTTGGAGATGGTGTTGGTATGGAGAAGCTTCTCCACCTCAAGGCGGCTGCCTAGGTGGAGGAAAATTCGTGGCCCTTAGTGACCTAGGTTTCCTCCCTTTATATAGATTCTCGGATTCATGTCAATCAATCTAGGGTTTTCAGAAAAACGAGGCTGCAGGACACGTCTGAACTTAGATTGGGCTGTTTTTGGGCTTGAATTAAGGCTACAAAAATTTCCAACAACTTTGTCGTTCACGAGATTTTCAGTTGACGTCGTCGTCAATGGTTAACGTGACAATCTCTAAAATCTGTTGGGTGGACAGATTTCAGGAAAGTTAGAGTCCACCTTCAACAAGGCTCCTTTTGCGTTCTTGTCAATTTCCAAGTAATTGCTATGCATCAAAGTGTAAAACAAGAACATTGTGCACTTTTGCAACTATTAATAGGTTAGTCCAATAAATGTCCTAAAATGATATAAAACCTATATTAAAAACATGTAGCAATGATATAAAACAAGCATGGAACAATCAAAAATTATAGATATGTTTCAGACGTATCATTGTCCGCGGGAGGAGGTTGTGCCGCCCGGTGAAACCTGGCTGTGAACCCAAATCGGAGCTCGTCGTCGCTATCCTCGCCTTGCCACCATGGGTCGCCCAGCGAACCGGACCTGCGATCGGCTTGGGGCAGGTGCGTTCTGTCTCACGCCCGAGGCATGACAGCTTTGGAGGAGGAGTTCGCGACCATGCTCTCATGGAGACTATGCTTTCACCAAGGTCTGACGTGTCTCCAACAAACTAGTTGGCAGCGCTGGCTAAGTCCGGGATCTTGTAGAAGCAAGTAATGGTTGAAGTGTGTGCTTCACCGATGAATTTCATCTTTAGTTCCGACTACGACTCGTTATTTCGAGTGTTGTGGCATCAAACTGAGCTTTCTCCGTTGACATCGACCTTTGGGGATGCCTTAGTGTTGGAGCTTAGTTTCCTCTCCAAGGTCAACTTCGATGGCCTCCTTATGAATGCATAGGAACCAGAGGCGTTGAAGCGGGTCTTTAATTGCCTGAACGACGATATAATGAAGATTATATCGCCTATCGACAGCTGGACCATTGAGGTAATTGCGTGGTTGAAGGATCTATGTACCGTTCTAAAGATGTAAGAAGAGCAGGTTCCATGCATGCACCGCTTGGCAACGGCGTACCTTCAACCACCCGGTGATCATCCATGTTGAGAAGGTGTTGGGCCTAGCCCTGACATTAGGGGCGTCACGAGCAAAAAGTGTCCTCGTCGTTTGGGTTGTTGGACTGGCAGATCGACGACACGGTTTCGTAACCGTTTTGCGAGGACGTCCATATATTTGGAGGGCCAACTGAGCGTGGAAGAGTCGGTGCTGCCAATTTTTAAAGATTGAATATTGAAGATTAGAGGGGAACAACTGAAGCTACAGACTGAAAACTGACAGTGCATTGTGAAAGTAGTGAAGAAATTGGCATGGTGTGAATAGGAGTTTATGAAAAATATTTTTGAATAAATTAAACAAGGATGAAGCTGGTGGATTGAAAGTTTAGGAATTAAATCGCAAAACCAACATCAAGAAATCTAGCTGAAACATAATATTTGAAGAAAAAAAAACATGCCAATGTCAAGACCAAATACTCTATTTTGGGTTCTATACAAGAAACAAACGAGTGATGGCTAGAAAAGTTTGCTAATTTTCCATGTGTAGTTACTCCTCTTCGAACACTTCCAACAACTTGATCCAAGGTATGTTGTCTTCATGTTAGCATAGCACGATGAGCTTTAGGTTCCTCAAGAGATTCTTGAGATATCACTTGTTCTTCATCAAAAGCTTGGTCATCGTCTTGACCTTGGTCTTGGACACCAATTGTTGCACCACCATCATTGGTTGCTTGACCTTGTCCTTGATCAACAACGGAAGTTCTAGTGAGAGGGTGCGAAACTTTTGCCTTCCGGATGTTCTGGTCTGATTAGTGCATGTGTCCCGAAAAAGTCCCCTATATTAGTTTTACATGTTGTTTTTGTTTGTGCATCATCATGCCATCTCACCTTTCATGTTTTTGGTAAACACTAAAAGACTATGCCAAACCCTAATTTTAAACACTTGCAAAAGCACTATAGGGCTTAAGTACACCCTCTACCTATCCTTCAATTTTAAATAAAGCCCAAGTAAATATTTGGGGATATCTGGAAAAACAATTTAAATCAAAATAATGTTTGAAAATGTTTTGTAAACTTGGCTCCCCTCTATCTTTCCTTTTACCCTCCCTCTCTTTTGGTTTATTTCACTCTCTTTTTTCTATTTGCATATTACCAAAATCCTGGTATTTCAAAAATGGCTGTCGCTAGCCTATCGGCTCAGCCTTCCTTTGAACCCAACAACTAACCTGGTGACGAATTTACCTCTTTGCCCGCAAGGAGACTCTCACCTCATATTTTGTGTTCTTCCTCTCATTGTCGTCAGCCTTGTACGAACCCATCCCATCACCCTCCATCCCCTTGAGCTCTTGATCGGCGGTCGCTTGAGATCTCCTCATCCTATAAGAACCCCCTACAACCTAGGCACCCTATCCCTATGCTCTAGTGACTCCAACCCGGCCACTTCTTCTTTCTCTATCTTTTTACCACTCTACTAGCTCCTAAGAGGGGAACGAGTGTGTCACCGTTGGATCTTCGCTGCGCCGCCCCTCCACTCCTCCCCATGCCAAGAAAAGCGGCGGAATCGAATCAACACGGCCTCCTCTTCCTCCTCGTCAACAAGATCGTGTCCGACGACTCAGATAATCACCAAGAACTGCTTCTTCTTCCTCCGATTGTTGACACTTCCTCGTTGAATTTGTCGTCGTTTGGCCTCCTCTGACTATGAAAAGCACTCCAACGACCTCGTGGTGAGCTTCCAGTTAAATTTCACCTCTCCTCCATATCCTTCACGCTCCCCCATCGTATCCCTCTTGAATCTGAGCATGTCTTGTATGGTTGCTTGCTTCCAACACTAGTAGAAAATAGGCCTTCCGTTCGGAGCTTTAGTCCCGACCATGTTTGGAAACGGGACTAATGTGAGCATTAGTCCCGATTCCAACGGCTAGGACGCCGCACGGCTTTAGTCCCGGGTCAAACGGGACCTTTAGTCCCGGTTGGTGATACCAACCGGGACTAAAGGGGCTGCGGCAGGGTGGGGCCGGTGCGAGCCCCTTTAGTCCCGGTTGGTATCTCCAACCGGGACTAAAGATAGACCTTTATTCCCGGTTGGAGACACCAACCGAGACTAAAGCCGTCGTGTTTTTCATTTTTTTCTTTCTATTTTTCATTTAATAGGTAATAATTCATATCTTTAAATCTGTAAATTGAAATTTAACAAATAAAATGTCTAAATCGATTAGAAAAATGAGAGGAAACCAAATATGACAACTATATCATCTTTTGCTTCACAAAAATGCATTTAACTAGGCGAAATTACTTTCAAAAAATCGGCATAAACTCATTTAACTAGGCAAAATTAGGTAGAAATCAAGAAAATTCCTAATACTTGGGGATTATTCATAAAATGTGGAATACTCTTTGTGAAATTAGATGGGTGCCATTTTGCACCATATCTTTTTTGGAGGGTTTATTTACTTTATTTGATTTTTTTCAAAAAGCGGTCAAAATGGCCACCATGACTCTCATCAAAAGAGGTCAAATTTTCCAAAACTATCGATGTTTCTGTGATATAACCACTAGTTGTGTATCTTAAAATGATTTAAAAAAAATCAGAGCAAACTATCAAACACTTGTAATTCAAATTTGGACTACTTTTGGAAAATTAGCATAAACTCATTTAACTAGGCAAAATTAGATAGAAATCAAGAAAATTCCTAATACTTGGGGATTATCCATCAAATGTGGACTACTCTTTGTGAGAATTAGATGGGTGCCATTTTGCACCATATTTTTTGTAATTGGTTCACAAAAAAGTCATTTTTGCCACTTAGAAAAAGGAAAATGATATTTAGAAAAATAATTTGAAAAATCCCTTCGGAACCATTGTTTCCTATACCAATATACACCTATTTATCGAATATGAGAACTTTATCACAAACTATGCCGTGGGAATGATTATAACTTGGTCATTTGGCTTGAAACTTATAGATGTTTATACATGATAGCAAGTCTATCGATATTTCTGTGACGCAAAAGATGATATGGATAGCATATTTGAAGTCCTCTCATTTTTCTAATCGATTTAGACATTTTATTTGTCAAATTTCGATTTACGGATTTAAAGATATGAATTATTCCATATTAAATATTATTACATAATCACTGTTATTTATTCAAAAAATATTATTCCATAATCATTGTTATTTATTCAAAAAAATATTATTTCATAATCATTGTTATTTATTCAAATAAATTTTGAAAATTTAAACAATAAAAAAGTGTAACATCATGACCCAGGGGTTAATATGATTGATAGGATACTAATATCAGTAAGTTCTAACTTCTCATTTGGAAGCTAATTTGGAAGGAACTCAAAAGTTAAGTTTGCTTGGGCTGGAGCAATTTGAGGATGGGTGACCGAATGTGAAGTTTGACCAGGGTAAGTACTTTGACCTGAGATTAAGTATATAATTAGATATTAAGTGTGTGGCTAAGTGGGAAATTTCGGAATAGAATTAAGAATAGAATTTAAAAAAATCCCGGTTTTTGGAGCAACCCTTTAGTACCGGTTGGTAACACCAACCGGGGTTAAAGGTCCTCCCTTTAGTACTGGTTGGTAACACCAACCGGGACTAAAGGTTTCCAGCCCCCAGCGCACTGCTTTGCCCACGTGGAGGGCCTTTAGTCCCGGTTCGTAACTAACCGGGACTAAAGGACGTGACCTTTAGTCCCGATTGGGCAGTCCCGGTTGGAAAACCGGGACTAGAGGCCCTTTCCAACCGGGACTAAAGGCCTGTTTTCTACTAGTGCAAGCTTCCGTCAGGGGCTACCTTAAACCCCTGAGCGCCCCTCTTCCAACTCCAACCTCGCATAGCCCAATCGCCAATGCATCATACCTTCAACCTATGGATATTTGTAACAGCGCACACTTGCAAATGTTGCCGCTGACAATGGAGAGGTTATGCAATCTCCCAATTTCCAATGGAACGACATATAGCGCTTGACTTTCCAGAGTAAAACTCTAGATCGAAACAAATATGGAGTGTGGTAAATATTTCGATTGCAACAATGATGAATAAATGATTTCAGAGGAATATTTAAGAGAAATTCGTTTTGGTTCTAGGGTTTAATTAAGCGTGGTATAACCTCAAACTATGGCCGGCCTCCTCTATTTATACAAGGGGAGAGGGCGGCCATGATAAACAAGATGCACACCAAACTCCTAGTGGGTTCAGTTGCCCCAAACTGATACAAACAGACCCTACATGGGTTTAGTCTTATTTGGTATGCATGCCCTTTTTGTATTGTACCTTAGACACGTAGGAAACCTTTCGTTGGCCTCTCTGCCAGGATGAGGAGAGAAGCTCAAATCGAGCTTCGCTACTCATCCCGGCTGGACTTGCCCCGCTTTATTCCACATGTGACTCGTTGGCGCAGCTAGGGCCACCCTCCAAAAACCTCCTCACCACCCAAGTCGCCTCCCCCGCACTCCTTTCTCCCTCTCGTATCGAGATCCAACCGCCCAACATCGTCGCTCCTCCGTTGCCTCACCTCGTCGAGCACCATCTCGTCTCCCTCTTCGGGATCCTCTTCTCCTTCTCCTTCTTCGTCCACGTCCAGCACGACACCCTCCACCCCGAGCTCCTCGGTCGGTGTCCTCGTCCGCCTGAAACTCATCTCACAACACGGCGGTGGTAGCTACCGTACGCCGCTCAAAGCCCTGGCCACGGAGCTACATGGAAGCGCATGGTAGACAGGCGACAATGACGTGGTCCTCGTCCACCCGCTGCTCCTCCCCGCAGAGAAAAATGCACATAAAAAATGTTGTTCAGATACTTGTTCAAAAATGGTGATGTCATTTCATAATTGTGGGTGTGGGGGGTGTGTGTGTGGGGAGGGGGGATCTTCACCATCTTAGAACTGAGGTAACCGGACCTACCTCAGATCTGAACCCATACGTGCCACCAAACAACATCACAAGTTCACAACTCAACATCTTTGATTAGATGCAATCTACCAAACACACGGCAGTTGTATGCCCTAAGACAGTATGAGGTCAGCTTGTACCAGGAGAGATAGCCATGCTGTGGTCATACTAGGTACCAAACACACCCTCAGACTCTCTCCCTCCCCCTCGAACTCATTTCTCTCCCGCGATTCGGAGTGGCCGGTGACGGCGCCGGCGCCGGCGGAGGAACGCGGCCGGCGGAGTGGCCGGTGTCCATTTGGGTGGCGGAGGAACTCGGCATGTTTCTCCCTCCCCCACCCTTTACAACCGGCGGCTGACATCACCAACATCCGAAATTGGCGCAAGATCCACCCACAAACCCTACTTCCATCCGAGCTCCGCGGGACGCCAGTGAGATTCACCTCCACCGCCTTCTCCATCTCCGACTGCGTTGCACTAGTAAGCTCCTCCTCCTTCAGTTTCTAGGGTCTTTGGCATGTTGGACAACGATGTCTAGGGTTCTTGGCTAAATTTCTAGGGTTCTTGCCTTTTGTCTCTGTAGAAGTTGGGGACGCTGTTGGAGCCGAAGGAGACGGTGTCCTTGCTCAAGTGCCCGACGGAGAAGGAGCTTCCCCTTAGCTGGCCTGGTAGATGTAGACTATGCTTTTTGATTTATAGAATTATATCCAAACTTCCCATGCAGTAATGTTACCATCCCAATAGTTGTTTGCTGAATCGAATGATAAATATGGCATGTGTAGTTTAGATGATTGGTTGTAAAATTCTAGTAGGTTACTTTATTTATCTAGCTTGGTTCAACTTGTCAAACGAGCCAGAGGAGCTCTTCCGGTGTCTTACCAAAAAAAAAATTTGGTGGCAGAAATTATAAATTATATTGATATGATAAGTTAAAGTCTGATCTTGATAAAATTATATAGGAGTCTGATCTTACTAATATTTCTGTTTGAGAATTCTGGTTTGGATGTTCGCATTTTCTTTTATGAGAAGTAAATCATATGATTTAGTAGTTCAATATTTTTTGTACTCATATGTTTCCTGTGTTGATTTTGAAAAAGAGTGATAAAGGGAGTTGTCTGCTGAGATGATAAATCCTTATTTGTTTTTTGTCAGTCAAGTCGTAGCTTCAAGTTGTGAAATGCCTCATGTCCAAGTTGCATCACTACCGTCTTCTGGTTGCAAAGTGCAGTGCCTGTAGTCTGTTTAGTACTAGCGGTGGAGGATTGAAGCTGAAGAAGATCTATGGGACAACCTTATCACTGTAAGATAGTTTCATTGCTCCTTCCACACTTTTGGTCATATCCTTGTTATAGTAATTATCACTTATATGTTTTTCTGTTGTTATGCAGAAAAACAAATTAAGATTGCACACCTAGGCGAGGCCGCGAGGGGCAATTGCCCCTCTTACGCGTTAACTTCTAGTTGATCGGAAACAAAAACATCTCTCATAGAGTTCATTAGAAGTTGAAGATCAAACATGCGAGGGAGAAGCAGCCTGGTGTACGTGGTTGCTCTTTTGTTCCTCGGGTGCCTTGTTGTGCTTGGGCAGTGTAAGTATATCGTCATTATCTCATCGTATATATTCTTTGCAGCTAACTTGTTGTCTTAAATATTTATTGCCTCTAGTTCTTCGAGATGTCTTATATCCTGTGTACATGCACTGTTGCATATGTAAATAGGTCGTCCCGGAGCTAGAAGAAGCTACCAAGACCATCTTGCCAATGTAACTCCTAATGCTACTATTTTGGACTCAATGGTCAACGAGAGCAAACTACCCCTTAAAATGTGTCTCCCAAGGGACTGTGGCAAGGGCAACAAAGAAGGCTATGGCCAAGATTGCACCTGCTGCCTTACACTGCCGGACACACCATGTTGGCAGTCCTTTCAAGGACTGCCAAGCAAATTGCCCAGCTTGCAACCCTAATTGCTCATCTCAATTGGTAATGGCGTTGGAAGCAGGATTAAATCCATGAAGGGATTAGAGAATCAGATATTCAAATATAATAATGTGGTGTTTTCCACTAGTCTATCTCTATATATGTGCCAATAAAAATACGAGTTAGTGCTGCCCAATGTTGGGGATAGCGCTTATCGGGAACTTATCGGTCGACCCAAGATAAGGGGTAAATCGGCCGACTTATCGGCACATCGGCCAATTTATCGCCATATCGGCCGATTTATCTTATCGGTCAAACACTGAGAAGTGATAAATTGGCCGATTTATTGGAATATCGGAAGATATCTTGAACAATGGTGCTGCCAATCTTGTAATGAGCTAAAGATTTCAAGATGAGACATCCAATATTTCAGTTGATTCGCGGCTCGTTATCAAAGTTGAATTTATCGAGATAGTGGCCAAAATTCACCCTATCTATTTTTGCAGCCATGATATATTTTTTGCATTTTATTTAGATGGTTGTTGATTTTTTGTGGCATTGCCAATGTCCCTCTTTTGTCCCGGTCTAGTTCTTTTTTCTTGTCAATATATGTCAACCTGTTTTTTCTCCTCGCATAGCCTCTTGGCCTCCGGCATCTCTGGCCGCCTTGTTCTCACTGGATCGCGCCTCATGCAAATTTGCCTACGGAGTCTCAGAAGTCACAACAACTAACCCAGTAGCACTGTCTGCTGATCTTTATTTTGTCATATACTAACAAGGTGCATGTGCGTTGCTACGAAAATATAAAAAGATATTTAAGATATGACTTGAATTATGTTTACTCCCTCAGTTCACTATTATAAGACTTTTTAGTTTTTATTTCAAAAATGCATGTATCTAGACATATTTAGTGTGTAATTTCCAATCGGTTTAGTGTTGAGTCACTTTGTCCAAATAAAATTAAATCTGTGTATTATTGAAAAAGCAGGTGCGAAAAGACTGTACACTACAGTTAGTCAGAATAATTTTGATAACAACTAGGTCAAATTGTGGATACTTCACAAGAAAAAGTTAGTTACATAATATCAAGACTCGATTTCATAGAAAAACACTTCGAGACGCCTGCCGATAGAAACATCATCCTCGTCCTCTTTTGTACATGCCTGCGATGACATGATGGTAACGGACGACGGGAGGCTAGTCCCGCGGCACGGACCGCCGCCTTGATGAGGTGGAAGATGTCCATGAGGTTGACGTCAAGCTGACATCTACCTCATGGGCACCTTCCACCTTCTAGCTCCTTTGGCACGAAGACTCCGTGGTTGCAGACGAGCACGTCGACTGGCCCAACCTCCTCGAGTGCTCGCCTCACGGCGGTAGCATCCCGAGCGTTGGCCTCCTGGTGGACCCTGATAGCGGCACACGCACCCTCGAGGCGGGCAGCGTTCGGGCAAGGATGGAGACCCGCGCACCCTCCTCACAGATGTAGTGGCCAGGGCGAGCCCGATGTCGCTGGAGCCGCCGATGATGAAGACGTGGTGGCCCCTAAGAAGGATCCGTGCAATGCGGGCCACACTAGGAAGACGAGCAAGGCGAGCGGGCCAACGGGCGGCACCAGGAGAAGGAGTAGGAGCTCGATAGCGAGAACTTAAGTTAAAAGAGGGAGAATCGGCCGCTAGGGTGGACGAAGCAGGGGCGGCAATAGAGGGAGGAGGTACAACAACACGTATCGCGGCTAGCCCAGCGGCGTGGTCCACCCCCGAAGAGATGGAGATCTTATGCATTGGCGAATTTGTAGGAAATAGGCCGGGACTTGCAAATCCGTTCGGGTTCCAAAGGCAGGTCACACAACAGAGCCAGTCGCCGACGGTGATGGTGCGCGTGGGTAGCCGAGCGGCAGTAGCGACATCGTGGTTGGATTTTATTCCCGCAGTGATTATGGGACTATGGGTTGGTTTATTTGTTGATTTTTAGGGGTTAAAATGCAAAACGGTTGAATTGAGCGACGTTCCTACGGTCGTTAGGCCCTGTTATATACTTCTCCGTGTGAGATCCTGGCTATGTCTTAATAGGATCGATAGGATACTCATATCAATAAGTTGCAACTTTTCTTTTTCTTAAATCTAATCTGAAAAGAATTCCGAGGTTAACCGTGCTTGGCCCGGGGGTGACAGCCGCCGGCCCGGGGTGGGCCAGGGTGTTACACTCCGTTCCTAAATATAAAGATGTTTTATACACTAAAACATGTCTAAGATACATGTGAATCTGGAAAAGCCGAAAACATGTTATATTTAGAAACAGATAAGATGTTTTACACACTAAAACTTTGTGTAGATACATTTAAATCTGGAAGAAGCCAAAAACATCTTATAAAACTGAGGGAGTAGTAGAGGAATTCTACTCATACTGTCATACACTTATCCATGGATACAAAACTTACCCACATTAAAACCGACGAGTATCCCATTCAGTAGATCAATAGCATACAATAGTTTACAACTTTACATTCATTGATAACACATTTGACAAAAAATTGTCTCATTAATATTCTTGAGACCATTCGCACCGCCCCTCCTCCTCTTTCCCCATCTACAGTGTTAGAGGCGATTTTTGGGCTCTTCCCGTGCATCCAGCTCGCCGCCGGCGGATCCGCTCGATTCCTCGCCTCCGCGGCCGCTCCGGCGGCGGGAGGTCGGGGAATCGACGGATCCCGGTGTGTATATAGCCTAGGTGTGTGTGGGGTGCTAGCCGGCGGCGCTGAGGTGGTGGCGGCGTGGCCGGAGTGGCTTTTGTCGGCGGCGGTCCCCTCCTCTGCTACGGGTGCTCCGGTGGAGGCCCTTGGCGGATCCGTCGTCCTCTGCGTGTCTGCTGCTCTCCGGAGTCGCAGCGCGCGTCTCCCCGAGCCGCCGTCCGTGATGGCGGTGGTGGCTCGCGTTTGGGGGGTTCGTTGTCCTCCGCAGCGGCGGGTGGACGTGCTTTTGGTCAAAATCTTCTGGAGCTTGCAGGTGCGGTGTTCGTCTGCGTCGGCGGCCTCGGTGGGTTTGCTGGAAGATGGGTGGAGTCCTCGTGCTTGTCTCCGGCGTGAGACGGCGAGGGCTTGCTGGCGGCTCGAAGCTGATTCTCGTTCATCGGCAAGATGCTGGCGCCTGCGTCAGCTGATTTATGCAGCGACTCAACAAGGTTGTTCGAGCTGGTGGCTTTGGTGCGAGGTGAGTGCGCCTTCTTCTGTCCCGGCGGCGTGCCGGCGGTGCTGGAAGCTGGTGTTCTTCGCGGTGGTTCCGAGTTCGGCGTGCGTCGTGTGCGTCTCGCCTGTGTTCGTGTGTGTTTGTGCTTTCCCTTGTTGATCTTGTACACGAGCTCCTGTCAAAAAAAAAAATTGTCTCATTAAAAAAGAAGTACACAGGAAGGTTCTTGCTTGATGCTTGGCCGTTGGGGAGCTCCATGGACTCGCGTATGAGGTAGTAAATGGGCAGGTTATAGATATACGTATCCACCATGTCTTTATGTGTAGGGTATAGATACCGCCCATGGGAAAAAGAATGTACCCCATACCCTGCTTGCCTCACTTGGAGGCAGGGACGGAGCCAGCACTCAGTATTGGAGGGGGCAGAATCAAGTTGGAGGGGGCGAAATAGCTTAGAACTACTAATTATAAGCATGATTATAAGTGAATTTATGAAGGAAATCAATTTGTTGGGGGTGGCTTAGCCCCTGCCCATCCCCCCTTCCTCCGTCCCTGCTTGGAGGTGCTGCTTACCCCATCTTCAACGCAGTACGATCGGTTTTCACCAACATTATCGTCAAACTACATCTCCACTGCATAGGCTGTGACAGGTCGTGCTGCCAGCCGGCGGCTCCCCGACCGGTTACGTTGCCTGTCAGTGGCTTTGTGCCCCACCCCGGCCGCGGCTCCCTATCTTCTCCTGCCCAGCTGCGCTGCCGGTCCGGGATTCTACCCCGAAGTCTACTCTGATCAAGATTTAAAACAGTCTAACCAAGCAAACATTTCAGCATTCCGTTTTAGTACACATCAAATGACCACAAAATTATAATGGTACTGAGCAAAGACACAAAAGTTTAGTGTGTTTGGGCAAAGGACACGAAATAACGATGTCCAGAAGCAAAATTTCCCCTTATTTAAGTACGGAGTGAGTAATACTGAAACCAGGCTTGGCGAATTAATGAGGGTCCATGCTACCTGCTGACGTGGAAAGGAGTTACATACGGCAAAGCCGTCCTGCACTACGGAAGGCCTTACAGTTCCTTGTCAGTTACAAAGCTTAAGAAGATTACGTTGATCATGAATCGGCAAGGCGTCGTGTACTCGTGTTTACCATGCACTCCACTCGCCAGCTTTCCCGGATCGAGCCAACCCTCTTCACCTCCCACCCCATGCACGCACGTCCGCCATAATTCTCTCTCTAGCCCACCCACGCATGCCACTACTTGCCGGTACTCCTCGCATTCTTCCGTTTCACCAAAGCCGCACAAGAGTGGAGACACGCCATGTACATGCACCCGCACAGGGTTTACTAGCAGCTACTAGAAGAACCAACGATGATTCTTTCCCCGCTCTCCTCCACGCCGTCTGGATCACGGCCGTCGTCGCCGTCTGCCTCGCGCTCTGCACCATCCACTCCCGCAAGTCCTCCTCCTCCGTTCGCCGCGGCTCTTCGCGCCCCGGGTCGGCCCGCGGCTCCACCGCCAGGCCCAGGGAGGCCAACGACGGCGGCGTCGTGGTCGCGGTCGCGGCCACACAGGCGGCCAAGGTGTCCCCCACGCCGAGCCCAATCGACACGGCCAAGAGCTGCTGCGTTAACATCGGTGACCTGCCCGATTTGGCGCGCGTCGTGGACGACGTCGTCGTGCAGGACGGCCCGGTGACGGTGATCGACGTCGGGGCGCACGGCCCGATCGCGCCTGTGTTCCCAGTGCCGGACCCGATGCCGCCACGGCGGAGCCTGTCGGTGAAGAACATCCGGATCGAGCGGCTCGTGGAAAGGATACGGTCGAAGCGATGGGGAGCTGGGGACGACGACCAGGAGGAGGAGGCCGGGCAGCCGGACGACGCCACGCTGTGGAACAAGACGATCCTCCTCGGCGAGCGGTGCCGCGTCCCGAGCGGCGACGAAGCGATGGGCGGCACGTGGAAGGGCTACCGGCCAAGGCAGCCCCGGTCGGTGCCCGTCACGCGGAGCAACTCCTTCGCCGGCGTCCTCGACAACCGCGGCGGTTCGTGCAGACCTGCTGGTGCTGCACGCCTCTAGTTCAACGCGTAGTGCTTCGTACGTACGTGGATAATATGTGTTTTCAGCGTTTCGTTTTCCAGAATGTGTGCTTTGCTACAGCTACTACTACATTGTAGACAGTTGTCCATGGGCTTAATTAGTTGTTATCTCTTCTAGTATGTCTCAAGTTCCTTTTTGACATGGCGCCCGATCCCACGGAATTGCAGCCACAATATTTGATGATTGTTACTATCTCACAACTGAATTTATCAAGGTTGAGTTTGATCATGTACCCCGTGAGTTTAATAGTGTAGCTCATGAGTTAGCCAAATTAGCTAGGGGTTCAGGCCAAAATTAAAATGTCTCGCTGGATGGACCAGCAAATTGGATTGCACCTCTTATGGTTACCAATGAATAAAGAGGTGTAAGTTATAAAAAAAGGATGGTGGCGAACATGCTGTTAGGAATTATTGCATCAAGAAATGTGCAGTTATGTTGGTTTAACCCACTCTTTGATTTGCTGCGAAATTTGGAACAATCTCTCCTCGTCTGGTATGTTTGGAATTTGTCGCAAACCAAACCGAAATTTGGTAATCAATGCCAATGGAATTTCGGACCGTTGTTTGCTTTACCACCAAAATTGTGTAATGCCCTCCGGAACCAATGATGTGACCACACCACACGACCATATGGGCCAGAAATTCTGCCGCCAAATTTTGGCCACCAAACTGTATGATTTACCAAGACACTGTTCGTCGAAAGTTCACCACCAAAGCAAACGCATCCCTGTTGTCTGCTTCGAATTCTGCACCTGTGTTTTGATGTTTTAACCTCACAATTTCTAACACGGTTTACATTAACGAGTACTCATCGCTAGGAGCCTCTCCTATACAAATAAGTCATCTTGAATTCTTTGAAGGATGCTGCCTCTGCTCGGGTAAACTTTTGCCATCAAAATAATTAATTAAATATGTGTTAGATGCCCAAAATAGTACGATTATTATCACATATAAGTAATGGTCAAAGTTTTATTAAATGGACTTATAAACCCATGCAAAGGGAGTAGTAGTTATCATGAGAGTCGACAATTAGCAGTACATCTCATTACGATGAGAACACTGAAGACGACCGAAGATCACAATCCACAATGACACTCCCAAACACTTCAATTATCATTTCGGCTTACATGTTTTGGACTTGTGGAAATAAACAATGCATTCACATGTAAGCACATGGGACATGACCCAGCAGACATGTCTCCAAACATAATATTATGTGGAAAAAAAGCAGCATCTCAAAACACAATAAAACATACGAAAACCTGTACAGAGAGGCTAAAACATAGGCCGGACATTTTTAATGCCGTGGCTGTTGCAGAGCCCAGCGAAGTTTTATTTCACCAGCCAGCCTCCATTTCTTTGGGTCATCAGCAGAGCGTCACTGCTCCAGCGTGCAGCATGTTGATCATGGGGTAGGAGCAGCTCAAAAAGCATGTCCTTGCTTAACATTTTAAGTCAGGAGATCACAGATTACACACTCTGTAGGTTCGAAAAAATACTAGTAGTGGATCCTATCATTGGCATCAAAATTTAGGCCTTGGATGCCCCTTATAGTGGACTCATAGTTCTTGCTATTAGACGTGTGGCGGACAGATGACGAGTGCCGGGGTCAGAGTACTCAAGCACCTGTGAGCTCCTCCGTGGAGCTGCGTTTCTCTGAAACGTCCCTGGACTCACATCTGGTGTACGACTACGTGATGCTTCAGCTTCACTGCTTTGCAGTTCTCGGCTACTAGAAACAGCAGGTCGCCTTGAGGACCCGCCTGACCGACCCAAAAAAGTCGAACTGGAGAACTACAGGTCATTTGAGGTTCAGAAATTACATTGCAGAAGGATAGATAGGATCCTTCAGACATTCAGAGAGCAGCATGATAGTAATGCTAAAAGAAAAAAGCAGAACAAAACTCACCGCAGCATCTTTCGATATGGACAGATCTGGTCTAACTGGCGACTTCTGTTTTGATAAGCTGCCTGCATTTATTCCTGTAGGTGGAACCTGACGTCGTGTAGGATCATCTGACCACCCACTTCTCCTTCCCTCTTCAGCGGCTAAATCACATCAGCAGACAGTTAGCCAATCTCGCCTAGTCAACCCATGGATTAGCTGAAGACGTACTGTAAATAGCAATACAACAGAAGAGTAGTTCTAAAAATACAACTGAAGCAGGATGTGTGTTCTGATTATTATTTTTGTGAATAGATTATGCGGTTATCTGACTGGACAAATTTTGCTATACTCCTAAGCAAGATATGGGAAACAGTTTAGGACCCTGGTCTACTTACATATCTTATTATTACCATTTGCACTAACTGATTGGGGTTGCATCTCATTTTGCATCAAGCGTCCAATCATTATACCAATTCATAAAATATCCAAGTCTAATTTCAATGCTAGTGGTAGATAAAAAAGTAGCTGCTATCACAAGATTACCTGACAGTCTATTATTACTTGCCATTGGAGCCATCCCCGAGCTTTGTCCTGCTGCAGCGGCCTAAACACCAGAACACGAACATCTATCAGATATTTATCCCCACGGACAAGTGCAAATGGAACTTTTAGTTGCACTGACAATAGCCCGTGGTGGTACACTGGTCATCTGTGACTGCTGGTATTTAAGAATGGTCCAGTCATAAACATAATCAAACTGGAATCCTGCACATAGAAAAAAAATACCATCAGAAGTGCAGCCAGAATAGTTTTTAGAAAAGATTGCGACGAAAAGTTTATCCTGTGACATATAAATAGAAAACCAACCCTCTCGAATAAAAAGGTCTCTGAACAATCTCTTCAGGTATTGATAGTCCGGACTATCCTCAAAACGCAGTGAGCGACAGTAATGGAAGTAGGACTGAAATTCAGAAGGGTATCCACGACAGAGCGACTGAAATTGAAAGAGAAAAAAAACTAAATACAAAAAGGTTAAGGCATGACAGAATTTGCAGGGGACAAGAATTAACCTCAATTGAAGTGGCGATCTTCCGTTCGCTAATTCTCTCATACTTCTGTTTCTTAGTCCCAGCTTTAAGCCCCTGCCACGGGAGACTGGTAACAAAGGGGACTGTTAGTACACACCAGACCACAGAAGAATACAACAGCCTGAAACTCCATAACCAACCTTCCTCTCAAGAAGTACATGAGTACATATCCAAGAGATTCCATGTCATCCCTTCTACTTTGTTCTATTTAAAATAAAAAGCATCAAACTTTATTGTTTAAACAAGATGATGCATTTAAAAGGCGAGAGAATTAATGAAGAAAGGATAACATTGTGCATATGCATAACAAACATATGGATCTAATAATAAACTTATGAAGTGGACTAACCAATTCCGAGATGGGTGTTCACACTCGCATATCGAGCTGTCCCAGTCAAATTTTTGTTCTCTCTGCAATTCAGTATACAATTGCCATACAGGCTCTAAGTAGGTAAGTATAAAATCTTATAAGTAAATGTTGAATATACAATTCAATATCCAGATGACTGGTATCCATCTATCTATTAAGCTTTCAGCATGATTTGATGTAGAAACACATACTGTTATGGTGCCCAATGCCGTATCATTACTCATTAGGCATTTCCAGATCAACTAAAGTAAATAATGTAGAAGTAAAAATGATTAAGTGACAATAGCAGCCCAGATACAGATTGATTAAAAGCATGTTACCTGTATGGAATGTGCTGGTGTGTTGAAGTGTCTCTGTATTTCTTTGCCAGCCCAAAATCAATCATATATACCTACAAGCAGATATGGACAAAGTGTGAGCGCACATATCCAATGTTTTAAATAAGCCCTAGAACTGCAAGCAGGTGAATGGCACTAAAATTGATTTACCTGGTTTGCTCTCTTTCCAAGGCCCATGAGAAAATTATCTGGCTTAATATCTCGATGCAAGAAGGACTTCGAATGTATAAATTCAACTCGGTTGATCTGAGAAAACTGAATTAAGTTAAATGTATTTAAAGATCATTAAATAATATAACTACAACCTGGGAAGTACTAACTGAGCTTAGTTGTTGAGCATACCATTTGATCAGCAAGCATCACAACAGTTTTGAGAGACAGTTTTCTGTTGCAAAAGCTGAAAAGGTCTTCAAGGCTTGGCCCCAACACATCCATAACAAGAACATTGTAGTCACCCTCAACACCAAACCACTTGACATTTGAAATCCCAGCTGCACGACCAAAAATGTATGTAACCATCTCTATGGAAAAGAATATCTTAAATTTATGGGCCAATGAAAAGAAAGGAGCATGCATTACTTCCGCCCTGCAGTATCCTGTACAACTTTGACTCATACAGCAACTGAGGATGCTTTGTCTTCACATTTTCCTGGACAGAACAAAAGCAAAAGGCCATATCAGTCTGAACAGAACAAAGTCTGCAGTAGTTTACAAGGATAATCATGAGAAATGGACTGAACGTGACATCATAACAACCATTAGTCTGGCATCAATAATGCGGCAGCATATTTCTAAAGCAGGCAACAAACAAGGATTATAATTATAATTTCTGAACTGATGCAAACAAGTACATTCTTGTTGACGAACTTGAACATTTTTTTTTTTTGAAATGGAGGTTGGAACCCCATCCTCTGCATCAAAATGATGCAAACAGCTTTTTGTTATTCTCCCTCCGATCGTGTTTGATTGCCGCGGGTTTAGGGAACATGTAGGCAAAACTTTGTGAAGCCCCGCTACAACTAAATCGGATCGGAGGTAGTATTATTCAACAAAGCCTTACAAGGAAATACATCGATCAATCCGAAGCCACCTTTCTAGCGACAATTCGCAACACCAACAAGCTTGATGAAGAGCGTGTACCCTGACCTCGCACATACGCACATCATCTAAATCCCGAGGCCTCACCAATCCGCCCAACGGCGGGCCGGGAGCACAAACTGGTCAGTAGACCCTCATCGCGCACCATATGCACACGCTACATAAGTAGCCGCCTCAATCTATGAACTTGAACATATGGAAGTGGTCAGGCTGCATTTCCCATCTATGAACTTTTAATCTCGTCTTTTGTATACTCCCCTTGTTTGTGGCATGCTTTTGAAAAATGCTTTGGAATGACTCTTAATTCTGCATCACTATGTACTCTTGAAGCGCGAACCAAAGTGAGCTGGCAGACAGGTTTGATTCAGAGCTACCAATTAGCGTAGCCGTAAGCATGAAGAACAGCCAAGGAGCATAAAGTTTTTCTATTGTACTTGTTATTATAGTGAGATGCAAGATTGTCACACTATGGGTTTTTTTTTTGGAAAATCATCAATTATATAATACATACTACTAAATCGAAAAATACTTGCACTACAAGCAATACTGCAGCTGATGGTAAATGATAAACACAAGTATGCTGAAATCCAAGAGGATCGTGGCATCAACTCACAAGCTTAATCGCGACCTCCTCGTTGGTCTGCACGTTAGTACCTGCACCGGCAACCCCGAGCAAGTGAAAAAACGCTACTGAATCAGCAGTCCAGCGGGAACAGCATAAAGGAAAGAGCTTTCGCATCAGGAAGGGTTATTCAGCAGGGGAGGAGCTGCGCACGAACCGAGGTAGATCTCCCCGAACGAGCCGCTGCCGAGCTTGCGGCCCAGGCGGTACTTGTTACCCACGCGCGGCTCCATCGCTGGCACGCTACAGAGACGCCGCCAAGGTTGGGGACATCCAGCGACGGAGGAACCGGAGCCAGGGGAGGAATTGCCGGGATTGAGGGCTAGGGTTTGAGCGGGGATCAGAGTGTGGAATTGTGGATATTTTTTTTCTTTGTGAGGCGGTAGTGCTTTGCTTTTGGGAGCGTGTCACCCACCCCGCTCGGCTTAAAGTCGAAATTGTTGGAGCTAGAGGACCGGTGCGACAAATTAACATCGCAACTGGTCGACGAAATGATAGGTGGACTAGCCGCAAAAGCTACACGTGTGAGGGCACCTCCAGACGGACCGCGTCCAATTTTGTCCCAACGGAGAGGGGCATGTTCCAACGGCCCACCGCAAACAAACCGCCGAGGGCGGACATGTCCGTTTCGCCCCAAAATTGGCCCAAGTTTGATCCGCGTTTGGGGTGAAACGGACAGCCTCGGGCTCAATCGTCAGCCACACAATCTCCCCATCTCCCACCCCTTTCCAATCTCTATAGCAGTCGCCGTCCTCGCCGGTGCCACCACCTAGTCCTTCGTCACTGTCGTCGTCCTCTTCTCTGGCCCGCGGCAGTAGCTAGTCTCCACGCCGATGCCCCGGATTTGTTGACCGGCCCGTGCTACAAGGGTTTTGCCTGCCCGGTAGTAGCTCTCGACTGGCCGCCGTCCTCCTCTTCGCCGGCCCCGACAGCGGCAAGATTTCCTCGTCCCCGCCCATGCCGACGCTGCAGGAAGGTGGGACAACAACCGAGGGCAATGCTCCAGTGATCAATTTTGAGGTCAATGGCCATGCATACAACAAGGGGTACTATCTAGCTGATGTCATCTATCCTTCATGGTCAACATTTGTGAAGACCATCCACAATCCTAAGAAAGTGAAAACTCGAAGATTTGCTCAACAACAAGAAGCTGCTAGGAAGGATGTGGAGCGAGCATTTGGTGTACTTCAATCTCGTTTTGCTATTGTTCGGCATCCGGCTAGAACATGGAGCAAGTAGATCATGTGGAAGGTGACAGCTTGTGTGATCATGCACAACATGATCGTTGAGGGTGAGCGTGATGATGCGAGGCTATTCGACTAATGATGGGAATTTCAGGGGGTGTTGATTGAGCCAATGCCAGGACTCGTGACGTTCCAGGAGAATCTCCACGTGCATCATGAGATGCGTGATCGACCTATACCTGATCGACTTTAGAATTATTTGGTTGAGCACATGTGGACTCACCTGGGAACCAATAGTGATCTTCTCTCCATTTTATTTCATTGTATGAACTATGTTATTTATTTCATTGTGCGAACTTTGTTGTAAAATTATGAACCATGTTATTTATCTATTTATGTAATATTTATTTGTTATAATTTGATATTTATTGCTAAAGTTGTGTGAAATTGAACAAAATAGCTAAAAAATGGCCAAGCCCAGACAAGGGGCAAGAAAAGCGGGGGCGTTGGGTGCATCCCCCACCCCAAGCGGATACAGGCCCAAAACCTGTCCGCAACCGCCCCAAAACAATTCTTTACCAGCGACCAAACTCTTGAAGAGCACGTCTAGGAAAAGCACGCGCTCTACTCAAGGTTCCAGCGCACGTTCTCCGGCCGCACGACATCCCGACGCGTGGCGACCTGGCTAACTACACGCGCGCGTACCGCGATCAAACGCGACCTCGATCTGTCGTGAGTTGTGACTCGCGAGCGAGTGAGGGAGCCAGCTAGCTAGCTGGATTGGATGTATTTTCGCGTAATATATTGTACTCCCTCGTGTCTTTGATTTGTTTAAATTTGGATGTATCTAGACATGTATTAGTGTGTGCATACATCTTTTTTTTAGCGCTAAAAAGGGAGCTTTATTTACTCAGGAATAGGATTACAATCAGCAGCCAGAAGGTCTGCCAGAGCATCCTGCAACCACAAATCGGTTCGGTGCTCCGCTCTCGAAATATATGCTAGACGATCTGCAACCCTATTGGTTTGTCTCTTGATTACATTTATGACAAGCTCCCTCTCTCCCTCCAGAATCTCTTTAATCTCATTCACCAGGTGTCCAATGTGTAACTTGTTCATGCTTCCCTCCTTCAAGGCCTTCCCCAGATTTGCACAATCCGTTTGAATAACAAGCGGCTGTGCTGTATATGCCAAGGCTGTACTGAGCCCTTCCCTGAATGCGAGAGCTTCAGCCTCCAGTGCATCAACACATCGATCGTAGTACTTACAGGACGCCAGGATATAATCACCATTAGTATCTCTAATCACTGACGCTACTCCTGCCTCTCCACTTGCATTGTCGTATGAACCATCGACGGACACTGCAAGCCACCCGTCCGGTGGTTTCGGCCAGCTTGCTACACCAAGTCCTGCACCTTGCTGGCCCGCTTTTTCACTGGTACAGCTTCGACAACTGCCTTCCCTTTTAAGATATCTCGGCCATCATTTGCATTGATCTGAAGCAGTGAGTTGACATAGCTTTGGATAAGTAGTCTAGATGCCTCAATGGGTGCCTCCTTCTTCCCATGGATACACTCATTTCTATTGTGCCAGTTTCGCCAGATGATCATAAGAACTCTCACCCGGTCTTCCTCTGACAACGTTACCAGCAGATCAAAGAGCCACTCAGGTCTCGTATACACGATATCCTCCTTCTCTGGTAACTCCCAGACCTCCTGCATGGCCTGCCACAACGCCGCCGCCCTTGGACATGTGATAACGGCGTGGAAACTATCCTCATCTGCACATCCGCAGCGTTGACATGTACTGTCAACCTCCATGTGCCTCTTCTTTTTTGCCCCTCTGGTTGGTAAGCCTCCTTCCAGAATTTTCCATGCACATATTTTGACTTTTTGCGGGCTTTTATTTTCCAGAACATTTTCCAAACAGGCCTCTCTCCTGTTGGTCTTGTACTCGTAGAGATATCACCCTGCGGCCTCAACTTCTCCTCAACACCTAGGTGATAGGCACTACGGACAGAAAAGACCCCGTTTTCTCCAAACTCCAGGCTAGGAAATCATCCGATTGTCTAGGAGACAAACGGATCTTCAGTATTTCTTCAACGTCCATTGGCATCATGAATTGACGAAGCCTCTCCTCGTTCCACCCTCCTTGTGGAGACATGAACTGCGCCACTTTAGTGAATCGACAATTTCCACGAACTGAAAGTGGTGTACGTTGTCCACTCGCCCGTGGGATCCATGGATCCCTCCATGCTTTCACATTTAGACCATTACCAATTCTCCACAGCACACCTTTCTTCAGTAACTCCAAACCATACTCAATACCTTTCCATGCTGGGGAAGCATTCGCTGGAAAAACCGTATCCAGCAAATTCCCTCTCCTATAGTATTTTGCTTTCAGCAAACGAGCACACAAGCTATGTGGTTTTTCCAGCAGTCTCCAAGCTTGCCTAGCGAGCAAGGCCTGATTGAAAACTCTCATATCACGGAAGCCTAATCCCCCTCGGTTCTTTGGGCGTATCATTTTTTCCCATGCAACCCAATGGGTTTTATGCCTCCCTTCTTCTACTCCCCACCAGTAGCTTCTTATCATTCGAGTCAACTCATCACATATAGACATGGGTAGTTTAAAAACTCCCATTATGAATGTCGGAATAGCTTGTGCTATAGATTTAATCAAAGTTTCCCTCGCAGCTACCGACATCAGCTTCTCTCCCCAATCAACCAGCTTCTTAAACAGACGTTCAGTCAACGTCTGCAGCCTTCCCCGATGCATACGACCTTCAGGTACAGGAAGGCCCAAGTACTTATCCTCAAACTCAGTGGCTTGCACCTGCAGAATATCCTTCACCAGCGTTTGCACAGGCTCCGGGCAAGCTTCACTGAAGTAGATGTGCATTTAGCCGGGTTTATCAGCTGCCTGGTTCCCTGCGCATATCGAAGCAGTAAGTCCTTCACCAGCATTGCTTGGTTACCATCCGCCTTAAAGAACAAGAGCGTATCATCTGCGAATAAGAGGTGCGAGATAGCCGGCGCCCACCGACATATCCTCACCGGTGCCAAGCCCGCACCTGTACTGCTTCCTGGATCAAACTCGTCAACGAGTCAGCAACAAACAAAAACAGAAACGGCGACAGAGGATCTCCTTGCCGTAATCCTCGTGACAGAGAGAACCAATCCAGGATTTTTCCATTGAACTTTACAGCAAAACGTACTGTTGTCACACATTGCATTATCCACTTGACCCACGTATCCGAGAAGCCTATTTTTAACATTGCCTGCTCCAGAAACGTCCAGTCGACGCGATCATAGGCCTTCGATAAATCAAGTTTGTACGCACAACTAGCTATCTCCGGGTTTTTTCTTGTGTATGTGGTGCAACACTTCAAACGCCACTATAGCATTATCAGAGAGGAGTCTCCCTGGAACAAATGCGCTCTGGCATTCAGATATCAACTCATCCAATATCGGCCAAAGTCGATTGACCATACACTTGGATGCAATTTTATACAGGACATTGCAAAGCGATATTGGCCTAAAATCTTTCATACATTCTGGTTGATTGTTTTTTGGAATCAGGACAATCACCGTTTTATTCACTCCTTGCGGCATAACTCCCGTCCTGAAGAAGCACTGTATCGCCTCTATGATTTCATGCTTCAGAGTCCCCAATTTCGTTGATAAAAGCGAGCTGGTAGTCCATCCGGTCCTGGGGCTTTGAGTGGACCGATTTGGAAAAGAGCATCGCTAATCTCCTCCTCACTAAACTGCTTTGTGAGGTCTTTCATTCATGTCAGTCGTGACCTTCCCAGCTAACAATTCCAAGATCCCCTGTGGATCAAGAGTCGGGTCCTTTGTATAGAGTTCCTTAAAATATGACGATGTCATCAACTCCATCTCGGTTGGAACTGTACAAACTGACCCATCATCTCTATTGAGCCTCGAAACCATGTTTTTCCTTGCTCTCCAAACTGCTTTTTGGTGAAAATACCTTGTATTTCTATCCCCTTCCTTCAACCATGTAATTCTCGACCTTTGTAGCCACATCATTTCCTCTCTATACAACAGCTCATCCATTCTCTCCATCTTCTCATGTATGATTTTCCGATCAGCGTTTGTTTGATTTACTCAGCCAGCTCCTCCCGTAGGCCTCCAATTCACGCCGAACGTGCCCAAACTTCTGCTTACTCCACACACCTAATTCTCCCATCACTTGTTTCAGCGAGCATGCAACATCGCCTAAGTGACCAGGTTTCTTTGCTTTCTCCCACGCATTTGAGATGACTTCTGGTAGCGTGGAGTCCCTCTCCCACATAATTTCATAGCGTAAACCACATCGTATCGGAACTGCATCTCTCTGCGCCATTTTAAGGAGTAAAGGCACATGATCCGATCGAGAGGACACCAGGTGTTCCACCTCTGCCATTGGGAAAAGTTCCCTCCATTCGATATCTGCACAAACCCTATCCAACCTCACCTTCACATTCCGATCACCTTGCTGCCGGTTATCAAAGGTGTATGGGAACCCTCTGAAACCGAGGTCCGCCAGCACGTCGCGAAACGCCTCAATTTGACTCTCCGGGCGAGCGCGCGCCGAACAATGCTCATGTTGCCACATCGCCTCATTGAAATCCCTAGCAACCACCCATGGCAAGGACGAGGTGGTTCTCAAGTTGCTTAACAATTCCCACATAAGGTGTGATTCTCCACTCTCGGCTCACCATAGACGAAGGTGGCTCTCCACTGTACTGCATTATGTCCTCCTTGATGGACACATCAATGTATCTACTATCCTTCCCCAACACTTCCACTATTAATGATTCATGCCAGTAGAGCGCTAAACCGCCACTCCTTCCATCGCTTCCTACTCCTGCAAATCCCTTCAAACCCAGCCTTTCTGCATCAATTTCATTTTCTCCTCAGTTTGTCTCGTTTCACAAAGAAAAACGAGACCGGGGTTACACTTTTGGCACAGACCCTGCACCTCACGAACTATCCGGTGGTCCCCCCCCCCCCCGGCAGTTCCAAATGAAGGAATCCATTAGGCCCGGCGGTGCTCCTTCTCGGAGCCCGCCGATTTTGCCAAGTCCATTATTTTTTAATCACTCGACTTTTGCCGTTTATTGTCTTGTGAAGAGTTGCCATTTACATCATCATGCTCTTCTTTCTCTTCCTGAATAACTCCTTCAATGCCTTCCATCGGTCCATTCGTCAGCAGAAAGGCGGGTTAACACGCCCATCAGCCTTCTCTGCATTAAAATCCAGCCGGCGTTTGTTTGTACCAGAATTGCCGTGGGAGCCCGCAGGCTTACAGGGCTCGAAGCTGTGTCATTTAGGTCCTCGTCTTCCCACTGATCCGTGGGCACATGCGAGCCACGGCCACCATCCCTACCTCCTCGCCCGCGCCCTGAACGTCCACCTCTACCCCCACCCTGGCCTTGCCAATTCTCCTCCCTCCTGAACTCCAACGCAATTAAATTAGCTAGGTAGACTATTTCTCTTGGATCATGAACACCAGTACCATGTTCTTTTGTAACATGACCCACCATGCCACGGACTCCACAGAACACCGGCATTTTCTCATACTCGAAAGGGAAGATGACCTTCTTCATGCGTAAGGTCATGCTAGCACACCTCGATAATGGCTTCCGCACATTGAGTGTTACTCGTACCCGGATACCTCCTCCTTGTCCTTTCACTGATTTAGCATCCACGCGTACCACCTCCCCCGCACGCCTAGCAAGCTGTCCAGCAATGCTCGCAGATCGCATCTTCTCACTCAAACCCATCACGTGAACCCAGGCTTGAAACTTGAAGAGCTCAATCCCCTCGACACTGGACCAACCATCATACTTGGCGAATAGTACTGGACACCCTCGGAAGATCCAAGGTCCATCTTCCATTACCCGTTCCCAATCCGCCAGACAAGACATCTGAACAGAGAAGTGGTTGTCCTCTATGGCCCGAAATTCTACAGCTTGGGCTAGGTTCCATGCAGCTCTCATCTGCCCAAAAAACGCGCCATGACTAAAGGTCCTTGTAGTATGAACCCTAGCCACCGCCATGAACTCTGCATCTTGCTCCAATTCTACAATATCCTCTTCCAGGACTACATCTTCTTCCTCATCCTCTCGAAGGTTCAACTGTTTCAATCTCTCGTGGAGATCAGATCCCTGGATCCGCTCCCCGCCGCCGCTGGTTTTTTGCCCTCCACTTCCTCCCTTGTGGGCGGAACCCTCTCCTTCCCTCCACTGCCATCCACCCTAGAGGACTGTAAATCTTGGCTTGCCATGGTGAACTCCCCTCGATCGAGATCGAGGGAGAATTTCGGTCGGAGACGATGCGATCGTGGGGATCACCTCGGTAGTCGCGTAGCGATATAAACCCTAGACGGGTACGAGATGTTCTGTGGATTGTTCAATGTTCAGTGTGTGCATACATCTAAATTTAGACAAAGTCAAGACATCCTTTTCCGACGGAGGGAGTAGATCTTTTCATTACAAGTTACGGGCAGTACAAAATATGCAGTGTTCTGCCTTATCCGAAGCAGTGCACCGCGTCGTAAAAAAAAGGCAGTGCACTGCCTAAAAAAGAAGGCAGTACACCGCAAAAAGAAGGCAGTGCACTGCCCGATCCAAGGCAGTGCATCACAAAAAGAGAAGGCAGTGCACTGCCCAATCCGAGGCAGTGCACTGCAAAAGAGAAGGCAGTCATCGCCTCATCCGAGGTAGTGCACGTAAAAAGAAGGCAGTGCACTGCCCGATCCGAGCAGTGCACGCAAAAAGAAGGCAGTGCACCGCAAAGAGAAGGCAGTGCACACCGTAAAAGAGAAGACATTGCACTGCAGTCCAGAACACATAAAAGGCAGTGCAATCTACACACTCCAGGCAATGCACAAAAAAAGTTTGTCGAAATATATCAAGATAGGATCTAGTTTTGAAGATCTCGACGCGACTAATCCAACCCTGAAACGGATCGTGATTTGGAAACTCAGTTCGCAAGATATTTAGTTTTTGTCTTCGAATCAAAACCAAAAAGAGAATCAGCTAGCATCTCACGGTACCAGGCTCAGACGTGCGACGAGGGAAAAGCAACGTACCATGGGCCAACACGTGGCGAGCAGGGAAAGAAAGTGCGGGAGGGAAAAGGACGCGCCAGGCTCCACCACGTGCTGGCAGAGCATGCGACGGGACCATGCGTCCCGGAAGCACGCGCTTTTTCTAGTAATTTTGACTCTTGAATGTTGAATTCACACCGACAATCCGGTCCAAGTCATCTCCAACCGGCTCCCCCAAACCCTAAACCCTAAACCCACTCCGACCCCACATATATCCACTACATCCCCACCCTGGATCAAACCATATCTCACTCTCCTCCGATCCCCTTTCCACTCCACTTTACTCCCCGTCCTCTCCACTCCCATTGCTTCGACCATGGCTGGCTCCGGCACCGGATCTGGGTTGTCCGGGACTGAGATGTACTGTGATGCCTTTGCGGAAGAGGAGGAGGAGGAGGAGGTATGTAGCGATGCTGGGGAGGAGAAGAAAGCCGCGCCGCCAGCAGCGGCTCCGGCGACCAAGGCTCTATGCTCTGCTTGTGGTGGCAGTTCCACAGCTGCCGGAGATGGACCAGTGGTGGCTGCTCCTCCACAGGTATGTTCGTCCCCTGTTAGCCTTGACCGTTGTAAAATGTAGAATGTAGAAATTTGTAGTACGGATGCGTAATTTAGAAAATTGTTGATTCCGTAGATCGGAGGAAGAGGGATTCGCTACTCGGTTAGTGAGGATGAGCTGTTGTGCAAGACGTGGTTGGCGTGACTAGATGGTTAGGACGGAAGCCATTCAGGCCATTCTTCATTTTGGGGGAGATTCCATCACGTGTTCAATGATTCATTTTGGGGGAGGATGCCCACCGAGCAATCTCTCCGCCATAGATGGTCATGCATCCAAGCCGACATTAACAAGTTTGACGGATGCTATGGCGAAGTGGGCTGTGTAAGTTTCTTGTGCTTCATTATGTTGCTCTACTCCATTAGCTTCATTGCGTTGACTAGCTATTCTATTTGGTAGGTTAAGGATGTCATCCCAATGTTCAATGCAATTTTGGGGAGGCCGAGCACAACGTAATGGTAGCTCGGCCATTTGTTGGGCTATACTGAAGGATAGTCCATTTGTGGACTACACGCCGGACTACGAAAAGTGGCCGGGGAGGGTGCGCCAAGCGGAGACCCAGGCTCGGACGGAACGACGCTCTCGGCAAATGGTACGCGAAGCAATTGCGAGAGAGGCAAGGGAAATCCAGAGCCAGGATAGATAGGCATGATGCAGTCAGCAAAGGGAATGCGAAGCAATGGCGAGAGAAGAGACAACCCGATTCCCCCGCTGTGATGAGAAGCTCCGGTCTGGCCGATATGTCTGTCCGAAGTTGTGTTTGCACGTGATGAACTCTGTCCGATTATTGTGTGTGGTGAACTATGTCCGTGCTTGATGAATCGTCGAACTATGTTTATCCGTATGATCTATGTTGAACTATCTTTGAACTTATCTATCCATATGATCTATGTTGCATGTCAATATGGATTTGAGGTGGCTGATTTGAGGAGTACGGTTGGAGGAGACAGTTTTTAGGGGTTGTTCAGTCGCTGTCCGCGGACATGTCCGGACGTGTTCGCGAACACCTTGGGGGCCGAATTTTGGGTGGCCGGTTGGAGATGCTCTTATCTAGAGCAACTCTAAGGCACCAAGTGGTTCCTCAACTATTTTGTTACGGTTTTGCTAATTATTATTCATGGGAGAATTAAATTAGACCTCATTTAACTCTATAACTTTCAAATTTACACCGTGATTCGTGTGGTCTGTGAGCTGTACATGGGTTACAACTTGGGTTTTTCCCTAGTTGCACATGTGTTGCCTACAGTGGTGAACACAAAAAATGATTCAAATATTGAGCAATTTACAAATTCAAAAGCTTAGGGTGCTATTTTTGTCAAAATTTGCCATGAAAGTGAGGCTGGCAGGTCCGGCGCGCTAAACCCGTCCATGGTTGCCAAAGCAACGGAGTTTGGCAACGGAGGCCACACTAGGCTGATGGTCGACCGCCTTCATCCACACCTCCTTGTGAAAGGGCATTTTAGGAGAATTGGAGCTGCACACTCCATCACCTCATCACCGAAACATGATCCAGCAGAGTGGGCCACCACTGCTTGCCAGCCTTTTTTTAGAAATGGGGAAGCCCCAGCCTCTGCATCGAAGAGATGCATACGGCTTTTATTTAATTTATTCAACAAAAGTTGGTAAAAAGCCTTACATCAACGATCATACAAGACGAACCCACCAAACAGTGAGAACACTACAACTTAGCACAAACGGTAGAGGGAACAACGAGACCTTGTGTCCCGGCCACTGCCAGTGTCAGCTCTCCGGACAACTCCAGAGATATCGCCTTGTGCGCATGCTAGAAGTCGCCTCCTCCATCTTCCACCAACCTATCCCCGGAGTGTAGATCGAAGCAAAGACCCTTGCCAAGCCTGCCACTGACACCCCACGGTGCCAGGCAGCGCCTCCGCCCTGCGCGAGTCCATCACCCCGCGTCTGTTGCCGAGACCCCGTTGTGCCACACAACCGAGACTCTCCGACGTCAATGCGGTAGATGCAACACCGCTCCACCACCAGGCGGAACGCCACCACTGATCCCTATCAATGGTCCCTCTGTCTGATGCACGACTCCATGGATGACGCCCCAAGGGGTTAACGACGTAGGAGCACACATCATCCGATCCACGGATCTAGGAATTCCCCGGAGGCAGCAGAAGGAGTTGGGAGCTTCACCTCGATGATACCTTCTGGAATGCATAAGATGTCGCCATCACCGGCTTGGCCAATGGCCGAAAGTGAGGGTTTTCACCCGGATCTGCCACACCAGATCTCCATCCAGGAACATGTACATCAGAAGGACCACTGGCACCTTCGCCCTCACCCACAAGGGACCAACAGGCTGCCTTGAGAATCAACCTCGCCGACGCAGGGAAGAAGGCAGCGCCGCCGGAGCAGCTCGACTCCTCCCCACAGCACTCCCAGTGGCCGACCAGACGTCGACGCGCCTTGCCGCCCAACCGCCACGAGCGGCATCCCACAACACCGACGAGATCTGTCAGCAGCCGCCGCCATGCCGAGATCGCCATCCTGCCGCCATGTGGGGTCGTCGTCGCGCAACACCGCAGCAGCTCAGAAAAAAGCACCCGCCGCCCGGCCGCCTGGGGGGTTTGCCTCGGCGCTAGCCAGCGGCGAGGGGAGGAGGACGGGAGTGGGCGGCGGAGGCGGGAGATTAGGTTTCCGCCCGTCCGCACCCTGGGAACGACGCGGGGGCGAATACTATCCCCTTTTCACCGCTCGCCAGCCTATCCGAGGTCCAATTGCGATTTTGGAGCAATAACCATAGATAGAACTTTCAATCTTCACGAACTTGTCTTTAGCGTCCACACCTTGCGCAGATCCGGCAACAGAATATGGCCCAAGAACCGCGGCTCATAGACATATTTGCTACACTCTCCTTTTTTTACCTAATCCAGTGAATGACATTTCTATCATCAGTAAGCATCAGGCCTGAGCACGACAGCTTATCCTATAGCCTAGCAAATAGATCAATCCGGTCTTCAGAGCTGATGCGCTGTAGGCCCGTCATCCACTTGTTGCCCTCCATTGCTTCAGAAATAGTCAACTCTTTCCTCTGCGTGAGGAGGAAACCTCTGGTGTGTTGGATGTATGCCCAAAAGACAATGTATTTATACATCTGATTCATTAATTATGATTTGTGTTCTCTATGCTATAACTGCGGTGGTTCCTGAATATGTGATTCAGAGGAAAGCTCACTCACACGTGTAGAGAATATGAACACGTAAAATGTACCCTATTTCTTTTACGGACTAATTTATTGATTGCTAGATGACTGTGCCTTCCTAGTCATAGACATTGTTTGTGTCAGCATCAATGAGTGGCATATTATTAGATAATAATATAGCCGGGTAGACCCAAGTTTTGGTATGCTAAGAGATTCCGTTAAATTGTCCTTTTGTCCTTAGCATTATCACAGTAAGGTTATTATATAACATATCCTGCAACCATGAGGTTATTAGGGTTATGCATACTGGAATAATTACTTTGGTACTTTCAATCGCCACAGCCGTAACTGGGTGGTCAAAACGATAGTCACTAGGTGATTACCAAGGGATGCATATATCCTAATGTTCTGAGATGGTAAATTACTCCTCGGTGATTAGCAAGGTTCAAGAAAGCGTAATTAAGCGTACGCTTAAGCGCTGAGCGATGGCAAAACGCTTCGCTTATGGCATAAGCGACTACTTAAGCGCTGATAAGGTCCATTGGCGTAATAAGGGCGTGAGAGACTCCTGCTCACGGTTTCCTTTGTGCTACAGAGTTGGCCCAATAAGGCCCATTATGGAACCCTAGTCTGCTAACCCGATCTGGGCCATTCATCCTTTTCTAATCAGAGCCATCCATCTACTCTCCTCATCTCTTTCTCTCACCTTCTACACTTCTACGCAGATACAGGCACAACCCTTCCCTGCCTCCCTTGCATCTCCTTCCTCACTGCAACTATCAGTCTCCTATACTCCCCTAAACTTCTACTCTGCTCCAGATGCAAGCCCAGTGCTAAAATCATTGAATTTTGGAAACGCTTAAGCGCGCTTAAGCGATTAAAACTCTAAGAGGGAGCAAAACGCTCCGCTTACGCTTTCCGCTTTCTTGAACATTGGTGATTAGAGAGATACGCCCTAGGCCACTCGGTATTAAAAAGGTATCCAATATGTTCTGCAGACAATGCATGGTGAAGTTACACTGTGTGGGATATCATAATACGGAAACGAGTAAAGGGAACTTGCTGGTCAACGAGATAGACAAACATGTAATGAATCAATGTGTGATTCAAGGTGTCATCCACAGATCTATATCTCGGGCGAAGTTTTGGTATCGCGAGTAATGGGAATGATATAGTAAATAGCCAATAGGTTCAACAGAGTGTCTTCGTATAAGGGTAGCAGTTATTCAGGTTGTCCACAGACCTGAACCTGGCCGGTGATTAGATGAGCACATCTAATTATAGCTACACGTTATCGAACGTGTAGGGTGGACATGCTTAAACTAGGATTGGTTAGTTGTGTATATTGGTTGGTCTGGAACATGGAGAGAATGTCACCGGAATGGTATCTGTGTGATAGATATGGTTATATCAGAGAGATTGCATTGTGATAGAAGTTGCTATCACGGTCGGATTTATTCCGAGGGTTTATAAAGAATGGAAATATTTATCCAGAGAATTTTGTCTGCGGACACTAGGTATCCCGGATCATATAAAAGTGTTTTATATGATAAGTAATTAATTCCAGGAATTTTCTGTAAAAGGAAAATATTTTATTTGGAATTAATTAGACAAAAGAATTAATTGATTAATTAATTAATAATTGGAAAATATGAATAAAAATTGGAGCCCACCATAGGGGCTACCAAGATGGGCCCTAGGGGCCCACCAAGGTAGCCGCACCACCATATGGTGGTGGTGGGCCAAGGCGCCATGGGGGAGGCTCCCCCAGCCAAAACCCTAATGGGCCCTTGCGGCCCATGGGGGAAGGCGGCGGCCAAGGGTCGGCCGGCCTAGGGCGGGCCCCACCCCCTTAGGTCGGTATGGCAGGTGGGCCCCACCCCCTAGGTCGGTGCGGCCTAGGGCGGGCCGAACCCGGCGGCGGTGGCGGTGGAGGGGAGTTGGAGTTTGACTCCAACTCCTCCTCCCAGACCGACTTGGGTTTGGGGTCTTTCCCGTTCCCCAAGTCCCTCCACCCTTGGGCCATCTATATAAACCCCCACCCTCCTATTTGGAGACACACAAGTTGAGACAAGTTCTCTCAAGTTTAGATCTCTTCTAGTTGGTTTATAGGATCCCTCCAATTAGATTAGATCTAATCTCTCTCTCTCTCTTTCTCATGTGTTGAGATCTCCACCTTCATATACACCAGTAGTGCTTCAAGCTTGGACGGCGAGAAGCCCTGCTGAACCTTTCCCAGCGTACGCTTGCAAGCTCTCGGAGGGGTGAAGTGTCAGATCCCGACGGTTGACCCTCACCCTGTTGGATCAAGGTGACAAGGCGAGGAGGAGAAGACGCCAAAATCTCTCTACTAGACTTGGTTGAGGGAATCGGCGACAGGCTACATCAACTACGTCATCAACACTTCTTCCGCGACTTCGGTGTTGGTAACGTGTTCCATCTAGATCTTTGGATCTTCGTATTCACATGTATCTTCATAGTAGATCTTGGCAGTTGTTGCGTAGCAATGCGGAAAATTTTAATTTACCGTGCACGCTACCCAATATGGTGCTAGTTCCATCGACTAACAACCCTCTAGCCACCTAGATTCCCAAAACATAGCTGTCTTCTGTCACCCATCGAAATAGAGGAGCAAGAGGCAAACAGCCGACAGTCGACAACATCAAATGGCACCGTTGTGCCTTACAAAGGTTTATTTTATCTCGTCTCATTGGAACAGAGCCAACGTGGTCGGAGGGCTCGACTATAAGCCACAATGTCCTTGATCTCGAGCCCTCCCAAAGCCTCGGGGTCACAAACTTGCCTCGAATTAAGAAAACACTTCCTGCTATGAGCTTCTTCAGCCCCGGCCCAAAGGAAACTCTATGAGCTTCTTCAGCCCCGGCCCAAAGGAAACTCCTTTGAATCTTGTTAATCCTTTTCATTGCCCACTTGTCAAGCGCAAAGAATGTGACATAATACGTGAAGGTTGCAATGAGGGTAGAATTGACCAAGGTGAGGCGGCCAGTGCGTTTGAAAAGCTTCCCCTTCAAAGGCGGCACCTTGGTAGTAGCCCGATCCAGCATAGGTTGGACCTCGATCAGCCTTGGCTTCCGGAAACCCAACGACAAGCCAAGGTACTTGCACGACAGCACACCCACCTCCCCACCCAAGTTATCAAGGATACCATCATGCGCCAACCGGCTCATACAAGGTGTGTTGACCAAACCACGCCGGACAAGTCACATGTGATTCTGAAAGCTGTGCACTTATGCAGATTTGCTTTAAGCCCCGAGATTAACCCAAATGTGACAAAAATCTCCTCCATGTAATAGGAATAAAGCATCATCATCCAGACTAGCCCCAAGCCTGGCATTTCGTTGTTGCGGGGGAGGGGGAGCAGGAATTTTGTCATAAAGGACCACCTCTACAAATGAAATGTCAAAAAGGACCACTTCCAAATGAATTGATGCCGCCACGACCGACGACGGCATGTTGGTGCAACGGAATTCAGACAGAAAACGGAGCTGGGTGGGTCCTGCCGCCGCTGCTGCTGGCGGCATGCTGGCATGGAGAGCTGCGGCCACTGCCCAAGGCGGCAGGTGCTCATGCAGTGGCGTGGCCTTTCGCTGTGTACTTCATCCTATACCATTTGCTCAGTCAATATCGGGTTCCGTGCGAATGCTCCCTTTTAGTTTATTCGTAAAAGCTTTGCTGCAGCTGCTACAAGGACTGTGCTTTGAATTTTCTACGGAGGGAGTGGCCAGTTTTTTTCTCTGTTTCTTCGACGTAGCAAGCACCGCACCTGCTAACCTGCGGGCACAGACACAGTACGTCGGACTGCCCCCTGTGGCCATTGTAGAATAATGAGATTGGCGGAATTGGTGGATGTTGTATTGAGCCTCATGGGCGAGTATATAAAGGAGTACAAACTTGGAGGACAAGAAGCCTCTCCTAGAGATAAGGTAGGAGCCGGATACAAATCCTAACCTACCAAATACATGTACGCTAATTATATCTCTAACATCCCCCCGCAGTCGTAGCGGTAGCGTCGTGAACAACTGGAACGTCGCAGACGGTCAGACTGGAGATAAGCGAAGTAGAATCCAGTGGGCTAACATCCCCCCGCAGTACGAGCGGGAACGTCGTGGACAGTGTCGCGGCGTAGATGCTTGGACTGTAGAGGAAGCTGATGAGTGCTCAAGCGAGGTGGTAGCCCTTGTTGCCGATGTCGAGGGATCGAGAGCATTAGGTGGTGCAGCCTTGGTCGTGGTAGCCATGCGAGGGGGTCGCCGTGGTCGATGTCGTGGTCGGGTTGCCGGTGTCGAGGTAGACGCAGAAGACGCCGCGAGCGCATAGTGCGCGTGAAGATTGACGGAGACACGTCGAGGCAGTCGTCGAGGATGCCGATGCTGAAGAAGGCGTAGTCAAGCCGTCGAGGACGAGGTGCGGCCATTGTTTTGCCGGAACAAGGCGCACGTCGAGGACGAAGACATACTCCGGCTTTGCCAGAGCCGAGTACGCATAGAAGAAATCGGTGACGTGGTCGAGGCAGTCGTAGAGGAGGAAGTCAATGCCGAAGACGTTGTCGAGGCCGATGTAGACGAGGCGCCGACCCGGGCTTGCCAGACCCGGGGACACGTCGGGGACGAAGGCACGCACCGGTGTTGCAAGTACCGTGCATGCGGGGGCAGGGACCACCGTGAACCATACGCCAGCGTCAGAGGGACTAGCAGAGGGGGCCTCCTGGACGGTTTGCGGCGCCAATCGGTGGGGGTAGAAGGTGCCGATGTCGTCCGTGGTTGTCGGAGTAGACGTAGTCGGGGACGAGGATGATGACGCTGGTGACGAGGTCATGGTGGACGAAGATGTAGAAGGCGGCGAAGGCAGCAGCGGCCTGGAGGGGCCATGCTGGACGCCTGGACAAGAAGTGGTCGGAGGGACCTGCGACGGCCTGAAGAGGCCATGCAGGTTACCTGTAGAGGTGCGGCGGTGGTACTCGAAGTAGGCGAGGAAGAACCCGGCGGCGTGACGAAGACCATGCGCGGACGGTGGCGTTCCCGCGCATAGGGAGGCGGCGCGGCGCATACCACGTAGAAGTCGACGCGCGGGGACGGCGGAGAGGACCGCGTGCCGCGGCGCTACGGCCCGAAGGGGCGACGCAGCAGTAGCTTGCGGGTCGGGGCGACGGCGGGTGTTGCCAGCGGCGTACACGCCTGGGAAGGCGTGTTGGCTGCCGGCAGCATGGACCAGCCGCCGCGGCGGCAGCCTGCAGCTCGATCGGTGGTACGCGCGTGCTCGGGGACGTGCTTGGCGGGAGACAGGCGTGATCGGTTGATCGGACCGACGCTGCGCTGTACGCGCCATGGCGGGGACGACGCGCAGATCGGAGTCGATGGCGACGTTGTCGGTGAAGTCCCAGTCGATGACGGCAAAGACGAACCGGCGATGGAGACCGTGCAGGCGAACGAGCGGTTGCGACGAGTCGGTGGAGACGAGCCGGTCGGTGCGGAGTCGGCGTCAGCGTGTCGTCCGCGTTAGCCGGCTTGGAGAAGCCGGACAGTGCGGAGTCAGCGCCGGCGAGTCGGCCGCGATAGCCGGCTGTCGAGGAGGAGGCCGGTGCAGGTCAATGCCGTTGGCGGAGTAGAGGCGCGAGAAGACGACGGCGGAGACGGGCGACGCAAACCGATCTTAGATCGGAAACCAAAAAAAAAAACGCCGATCAAAAAACGACCGGCGAGAGAGAGAAAAACCGGATCAAGCGACCGGAAAAAAAAAAGACTCTAGGGCAGCCGATCAACACGAACGGCGGACGAACCTTAGGTACGGGTCGCGCGGCCCCCGAGCGAGATCATGGAGATCGATCTCCCCGGGGGCGGCGCAGCGGGAAGCGCGGCGGCGGCGGCTAGGTCAGAGGTCGTGCCGCTCTGATACCATGTAGAATAATGAGATTGGCGGAATTGGTGGATATTGTATTGAGACTCATGGGCGAGTATATAAAGGAGTACAAACTTGGAGGACAAGAAGCCTCTCCTAGAGATAAAGGTAGGAGCCAGATACAAATCCTAACCTACAAATACATGTACGCTAATTATATCTCTAACAGCCATGGCGACAGGGCCCACCTGCTGTTTTCCGTCTCAGCAAATGTCTGAATTCCGTTGCCCCAACATGCCGCCGTCGGCCATGGCGGCAGGTGACATGTGTCGCCTGGCGGGCCTGCCGCCACGGTAGTTTTGGCAATTCGTTTTACAGGTTGTCCTTTCTGACATTTTACTCGCTGAGGTGGTCTTATTGTCAAAAAATTCGAGCAGGAATTTTTGGCATAAAGGTGGCAATTCGTTTTAGAGGTGGTCCTTTCTGACGTTTTACTCGCTGAGGTGGTCTTATATGTCCAAAATTCGGGGGAGCAGGCCCTGTGAGGTGGCTAGCTGAAGAATAAGCTACAGCGGCTCGATCGCAGGAGAAAACAAAAAGGGCAACAGAGGTTCGCCCTGTCACAACCACATATGTGCTAAAAGGGCTTCTTAGGCAGCCCATTTAGAAAAACCGTGAGAAGGAGAACGCTATAATCAAGGAGATCAAATCCCACCAGGAGAGGTCCAAACTCAGGAGAGGTCCAAACTCAAAGGACTAAAAAATTCTATTCCCTCCGTCCAAAAATAAGTGTCTCAACTTTGGTCAAAAGTAGATGTATCTATACATGAAACATGTCTAGATACATCCACTTTTGGGAAAATTTGAGACACTTATTTTGGGACGGAGGGAGGAACAAATAGCTCAAGTGCACCATGTCAAAAGCCTTAGCCATATCTAACTTGACAAATATTAAAAGATTCTTCCGATAAGTCTCTCTGATCATGTTCCGCACGTAAATGAAATTATGCTTTATACTTATGTCCATCAAAAAGTACCGACTCCGAGAAATAAGCTTGGGCAACTCTGGTGCCAATCTGTTAGCGAGCATCTTACACACCACCTTCGATGCGCTATACATGAGGCTGACCAGCCTGTAATCAGCCGCCCAGGAAGCACTTGCCTTGTTCGGCAGCACCACATTGTGCGCCAAATTTAACAAACTTCAGTGAAGGCCGTAGAGGGCGTGGAGCTGGTTAAAAGCCTTGTGCAGATCCACATGAAACTCACCCTAACACTTCTTGAAAAAACCTCCAATAAAACCATTCAAGGTGCACAAGATAGACACGGTATGTGATGAAAATCATAGTTCATATGGAAAACCTTGTCATCAGCCTTGCCTAATAAATTTGAGAAGTAGTCGAGCATAATCTTGGCTTTTTCATGATGGATTTGGGTCACCCTTGAGGCCCACATTGAGAGGGGATATGATCTATCGCCTCCATGGAACAATTTGGTACCCACATCGCCAACTCTGATCCAGTTTAGTCTAGATCTTTGCCTCCATTTAGAATGCTCACAACAATCCCAGTAACCTAGCCGTCAGACCGGCTCAGCAACATCTCATCAGCGTTCAGACCCCTCTCCTCCTGCGCCAAGTCCAAATGAAAAATGATGTCATTAGCAAGGTATAAGAGAGCCCGACCCCGCTTCGAATATACTCTGTGCTAGACGCGAAGGGAATATCATCAAGTGAGGCAATCGGCTTGGCCCAAGCCTTCTCAACCGAAGAATACTTTTAAAATTTAGGACTAGTTGCCTCGTAGATATATAAAATTGGCATTTTCATTCACAACCTGATTTCTACCAGATCTAGACACATTCACAATTAGATAGGACAGTCTCAAGTATTAAGTCACGTTTGCCTACAATTACCACCGGCTTGTAGTCTATCTACAATTTAAAGAAGAACATATTACCGCCATCTCGCAGCCTAGCAGTGCACGTACATCTAGGACAAAAAGCAAAAATTTCGTACAAATCACACTCCAGGTATACAATATTATCTCACTTCTCACCATCAGCCTTCTTATTTTTGACGAAAAGGCAGACAAAGCTGCTATTTCACTAAGAAACAGAGTACAATGACTCGAACCGAAAAGAAGCTACTGAAAGAAAAAAGAAAAGGCAACGCCTGCAAGAAAGCAACTGAAAAATCAGCCTTTTCTAACTGAACCTGCATTTCGACTTCTGAAGTCTTAAATCATGGATTGGATTTCGATGTCTGAAGACCAAGAATTAAAACAAGAATACGGGTGAAACACAATGGTTGATTGCAGAAACACCACAACATTGCTAGCATGATTTAGGAGCATATAGCTATAGGAACCGGACGGCCACAAAGTAAGATTAGAGTATCTTGTAATTCACTTTGAACTCGATAACTTCCGAACAATCAAACGAAAAAAGATCTAGGTCAGAAGTAGTATAAGACTAGAAAGAGAATATTTGTTCTTTTTCTAACTAAGAAACGAGAAAGAAATCGGGTAATTACATATTCTCGTAAGTCGTAAGTTCAGACGTATGCTTTCAGAACGATTATTTCCTGTTCAGGAACATATTGTTGCACATTCGTGGTAATTGAATGATAATTTCAATCTCAACATGACTCTTATTTACGAGGACCAACAGCAGTACAGAGTCGTTTCCTACTACACATCAATATCAATCCACGATATTAACGCTCTCCCGGAACTAAGGCCTAATTAAAAATTAATTAACTCTGATAAAGACCAAGGCTCTAGCTAAAAGTCAAAAACCACTTCGGAGATCAAAACTAAGATCGCTCTCCACGTACGCAACCGAGTCGATGGATCGTCATACGGCGTTGGATGTCATCTGAACTTTGCGGTTGCTGCTGCCGTCGTCGACGAACCGCTTCCAGTACCAGTGCTTTCCCCAGATCCTGTCCATCTCCTCGATGGGGATCCCCTTGGTCTCAGGCAGGAAGAAAAAGATGAAGGCCGTCATGAGGAGCTCGCAGAAGCCGAAGAAGTAGAAGAGCCCGAACTTGAGGCGGCAGAGCATCATCAGGAAGATCTGCGCGATGATGAACGTGAACGCCATGTTGAACACCACCACCATGCTCTGCGCCGCCGACCGGATCTCCAGCGGGAAGATCTCGCTCGGCACCAGCCACCCCAGTGGCCCCCACGACCACGCGAACGCCGACACGAACACGCAGATGCAGAACACCACACCGATCGCGTACGAGCGCGAGATGTTGGCCACGCCGTCCGTTCCAAACTTGATCAGGATCAGCGTCCCAAGCACGAACTGCACGAGCCATTCAGATATAAGATTGTGTTATGTAAACGTCTTTGTGTAATCTCGAATCTGGATGTACTGCAAGTTTACCTGGGCAATGATCATTTGGCAGCCACCTTCCGAGGAGGAGCTTGCGGCGGCCGAGGCGGTCGACGGTGGCGATGGAGACAAAGGTGGCGACCATGTTGACTCCGCCGCTGATGACGGAGGACATGAGCGAGGCTGTGCCGCCGAAGCCGATGGTCTTGAAGAGCACGGGGGCGTAGAACATCACCACGTTGATGCCGGTGAGCTGCTGTAGCGTCGGGATCAGAATGGCCATTGCCAGCTGCGGCCGGTAGCGGCGCTCTAGCAGGGTTTTCCACGGGTTGTCGATGGCCTTGGAGGCGTCGCTGGCGGCGATGAGGTCGTCGTACTCGAGGCCGATGTCGTCGGTACCGCGGATGCGACGGAGCATGGCGCGCACTCATCCTCCTTGCCGCGGGCGACGAGGGAGTTGGGCGTGTCTTGGAGGAAGAGGGAGCCACCGGCCATGATGACTGCCGGGACGGCGGCCAGACCCAAACTGATGCGCCAGCCCCAGCCGCCCGAGATCTTGGCCGAGAAGTAGTTGATGAGGTTAGCGGCCAAGATGCCGATGGTGATCATGAGCTGGAAGCTGATGTTGAGCATGCCACGCATCTTCGCCGGCGCCATCTCCGACAGGTACAGAGGAACAGCCTGCACGATATGCACGTCAGTACGACCGAGTCGGCAACATGCACAATTGACCATGCATGCATCCTCACATATTCAGATCTACCTTCATGCATGCATGCACTACTTAGGCAGGAATAAGACGTGCATATCTGTCGGTCAGATGATCACCTGATTGCTGAAGCCAACGCCGATGCCGAGGAGGATCCTGCCAATGATTAGCATCGCTATGTTGACGGCAAAGCCGTTGAGGATGGCGCCGATGAGGAAGGTAACACCGCCGCCGAGCATGGTCATCTTCCGGCCGCACTTCCTGGTGATGACGGAGGCGAAGAGGGAGGCGACGAGGGCGGCGAGGTAGAGCGACGAGGTGAAGAGCGTCAGCAGCGCGCTGTCGAACTTGCAGTACTGGTTCGTCTCCACTATCTCCTGTTCTTTGGCGTACACCGACGGGAAGAACCGGATCAGGAACGGGTCCATGGACGTCACACCACCTGAATCCATAGCACAACGTCAATTAGTTTCTGATGTTACCGCATGCAACAGATGGATCGTTTGATCGTCGTGGGAGGAACTTACCGGAGATGCCTATGTCGTAGCCAAAGATGAGACCGCCAGAGGAAGCCACGAGGCAGGCGAGGAAGACGAAGACGGTCATCTCCCCGGGGTAGTCCTTGCCATCGGATTTGGCGAGAGCACCACTTACTGCCATGGCTCCAAGACTGAGCTTCTAATCAGATTATACGGAAGTACGTGGACGGAAGGTCAGAGAGGATTTAATCCGGGTTTGCCTCTCGTGTATTTATAAGGGGCCTATCGATTTGTGTTAGTAATCTACAAGAGATAAGACGATAAGATTTAGTCATACGGATCTACCCACGCATGCAGGTAACTATCCGGATCCTGATGACTAGGAGTACAAATCATTTTTTTAGCAACGACCAAAGCTTCATTAAGTGGACGTTGCGACGCCCGTCAGCCCACCACGGCCCGCGCGGGACCTCGCACGTCTCCGCCGCAAGGAACCAAACCACGGCAGTTAGCAACGCGTTCTGGTCATGCCTGATGCGGCACTCTTGCCACACTACACAGTTTTTGGTAAAACGTGCATGTGATTGCTAGTGCTCTTCATTTTATTTTTTCAGAAAAACACCACTTTAGTACATGAACGGACTAGCGTTTAATTTGGTCACGAAGTTGCGTTTCGTCCAAAACAGTCAGGAAGTTGCCCCACGTGAGTCTTTTGGTTACTCCGGCGACCTTTGTTTTTTGCAGATACCCCCTAAATTTTTATTTCTTCTAATTATTAGCTACTTGATTCAACTTTTATTCTGCAAAATGTGTCTGGATACTCAACCTCACGGCCGACAGTCTTGCACCACGGCCTGGTCAGGTGACACGTTAGCTAGCACGGCGAGGGTCGGCAACAACGAGGATGCGTGCGTTGTGCGGTAACCATAGACACAAGCATACAGTGGAGCAGCACAGCGGCGTCACGTCACGTTCCGTTTCACCGAGACCCGGATTACTCAGTTAAGAAGCGACCGTTGATGACCCCATAACATTCTTCCGGTAATAGGGAATAACATAATCTCATGGTATAAGCAACATGACACTTGACAATAAATGGCACGGCACCCAATTTTAACTTAGTGACACGATCAAAAAGCTATGCTTAGTTGGTTCTTCCAAATACATGATCTCGTTATTAATTTGACAACTCATGTTCATGGTTAGGAAACCGTAACCATCAATTAATCAATGAGCTAGTCTAATAGAGGCTTGCTAGGGACACGTTGTTTACAAAATCACCCTTGTATTATGTTTCCGGTTAGTACAATTCTAGCATGGAGTATAAACATTTATCATGAACATAGAAATATGATAATAACAATATTTATTATTGGCTCTAGGGCATATTTCCAATAATTCTCCACCGTAGCCGGTAGGGATGCAAGTGGGATCCCACCAAAATCTCACCTATAGTTTATTTTGTGATTTCTACTGCAAAATTTGGGTCCAAATTTTGCATTAAAAATCACAAAATGAACTATAAATGGGAATTTGGTGGGATCCCACTTGCACCTTAGTAGCTGGTCAATCAAGGGACTCCTGATAGGGGATTATTCCAGCGACTTAACAATATCCGTACTAACAATCATAGATTTCTGTGGTCGATACTTTTCTTCCCCATCGCCAAATTGCCCACATCACTATGATCAACAGTGTGAACTCGTATTTAGGGACAATTTGGCAATCTAGAATTTCCTCTCCCCAAGTGATCATATGTAGCCTTGGAAGCTTAACCTCCAAGCTAATTAGCTCCGCTGCCCTCCAAAATTCTTGCATGATCGTATATGATCAGTGCATGTGGAACAGAGATTTCTCGTCATTACCACACATTGGACAGGTTGCATGCTGCATTATATGTCGCCAATTCAGCGCACTACAATTTTACAATATGTTCTTGACTACCCTCCACAAGAACATACATATTTTGGAAGAACTTTCAATTTCGAAAGCCTCTTCTAGGTCAGAGCATGACCGATAAAGTTCCCAGTATTCAACTCTGCCTTCAGCTCTGCCTTGTACTTTCTTTCCACCATATAAATACGCTCGCATTCCCATGATCATGCCCAAAAATCCGAGGCTGCACGGCGAGGCCTAGTCATGGCAAGTATGGCAGCCGCATCTGCGGATAAAAGACATGCCAAACCTACTGTTGGTTCCACTGGTTCAACACCGGATCAATTAGGTCCTCACGATTTGAACATGAGTGTGTATCAGACTCCCCACAGGTCTCTCCTTGATGATTGCTTGCCAGGTCGGTGAGGCTCTAGAAGGACATCCCGCCGACAAGGCATCCTCCCAGGGACTCCTCCTGGTCGGCCATCTAGCTCTCATAAGCCATTTGAGGTGGCAAATCTACCAAACGTAACTGGCTATCACGCAGCCAAGTAGCGGTTGGTAGATGGTTTCGCCGTGCTGATCACAAAAAGGGCATACATCTAGATAAGGGAGCCTGCGTCGAGTGACACGATTAGTCGTCCATCAACGACTCCTAAGGGCGAGCCACATGAAGAACTTGCACTTTGATGGAGCCATAGAGTACCATACCTGCAGGGCCTCGACCATCTCGATGGACCCACCGAAAAAAGCAGTATAGCACAAGCATGATGTGTTTGTGCCGCCCGCATCCCAAATCCACCGAAAAATGTCGCCCTGTCCTCGAGAAAGATCCACATCAACGAGACGATTAGCTAGGTCCAAAAGTTGCGCGATCACCAACGTGGTTAGGTCATCCACCAGCTAGCATTTCCCGGACAATTAAGCATGTTTTGGCCGAGCGCATGGACACATCCACGAAGAGGTTCAAGATCATGGACCCGAGCAACTGACAACCACATGTTTGTCCACAATAGGGTAGCTTCACCATCCCCAAGCTCCGAGCAATTCGTAGCGTCGAAGATTTCTGTCACGAGCTCCAAGCAAATTAGAACATCCAAGTCTGTACCATATGGCCATTACACACAATACATTTCGATATGATACAAACGTAGAGCCCACACCCGACCTCTGCATAACAATTGTGCACACAACCGCTGAGAGATGTAGCAAGAAAGATAGAATGAGGAAGAAAGAAGACCTCGTAAGGCAAAGATACATGTCATGTGTGACCATAGACAAGCCCTATGGTGAAACTCTAAGACTGTGGCGGACAAATCCGCGGACTATGTCGCCACCCTTCCAGGGTAAAAGTATCTTTCGCCACCTGCTCCAACCGTCAGCACACCTCTGCAAACAGAGCGGTGTGTCCCGGTGTGGTCCGAAGAAAGTGAGCACACTAGAAAAGAACCTGCATGAGAAGATTGCTTAGCATTAAACACCATATCATTTCTACATAGCCACATCGACCATAATAAGGCCACCGCTCCCACCCGTATAAGTATTCTATCCCTATGATCAATGCCATTCAACCAATTGCAAAAAATGTTAGCAACAGAGCTTAGCCGATACAAGTTCGAAGCTACTTGAATGGCTGACCATATAGAACGCGCAAATTGGCATTGAAAGAACAAGTGTTTTATATTCTTATCATGGTGACATAAGCAACACTTTGTACTACATTGCCAATTGCGCTTTATCAGGTTGTCTTTTTGTTAAAATAACACCTGGTGAAGGTACCACGTATTTAAAAAAAATTTAAGTAGTACTTTCATTTTTCAGAAGATTATATTGCTAATTACTTATATATCAGAATGTATTAGAGCTTTGTAGATGGACTCCACAGAGAATTTGCCATTCTTATGTAGATTCCACCGTAATTCGTCATGTTCCTGCGATAGTTGGACCAAAGCAAATCGCTGATGACTCCCAAGTGCAGGAGATCAATTGTAGTACCTTTCGATTAGAAAAGGTTGTCGAACCCACGAGGAGCTGAAGGTATTGGTTAGCAAGAATGATAAATAAAACAATAAAAGATGCAAGTGTTTTTGAGATTTTTGGTTGTATAGTTGCAAGAAAGTAAAAATGCTGAATATAAATGATAGCAAGTAAAAAGCTCTCAAAGAGAGAAAGCCCAATCCTCTATGTGGCAAGAGGACAAGCTCAAGTGATGTGTAACTTATATGTGGAAAACGTTCCCGAGGGCGGCATGGATACTGCTTGGCATAGAGATTTATTAAACAACACGTTGAATATCTTGTCAAGTTTTAATCTTCTTTGGACGGAGCCATTGTTAGGTATAGCTAAATAAATAAACTAAACCCCCTATGATGGATCATGTGGCCAAGTAAATGACTACACAAGAATATTAAGACATAAAGTCCCACCATAGCATTACACTCTAAGGTCCCCGATACTAATACCCTCATAATGCAACTTCATGACGGTCTCAGGTTTACATGTCCCCCCAAGTCTCCCTCAATTCATTACACTACGGTGTTCTCCTATGAGCCCATATAGGTGAAGTGTTGTGCAGTCGACGTTCGCACAACACCATCATAGAATCACATAAAAAGATAAACACTAGACAAAATACCAACACATGTCATATAAATCATTGCCAATTCATCCTATGCCCTCAGGAACATACGGGAACTACTCACAACGTGCAAACATAATGATATTCAGTGGCATAAGTGGTACAACACAATCTGCAAATATAACTTCACATCCAAATAATGATAAGTACTCAATCACAAACATGAATAGTAGCACAAGACAAGTATCTAGGGTATAGAAACTCTCAAACTACGAGGGGAACGGAGTGGATCACGGAGATGATGATGGAGATGGTGCTGGTCTTGGTGATGGTGATGATGTAGAGGCCTCCTCCCACGCCAAGGAGGAGAGGTGATGACGATGACGATGATTTCCCCCTTCTCCGGAGCTCCGGAGCAGCAGGATCTGACCCCCTTCGTAGGGAATCAGGAGTTTCGCCGCCGCCGCGGCCTCGGATGGACTTGGGAAAATTAGGGCGTTTTTTTTCCGGGCGAGACGAAGGTGTGTTAAAAAGCCCCGAGCGAGGAAGTGCCCGAGGCTCCAGATGATGGGCCCCGCGCGGCCAAAGAATCTGGCCGCATGGGGCCCCCTCTTTTGGGCCTCGTGGCTCTCCTCCCTTCGATCTTCTTCCCACTGCTGTTCTCCCGATGAAAAATCAGCTGTGCAATTTTCCTTTTTCCATTTGGGTCCCTGTAGCTCCTGAAACATTAAAAACAAGAAAAAGGAGGTTTTCTGCCTCCCAGAAATTAAATACCAAAAATAGGGACTTTGTATGAAAGTCCCATAAATCATTAAAACATGTAAAAACAATGATATAACAATGCCAATAACATTCTAATATGATAATATAAGTTGTATAAATGATGATATAAAATGCACGTATCAACTCCCCCAAACTTAAACCTTTACTCGTCCTCGAGTAAGTAAGGACATAGATCATTACATGCATCAATGGACTTATGGTTGATAAATAAATACGAGCATTGTATCATCATCATATTCAATTGCAATGAAAGATTAATGAACTAAAACTCATACACATGAGGGCAACATAAGTAGAAGCTCCAGCAATCACCCCTTACTTTTGAAGGCAAATAACCATTGTATGTTGGACAATTGAATCATACTCTTTTTCACATGCTTTTTCTCTTTATGGCAAGCATTACAATATTTATACTTTGCTGAAATTTAAAGACAAGATAAACTCTCATTGGATAACAAGTTTAAAGAAGACAAATGAAAAGATAGATATAAGATTGTTTACAATCTTGCTTCACTAGTAACTAGTGCAAACTTTAGTCATGGATATTTCAATCAAGTTCCTATGCTCTATACAACCTTTATCTTACACTTTCCATGGCTAACTGAATTTTCAGGTGCCTTCCTTTTCATTCACTTTCCAAGAGCATAAGTATTGAAATATCCATGATTCATTAATTTGCTCAAAAGACACTAGATTCTAACAAGAGTGTTTCATATCCTTTTCATTAACCCTTCCTAACTTTTTATCCTACAAGACTATATCTCAACCTTAAACTATTAATTTTCAAGTCATATTGACTCATTCTCTTTACTTATTTTATAATGAGATAATTCTACAATTGTCCAACATACTCAAGTTAATTAAATTCAAGGCAAGATGTGACTGAAACTTCTAAATATGCCACGCTCATTTGCGTGAGTGTTACCCATAAATCTCCAAACAAGAGAATCATGGATGACACCATACTTTTATATTCATTGATAAACCACAGATAGGGATACATGATAATGCTCCATGAGCTCACACACGCCTAAGAGAGATTGATAACTAAACGATAAAAGCAAAACACACCATTACTAGATAGATATGATAAACTAGTAAAGATAAAGGCTAGGTTGAACTCCCCCAAGCTTGACGTTTTGCTAGAGCCTCCTCTGTTGCAGCTCTTCTTTCTCATATTCCTCCTCCCATTCTGCCATCTTCCATGGGAAAGGCTTTCCATCACGGAAAGATGTAGGTGGATTATTATACCTGAGGGTAGCAGCTTCTGCAATCTTCTTGAAGCGTTCTTCATACTCGCAGTTCTGGTTCTCTACATCCCACATAAAGCATTGGATCCTGTCCAACTTCTCGATGACGTCCTTGTATCTTTCTTCCAGATCTTCGAGCCTCTTCTTGTACTCTTCAACCTGCAGGTCTTCTCCTCCAGATCATCCAGCCTTTCCTCCACCGTGCCGGTGGTCTTGGGAGCTGCTGGCGCCTGGTTGACGGGAGAGTATTCGAGGATGATGATGATGGTGATGATGAGTACTTCCCCGGCAACGGCGCCAGAAAAAGAGCTTGATGGCGTGAATCACACGTTCGTTGGGAGACCCCAAGAGAAGGTATGATGCAGTTCAGCAGCAAGTTTTCCCTCAGAAAGAAACCAAGGTTATCGAACCAGTAGGAGCAGCAACTCTTCAGAAGGTTGTTGGTGACTCGCACGGTGCAACACGATCACCAACGTGGAATCTGCACACAACACAATCAAACTACTTTGCCCCAACGAAACAGTGAGGTTGTCAATCTCACGGCTTGCTGAAAACAAAGGATTAAACGTATGGTGTGGAAAATGAGTATTAAATTGCAGAGAATGAAAAAGGAACAGTTTGCAGTTTGTGGTTGTTTAATCAGTGTAAAAGAATGGACCGGGGTCCACAGTTCACTAGTGGTGTCTCTCCATAAAAGATAACTAACATGTTGGGTGAACAAATTACAGCTGGGCAATTGACAATAGTGAGCGCATGACAATGCATATATGACATGATGATACTATGATATTTAATTGGGCATTACGACATAATACATAGACCGTTATCCAACAGCATCTATGACTAATAATCCACCGCCGGGTTGTCATCCGAGTCCCCCGTTGGTATTAAGTTGCAAGCAACGGATAATTGCATTAAGTAAAGTGCGTAATGTAAACAAACACATATGCCGTGGACATAGCATCGTTAGGTTATCCCTAGTGGCAACAGCACATCCACAACCTTAGAACTTTCTGTCACTGTCCCATTAAACGGAGGCATGAACCCACTATCTAGCATAAATACTCTCTCTTGGAGTTACAAGCATCTACTTGGCCAAAGCATCTACGAGTAACGGAAAGCATGCAAGATCTTAAATATAGATAGATTGATAATCAACTTGACATAATATTCAATATTCATCGGATCCCAGCAAACACAACATGTAGCATTACAATAATATGATCTTGATCATGTAGGGCAGCTCACAAGATCTAAACATGATGGCACAAAGTGGAGAGACAACCATCTAGCTACTGCTATGGACCCGTAGTCCAAGGATGAACTACTCACGCATCACTCCGGAGGCAGGCATGGCGATGTAGAAGCCTCCGGTGACGATTCCCCTCTCCGGCAGGGTGCCGGGAAGAGGTTCTGAACCCTCCCGAGCTAGGGTTGACGGCGGCGGCGTCTCTGGAACTTTTCGTGGATATTTGCTCAGGTACTTAGGGTTTTCGCGTCGGGGGGAATAAGTAGGCGAAAGGGCGGCGGCTGACGACCCCCGAGGGGCCCACACCACCCTAGGGCGCGCAGGGGGGCCGCGCCCTAGTGGCGTGTGGGGCCCTGGTGGCCCTCCTCTGCTGCTCCTTTGGTCCGTCAGGTGTGTTCTGGTAAAATAGGGACCCCGTGTAGTTTCGTCCAATTCCGAGAATATTTCCAGACTAGCTTTTCTGGAATACAAAAACAGCAGAAAACAGGAACTGGCACTTCGGCATCTTGTTAATAGGTTAGTCCCAAAAAATGTATAAAAGTGATATAAAGTAGATGCAAAACATGTAGCAATTGGTATAAAACAAGCATGGAACATCAAAAATTATAGATACGTTTGAGACGTATCAGCATCCCCAAGCTTAGTTCCTACTCGTCCTCGAGTAGGTAAACGATAAAAACAAAATAATTTTTGAGGTGACATGCTACTATCATAATCTTGATCATATAATATTGCAAGGCACATGTAAATGAATGAAGTGATCCAAGTCAATGGTCTATAATTTGCTACCAAATAGATAATGAGTAAACAATGAATCACACAAGCTAAACGTTTTCATGAATAGTACTTTCGAGACAAGCATCAAACAGTTTTGCATAAGTGTTAACTCATAAAGCAATAGTTTCTAATAAAAGGTATTTAATCAACACAAAGGAAGAATTAGTTTCAGCATTTGCTTCAACTTTCAACATATTTATCTCATGGATATTGTCAACACAAAGTAGTATAACAAGTCCAATACATTGCATATAACGCATGTTGTAACAAAGTTGACACTAGTGTTTGCTTGTGGAAGACAGAAAGAATAGGAAAACTGACTCAACATAAAAGTAAAAGAAAGGCCCTTCGCAGAGGGAAGCAGGGATTAAATCATGTGCTAGAGCTTTTAGGTTTTTGAAAGCATATAGAGATTGCATAAAATATTTGATACTCCTCCCAACCTTGCTAACACAAGCCATGGCTAACCGAATCCTCGGGTGCCTTCCATCAATCACATACCATGGAGGAGTATCTATTTTTGAGAGGTGTTTGTTAATTGTCAACGAATGGTAGCGGGTGAGAACAGTATTCTACCTGTCAAACGGACTTTTAAGAGCGGCTCCCATGAAGGACGTTATTTCTACCAGCAAGGCAGATCATCCCTCTTTCTCTTTGGTTTACACACATTCAGGTATTTCACTGTTTGTCATTGCTTACTGATGAATCAGGGCAAAAGTGTGAAGAGAATTAATTGGTTAAAGTTGTAATTAATTGGGACTGGGCACCCCGTTGCCAGCTCTTTTTGCAATTATTGGATAAGCGGATGTATATGCCACTAGTCCAGGTGTAAAAGTCCATTCGACAAATAGAATAAAGAATAACCACACTAATTCCTCATGAGCTAGTAAACATTGACACAAAAAGGGAATAATAACATTTTGAATAATTTAAAGGTAGCACATGAAAAATTTACTTGGAGTGGCAAGGAAATACCACATATAGGTAGTTATGGTGGACACAAATGGCATGGATTTTGGCTCAAGGATTTGGATGCACGAGAAGCATTCCCTCTCAGTACAGAGTTTAGGCTAGCAAGGTTATGTAAGCAAACAAGAATATCAACCCGTACACCAAGTTTTATATGACAAACATATTGCAAACGTTATAAGACTTCATACCGTCTTCCTTGTTAACCAAACCCTGTTATTAGAAAATATCTAGACCTTAGAGATACCACCGATGCAAACCAAATTTTCAACAAGCTTTACGGTAGTTCTTCACTAATAGGCTTAACTCATGTGATGCACAATTTAATCATGATCTACTTGTTAACTCAAAACAATTGACAAGCATCAAGTTATCCATTAGTGATCTACAAGATTAAGCAAGTTTTTCCTTATACCAATTACCACATGCAACATTTTCTGAACCAACCAAACACCAATCAATTTATTTCATCAACTCTCCAAACAAATATAAGTGAAGCAAGAGAGTACTTTCTACAAAAGAAAGCTAATAGCTCTGACAAGAGATACATGAAAACAAGAGCTAAAAGCTGAACAGCGCTAGATATGAATACTCAACAAATATAAGTGAAGAATAGGAGTATTCTCATGAAAAAGCGGAGCGTGTCTCTCTCCCAATCAAGAATGCTAGGGTCCAGTCAAGCTTTATTGAAAATAAAAGTGCAATACTGAAAATAAAAGCACACAGACGCTCCAAGAAAAGCACATATGATGTGAAAGAATTAAAATATAGTTTCACTAGAGATGACCTGATAATTTTGACGATGAAGAAGGGGATGCCTTGGGCATCCCCAAGCTTAGACGCTTGAGTCTTCTTGAAATATGCTGGGGAGATCCATGGGAGCCTCCCCAAGCTTAAGCTCTTCACTCTTCTTGATCCTATTATATCATCCTTCTCTCTTGACCCTTGAAAACTTCCGTCACACCAAACTCAAAGTAGATCTCATTAGAGGGTTAGTGCATAATCAAAAACTCACATGTTCTATAAAGACGCAATATGATTTGTTACTTTAAACATTAGCTACAGCCACTGATGTTATGTGAAGCTCTTCCACCCAAAAAAGAATTTCACTCAACACTAGTAAAAGAGAGAATGCAAAATAAAAAGGCATAATCTGTCTAAAACAGAACAGTCCGCAAAGACGAATTTTTTCGAGGCACTTACGACGCTCAGATCGAAAAACTTGAACTAATGAAAGATTCAGACATTCATAAAGATTACGCACAAAAAATTTCAGATTTAATTAACAATCTGGTGATTTTAGGAATTTCGTACAGTGAACAGCAAAAATCTGTTTCTGCGCAGCAATCAAAATTAAGCATCGTCTTAACATTAGAGGCTACTCTTGGCACAACAATGCGAGAAAATAAAGATACAAAGGAGTTGCTACAGAAGTAAACACTCCTTGACTCAATAAAAGAAAAATTGCAGAAATAAAAATAATGGGTTGCCTCCCATAAGCGCTTTTCTTTAACGCCTTTTAGCTAGGCACAAAGCATGCATCAAGTATTACCAAGTGAAGAAGCATCAACAATCTTACGCTTACCTTTCCTACCTTACTCTTATCTTTAGGAAATATTTGGTTACACATAGGTGAGGAGGCGAAATTCATAACTCCTTGGCCCCATCTATTGTTGCTCCAAAGCGTTTCAGCAGAGATCTCCAAGCGTAATTTGTCCTGTTCCTGCACATTCAATGACAACATAATCAATAGATACTGTTATCCCAGGAGTTTTGTAAATACCCTTCGGCTGCTCCTTTTGGTATTTTAATGTATTATCACCAGAGTTATCAGATTTCACTTTTGGAAAGCTCCCAAAGGTTTAAGGAATCATAAATTTCCTAGGCATTAAACAAATTCAGACATGATATCACATCGAGCATGAAAGTTTCACCATTGATAACAACTTTCACAGATGGAATCCATCCCGATGGTTCAAAGTTTATTGGCTCATTATCATAATGTTCACGAATCTGATTATACCTTTCTTTTAGACCAGATATATTTGTTTCAAGAGCATTTAATCTATCATTTATGCTTGTGAAACTGAATCAATTTTACTAATTGGAGGGCTAGAAATTGTAATCAATTTTTTAATAGCATTAAAAGCTTGATCCCCATCATGACGAAGGAAATCTCCTCCTACCACAGCATCTAAAGCATATCTGTAGCAAAGAACAAGACCAAAATAAAAGCTACTGAGAGCAGGCTTAAAGTCATTTTAGGTTCAGTTTTAGCATAGGACTCAATATTCTAGACCAAGCATCTTTAAAACTCTCCTCACTCCCTTGCTTGAAAGTGAAAATCTCTTCTTCAGGTGACATTACTACTGGAACAGGGCTAGACATGATAACTAACAGAAAACAAAACTGAAAATAAACTAAATGCAAGTAACTATTTTTTTGTGTTTTTGATAATTGAAAGCAAACAAGATAAAATAAAATAAACTAAGCAAGACAAAAACAAAGTAAAGAGATTGGAAGCGTGAAACTCCCCTTGCAGAAGACTGCTGTCTCCCCGGCAACGGCGCCAGAAAAGATGCTGGCGCCTGTGACGAGAGAGATTCGAGATGATGATGTGATGATGAGTACTTCCCCGGCAACGGCGCCAGAAAAAGAGCTTGATGGCGTGAATCACACGTTCGTTGGGAGACCCCAAGAGGAAGGTATGATGCAGTTCAGCAGCAAGTTTTCCCTCAGAAAGAAACCAAGGTTATCGAACCAGTAGGAGCAGCAACTCTTCAGAAGGTTGTTGGTGGCTCGCACGGCGCAACACGATCACCAACGTGGAATCTGCACACAACACAATCAAACTACTTTGCCCCAACGAAACAGTGAGGTTGTCAATCTCACCGGCTTGCTGAAAACAAAGGATTAAACGTATGGTGTGGAAAATGAGTATTAAATTGCAGAGAATGAAAAAGGAACAGTTTGCAGTTTGTGGTGTTTAATCAGTGTAAAAGAATGGACCGGGGTCCACAGTTCACTAGTGGTGTCTCTCCATAAAAGATAACTAACATGTTGGGTGAACAAATTACAGCTGGGCAATTGACAAATAGTGAGCGCATGACAATGCATATATGACATGATGATTACTATGATATTTAATTGGGCATTACGACATAATACATAGACCGTCATCCAACAGCGTCTATGACTAATAATCCACCGCCGGTTGTCATCCGAGTCCCCCGTTGGTATTAAGTTGCAAGCAACGGATAATTGCATTAAGTAAAGTGCGTAATGTAAACAAATACATATGCCGTGGACATAGCATGTTAGGTTATCCCTAGTGGCAACAGCACATCCGCAACCTTAGAAGTTTTGTCACTCTCCCAGATTACCGGAGCATGAACCCACTATCTAGCATAAATACTCTCTCTTGGAGTTACAAGCATCTACTTGGCCAAAGCATCTACGAGTAACGGAAAGCATGCAAGATCTTAAATAACATAGGGCATAGATTGATAATCAACTTGACATAGTATTCAATATTCATCGGATCCCAGCAAACACAACATGTAGCATTACAATAATATGATCTTGATCATGTAGGGCAGCTCACAAGATCTAAACATGATGGCACAATTGGAGAGACAACCATCTAGCTACTGCTATGGACCCGTAGTCCAAGGATGAACTACTCACGCATCACTCCGGAGGCAGGCATGGCGATGTAGAAGGCTCCGGTGACGATTCCCCTCTCCGGCAGGGTGCCGGGAAGAGGTTCTGGACCCTCCCGAGCTAGGGTTGACGGCGGCGGCGTCTCTGGAACTTTTCGTGGATATTGGCTCAGGCACTTAGGGTTTTCGCGTCGGGGGAATAAGTAGGCGAAAGGGCGGCGGCTGACGACCCCCGAGGGGCCCACACCACCCTAGGGCGCGCCAGGGGGGGCCCGCGCCCTAGTGGCGTGTGGGGCCCTGGTGGCTCTCCTCTGCTGCTCCTTGGTCCTTCAGGTGTGTTCTGGTAAAATAGGGATCCCCGTGAAGTTTCGTCCAATTCCGAGAATATTTCCAGACTAGCTTTTCTGGAATACAAAAATAGCAGAAAACAGGAACTGGCACTTCGCATCTTGTTAATAGGTTAGCCCCAAAAAATGTATAAAAGTGATATAAAGTAGATGCAAAACATGTAGCAATTGGTATAAAACAAGCATGGAACATCAAAAATTATAGATACGTTTGAGACGTATCAGGAGCCTTCACCTCCTCCACGAGCATCACACCCTCCTTGAAGGAAATCATCTTCGGCGGTGCCATCACGGAGTTGAGGTAGTGGTTCACAACACCTCCCTTGGGGAGGCTCTCCCCTTCATGGTTGGATTCGGAGCTAGACATGGCTAAAACCTGACAGACAGAAACAGCAAAAGCAAAGATCGCTCCGAGAACGCTCGGTGCGAGATTAGATCGGTGGAAGGGGGTATATATTGACGATTTTTAGGTCAAGACGAAGCGTCGGAGACGAAAACGAGACGAAACGGGACTCCGAGGGGCAAAAGGAGTGGGCCCACGCGGTCAAAGCATCTAACCGCGTGGGACCCCCTCTTTTCTCCCTCGGGTCTCCGTTCCTTCCAATTTTCTTGTCCCACACGTTAATTTCCATAAAAAATGACTTCCGTGGGTTTCTGAAACTGCAGGATTCCTCTCAATTACCTCCTCCGGTGTCTGTAAGTTCAACTTTCCACCATTCCGATGAAGCTCTTTCCTGCAATATAATGTTTAAGGCGTTGTCCATTGACTACATGAGGTTTACCTTTCATGTCACCGTGAAGACGGATAGCTCCTGAACGGTACACCTCCTGTATCACTAATGGTCCCTGCCACTTTGAAGCTAACTTCCCTGCAGAAAACTTGAAACGAGAGTTGTATAATAAAACTTGATCACCTACTTTGAATTCTTTTCTCTTAATTTTCTTGTCATGCCAAATCTTAACTTTCTCTTTAAACATTCTGGCACTTTCATAAGCTTCATTTCTCCATTCATCTAGTAGGTTTAAATCAAGAATTCTCTTCTCTCCCGCAGTTTTAAAATCAAAGTTCAATTGTTTAATAGCCCATCTAGCTTTATGTTCTAATTCAACAGGTAAATGACAAGCTTTTCCATAAACCATTTTATAAGGAGACATTCCCATAGGATTTTTAAAAGCAGTTCTATAAGCCCACAATGCATCATTAATTTTAAGTGGCCAATCAGACCTAGACTTATTCACTGTCTTTTCCAAAATGAGTTTAATTTCCCTATTACTTAATTCAACTTGTCCACTTGTTTGGGGATGATAAGGAGATGCAATTCTATGGTTAACATCATATTTTGCCAATTTTCTAAGAATACCATGCAAGAAATGAGAACCACCATCAGTAATTAAAAACCTAGGAACACCAAACCTGGGGAAAATGATGTCCTTGAGCATCTTCATTGCTGTGGCATGATCTGCACTTTTGGTTGGAATTGCTTCCACCCACTTTGTAACATAATCCACTGCAACCAAAATATGAGTATGCTTTGTCTTTGATTCTGGGAAAGGTCCCATAAAGTCAAAACCCCACACATCAAATGGCTCAAGTGGTAAAGAATAATTCATAGGCATTTCATTTCTCCTACCAATATTTCCTACTCTTTGACATTTATCACAAGATTTAACATATTCAGCACAATCCTTAAATAAAGTAGGCCAATAAAACCAGATTGTAATACCTTTGCACCTGTACGATCTCCTGCATGATGCCCTCCATAGGGACTGTCATGACAATCTCTTATAATAGCCTGTTGTTCATGCTCAGGTACACAACGTCTAATAATACCATCCACACTTTTCTTATAAAGGAAAGGATCATCCCAAAAATAATGTCTAAGATCATAAAAGAATTTCTTTCTTTGTTGAAAGTGAAGTGTGGTGGTAAAACTTTACCAACAATAAAATTTGCATAGTTGGCAAACCATGGAGATGCAACTTTAGCACTAGAAACATTAACATTGCAAGTTGTTCATTAACAAAGCTATCATTAATAGGAATAGGATCATCAGGTATATTTTCCATTCTAGAAAGATGATCAGCTACTTGATTATCTTCCCCTTTCCTATCAACAATGTGTAAATCAAATTCTTGCAATAAAAGTACCCATCTTATTAGTCTAGGCTTAGCATCTTTCTTATTCATTAAATATTTAATAGCAGAATGATCAGTATGTATTGTGACTTTGAATCAGTAATATAAGGTCTAAACTTGTCACAAGCAAATAGCACTGCTAAAAATTCTTTTTCAGTTGTAGCATAATTCTTTGAGCAGCATCAAGTGTTCTACTAGCATAATAAATAACATTCAGTTTCTTATCAACACGTTGGCCCAAAACAGCCCCAACTGCATAATCACTAGCATCACACATAATTTCAAAAGGCAATTTCCAATCAGGAGGTTGAATAATAGGAGCACTTATTAAAGCATTCTTCAAAATATTAAAGGACTCAATGCAATCATCATTAAAAGAGAAAGGAACATCCTTTTGCAAAAGATTGGTTAGAGGTTTTGATATTTTGGAGAAATCTTTAATAAACCTACGGTAAAAACCTGCATGCCCAAGAAAACTTCTTATACCTTTGATGTCCCTTGGATATGGCAGCTTTTCAATAGCTTCTATCTTTGCTGGGTCAACTTCTATTCCTCTTCCAGAAATCTTATGCCCAAGAACATACCTTCAGTAACCATGAAGTGACACTTCTCCCAATTAAGAACTAAGTGTTGGTCTTCACAACGCTGCAAAACTTTGTTAAGGTTGAACAAGCAATTATCGAAGGAAGTACCATACACAGAAAAATCATCCATAAAAACTTCCATTATCTTTTCAATATAATCAGCAAATATAGCATTCATGCATCTTTGAAAAGTAGCAGGAGCATTGCACAAACCGAATGGCATTCTCCTATAAGCAAATGTACCATATGGGCAAGTAAAAGTGGTCTTTTCTTGATCATCCTTATGGACAGGAATTTGTGAGAAACCTGAATAACCATCTAAATAGCAAAAGTGAGAGTGTTTAGATAACCTTTCTAACATTTGATCAATAAATGGCAATGGGTAATGATCTTTACGAGTTGCTTTATTTAACTTCCTGAAATCAATACACATCCTATAACCAACAACAGTACGTTGAGCCACAAGTTCATCCTCATCATTTGGAACAACAGTCATTCCACCCTTTTTAGGAACACAATGAACAGGACTAACCCACTTACTATCAGCTATGGGATAAATGATACCAGCTTCAATAAGTCTTATTACCTCTTTTCTTACCACTTCTTTCATTTTTGGATGGAGACGGCGTTGATAATCAACAACAGGTTTTGCATCCTCCTCCAAATTAATTTTATGCATACATAGAGCTGGGCTTATACCTTTAAGATCATCAAGAGAGTATCCAATGGCTGGTCGGTGAGCTTTAAGCACATCAAGTAATTTTCTTCTTCTTCAGCTGAAAGGTTAGCACTAATAATGACAGGATATATGCTCTTCTCATCCAAATATGCATATTTCAGATTTTAGGCAAAGGTTTTAATTCAAAACTAGGATCCCCTTTAGGTGGTGGTAGCACTCCTAAATTATCAGGTGGGATATGCAATTGTAATTGTGGGGGTTGTTGCCATAATATTTGTTCTAAAGCATCTTTTTTCATCATTAAATGGTTCATCTTGATTAAGCATATAACGTTCTACCACGTCTGATGAAGCTACAGCTATATGAGCAAGAGTTTCAATTAATCTTCAGAAATTGGCTCTTTCTCTGAATGTTTATCAGCAAATTTAGAAAAGTTGAATTCAAGTTTTCTCCAGCACATTTAATAAACACTTTCTCTTTAAGCAAATTAATTTCAGCACCAACAGTGTGTAAGAAAGGTCTACCAAAAATGATAGGACAAAATGAATCTTGAGGACAACCAAGCACAATAAAATCAGCAGGATATTTTATTTTGCCAACCAATACTTCAACATCTCTAACAATTCCAAATGGACTAATATAATCTTTATTAGCAAGTTGAATTGTCATACCTGTCTCTTCCATAATGATAGGATCAATATCAGGCTTGATTTCAAGATAAAGAGAATATGGAATGACACTAATACTTGCTCCAATATCACATAACCATGATAACTTGAAGTCCCAATAGAGCATGATATAACAGGCTTACCAACCTTGGCCGAATTACCTTTAATGACTTTAGTAGCATCTTCACATAAATAAACATCAACAGGGTCTTCTTCATTTAATTGTTTGATAATTGAAATTTGACTGTTGACTTCCACCTGTTCATAAGGCTGAGAACATCTTCTTTTACTCTTGTTAGTAACAGCAATAAGTAAATTCTCCTTAACTTGGTTTGGATATGGAGGTGGTTCAACATACTCCTCAATTGTCACAGATGACACTGGTTCTACCTGTTTAATAACTTTAGGAACAACAATAGATTGTTTAACAGGTTCAACATAAACTTCAAACCACTTTTAGGAACACCAATATGATCAGCAAAAGTTTTAGCTATCTCAATTATAACATAAGGATCAAGACCAAAATTATCACTCAGATTTTTAAACAAATAGAAGTAGAGAAATTCTCTACACATGAATATCCATAGTCCAAATAGGGCTCATTACCTTTATCAAGATCCCAATGACAAGTGTTCTCAGAAATAGTCTCCAATAAATTCCATGCTTCTTCTTCAGTATTATTTGTAAAACTTCCACCAGATGAATTATCCAGAAATTCCTTTTGTTCATTGGTAGCCTCACATAAAAGTTTATCAATATAATTTTCCTTGTAAGATCATGACAAGGATTCTTGCGAAGGAGTTCCTTTAACCTCCCCCAAGCTTGAGTAATACTCTCTCCCAGATGTGGCCAGAAATTAAATATATAGCAGCGGTTCTCATAAGCTTCTTTAGGAGTAAAATATTTAAGAAAGAAAACCTTCCTCAAAATACTCCATTCAATATGACTTCTTCATCCAAAGACCTGAACCAATACGAGCATTACCAGATAAAGACAAATATAATAGCTTCCTTTTTACCTGATCCTCAGAAATACCAGGAAGTCTAAATAAGCCACATATGTCTTCAATTGTCTCCACGTGTTCACGTGCAGACTTAGTTCCATCCCTGTAAATGGATTTTTCATAACTCTTTTAACATGACCAATGGGAATTTTAAATCCCACTTTAGGTACCTCAGACACAGTAGTTTCAACCACTTTAGGAGTAGTGGCATAAGCACTTTCATATAAAGCAAGATGCAGCGAGGCACGATTCATAAATGCCATAGTAACAATGAGATAAAACAGTAAATAAAATTCAGCTTTCAAGTTTCCTTACCAAACTTCTTACCAATAGCGCTACGCTCCCCGGCAACGGCGCCAGAAAAGTATCTTGATGACTCCCAAGTGCAGGAGATCAATTGTAGTACCTTTCGATTAGAAAAGGTTGTCGAACCCACGAGGAGCTGAAGGTATTGGTTAGCAAGAATGATAAATAAAACAATAAAAGATGCAAGTGTTTTTGGATTTTTGGTTGTATAGTTGCAAGAAGTAAAAATGCTGAATATAAATGTAGCAAGTAAAGCTCTCAAAGAGAGAAAGCCCAATCCTCTATGTGGCAAGAGGACAAGCTCAAGTGATGTGTAACTTATATGTGGAAAACGTTCCCGAGGGCGGCATGGATATGCTAGGCATAGAGATTTATTAAACAACACGTTGAATATCTTGTCAAGTTTTAATCTTCTTTGGACGGAGCCATTTTAGGTATAGCTAAATAAATAAACTAAACCCCTTATGATGGATCATGTGGCCAAGTAAATGACTGCACAAGAATTATTAAGACATAAAGTCCCACCATAGCATTACACTCTAAGGTCCCCGATACTAATACCCTCATAATAACTTCATGACTCGGTCTCAGGTTTACATGTCCCCCAAGTCTCCCTCAATTCATTACACTACGGTGTTCTCCTATGAGCCCATATAGGTGAAGTGTTGTGCAGTCGACGTTCGCACAACACCATCATAGAATCACATAAAAGATAAACACTAGACAAAATACCAACACATGTCATATATAAATCATTGCCAATTCATCCTATGCCCTCAGGAACATACGGGAACTACTCACAACGTGCAAACATAATGATATTCAGTGGCATAAGTGGTACAACACAATCTGAAAATATAACTTCACCTCCAAATAATGACAAGTACTCAATCACAAACATGAATAGTAGCACAAGACAAGTATCTAGGGTATAGCAACTCTCAAACTACGAGGGGAACGGAGTGGATCACGGAGATGATGATGGAGATGGTGCTGGTCTTGGTGATGGTGATGATGTAGAGGCCTCCTCCCACGCCAAGGAGGAGAGGTGATGACGATGACGATGATTTCCCCCTTCTCCGGAGCTCCGGAGCAGCAGGATCTGACCCCCTCGGAGGGAATCAGGAGTTTCGCCGCCGCCGCGGCCTCGGATGGACTTGGGAAAATTAGGGCGTTTTTTCGGGCGAGACGAAGGCGTGTTAAAAAGCCCCGAGCGAGGAAGTGCCCGAGGCTCCAGATGATGGGCCCCACACGCCAAAGAATCTGGCCGCGTGGGCCCCCCTCTTTTGGGCCTCGTGGCTCTCCTCCCTTCGATCTTCTTCCCACTGCTGTTCTCCCGATGAAAAACCAGCTGTGCAATTTTCCTTTTTATTTGGGTCCCTGTAGCTCCTGAAACATTAAAACAAGAAAAAGGAGGTTTTCTGCCTCCCAGAAATTAAATACCAAAAATAGGGACTTTGTATGAAAGTCCCATAAATCATCTAAAACATGTAAAAACAATGATATAACAATGCCAATAACATTCTAATTGATAATATAAGTTGTATAAATGATGATATAAAATGCACGTATCAATCGCTCATGTAGAGCGTTCCATGAAGCAAGTCTCAGACCAACAAGATTCCGTTTAAATGTCACGACAGGTGGGGATGTCCCCAATACCTCTGCGATCGTATCGCTTTTATTACGCGCTATGTTGTACAAATCTGGATATTGTTCCTGAAGAGGATCATTCCCAAGTCAGGAGTCCTCTCAGAAACGAATCTCAAGACCTTCCTTAATTAGCAAAGATCCATAATGGAAGAAGAAATTCTTCTTTGCCACTAGATCTGCCCAAAAGTGTGAATCCCCTGATTTCAAATGGAGTTAGGATACAACCTTTGAGCCAATATTTTTTTTTCTCATAAGGTTTTTGCCATACCCCATCTTCGGTAAGTAGCATGAACAACCATTTGCTGAAAAGAGTTGTATTTTTTGCCTCGAGATCCTGAATACCGCCCTCTTGAGGAATAAATGAGCTGAAACACAAGCCGATCATTCTTGTTGGGAATTCTCTTCTTGGTATTTAATTAAAACCGGGAGTGAAGTAAGAATACAACCTGCTTCCTTCATACCTCTCACTTCTAGGGTTGCACGGGCGACCTAAAACTATAATCACGTGCAAGGTAGGGGAACAAGGAGGGGACGTGGTGCAGACATACCCGGTGCAGGAGTAGTCTTGGATGGGTTCATCGTCGCCGAGGATCTCGCCGCCGATTGGCCGGACGCCATCCATGTGAGCCCTGGCTGCACCCTCGGAGATAAATTCCTCCTCGCAGTCTCCGCGTCCGCCACGGCCTGCCGCGACTGCGGCTGGCTCTGCCGTGCGCGAGGAAGGAGGACATCTCGGTTCGGGAAGAAGTCAACGTGAGGGAGACGCGCGGGTCGGGCGACGCTTTGCACGCGCGTAGATATGCATATCTCGTAAACATGGTAGTTTGTGCAATGAAATGTGCTCAGGCGGGGTAAACTGCAATTTCTTCTAGGAGATGCCAAGCGCCACTAGCTCCACGTCAGCCACCTCCTCTGACAAAAGCGATCGTGCGGCCCGCTGTGGCAAACTGGCGTCGGAAGCCCATTAAACATCGGTTACAGCGTGCGCGCTCATTTGTTATTTTCGTTAGAAAATAGGTAGGGTTCCGTGGCTCGCCCCGAAACCCATTCAGATTCACAGTCCTCCGGCCGCCGCACGAACCACCATGAGTTCCCTCTCGCCGCCGCTGGGAGAGCTGCCCGACGACGCCATACGCGAGATGCTCATCCGCATCCCCCCGGACGAGCCGGAAAGCCTCGTCCGCGCCTCCCTCGTCCGCAAGTCCTGGCACAGTGTCCTCTCCGACCCCGCCTTCTGCCGCCACTACCGCGACTTCCACCGGACACCACCCATGCTCGGCTTCCTCTGCAACGACGTCGACAACTACTTCAACATCAACTCCCGCTTCCTTTCCACGGGAGCGTTCCGCCCGCGCCGTCCTGGACATGGCTGGAGCGCGATCAGCGCCCGTCATGGTCGTGCCCTCTTCCAAGATACTACAAGATCCAAGGGCCTCCTCCTCTGGGTATGGGACCCCGTGACGGACTGGAGGTTCCGTCTCCCCGAGCTCCAGCGTTGCCCCGACGGTTTTAGCGCGGCCGTGCTGTGCGGCAAGGCCGGCTGCGACCACCGCGGCTGCCGCGGGGACCCGTTCCTCGTGGCCGTCGTGGGCATCAACGACGACGACGGGGTTACGCACGCCTGTGTCTACTCCACGGAGTCTGGTGCCTGGAGCGACATGACCTCCTTCGAGCACGTGAGTGCAGACATTGGGATGCGGTCGAGCGTCCTCGTCGGAAATTCGCTCTACTTCCTCTACGAGCCCAGCACCAACATTCTTCGGTACGATTGGTTGATCGGGAACTATCGGTCATCGACCGCCCCAAGGCGTGCATGAGTAACGATGGTTTCTGTAACATTGTGCTCATGGCCACTGAGGACGGCGCGCTAGGATTCGCAGGCGTGCATGACTCCACCTTTTCGCTGTGGTCGATGAATGCTGATGCCAAAGGCGCTGTGGCATGGGTGGAACGCAGAGTCGTCGAGCTCGGGACGGTGCTGCCGCCGCCTGCCCTCCTAGCTAGACCCCTTGTGAATGGCTTCGTAGAGGGTGGCGGCGTCATTATCTTGGGGACAAACCATGAAATATTCACGTTTGAGATCAAGTCTGGCCGAGTAAAGAAGTTATCCAACAGGAGAACTGGCGCCCTCTATATCACTCCCTACACAAGCTTCTACACTCTAGGTACTGCTATAGCATTTTGACATCTTTGCTTTCTTGTGATATGTGAGTTACATTTGCAACTTGATTATCTGTTAGAATTATTGTTTTTTCTTCTAAAAAATGAGTTAGAAATATTGTTGGTGGTACATGGTCTCAAGAATGACAAGTTCCTGTAAAATTGCAGACCTCGCCAAGAGCATAATTCCACTGCCATGAAGAGGGGCTCACGCTCATCCATCCAACCATCAACGTCTGGGTGCAAAAAGCAGTAAGATTGACTTGGGGTTTCCTGAGAGAGCCAGTAGTGTTGGTAGCTAGTGATCATCCCTAGCTGGCAACCGTAGACGTTACATTAAAATCTTGTTTGTTGGTTTGGTCGTGGTGTACAACTAGCCTTCTGCACTGTGCTGCTACTAAGACTTGTTAATTAGTTTGTGATATCTGCGTGTGGTACTGCAATATTATGAACTGGTGAAAGCGACTTTATCCCTACTATTTCGGAGCCTTGTCATGTATTCCCATGAGCTGGCTCTTTGCCATGTGTTTATTTTGGTTCAACTGTTTTTTCTACGGGAATACTTTGGTTCAACTTATCAAGGCTTGGTCTCTCTTCCTACTTAATATAATAACGCGCAGATCTCCTGCGGGTTCTCTAAAAAAAAACTTATCAAGGCTTGAAATTGGCCACCTATAACTAAAGGAATTGTTGATCTGGTTTCATGATTGCCACCCTGCCACTTTGTCATCATGTAGATTTTTTTTGGCACAGCATTTCTCCATCTAGTTAAGTTCTAACTTCTAAAGCATGACAAAAGGCAAGCAGATAGAATTGAAGGTTCCGTGGCACAGGAAACACAAAACCCAACATTTAGATTGCTAAGAGTTTAAGTTGGAGATTTCTGTGAGGGATGTGGTTTGTCAAATGTTTCGATCAGTATGTAGATTCCATCTGATCCCCTGGTTAACTAGCTAGAGATCTCAGGTGAATAAATAGAGATCTGTATAGGGTAGATTCCCACTCTTGACCGACAGAACTGAATATGAGGCATTATTGCATAAAGGGGTTGATTGCAAATAGATTACTACTAATAGTCAGTTGCAAATTTGGGAGTGTGAGGCCGCCTTAATCTTGAAAATTAGACTCTAGTTGTTTTTGGCAGAAAAAAGGTTAGAGCATTTCCAACTGAACTAGGTAAATTTGGCCCCTCAAATATCCATGGACACGTCCGGATAGTTCATTTGTGTGTGTCCAGCTATGCCCCCCATAATTGTCTGGTCAATTGCATTTGATTGGTGGAGAAGGAGAGAGACAAATGAAAAAAAGGAGAGAGTAAAAGTTGTCCAATGTGGGCAAGATGGACATTCTGGACACACCCGAACGCCCTTATACTCAGCTGAGGGGAACCGGACATATAGGGACGAAATAAGGAGACTGGTTGGATGAACTATTTTACTCTATCTCTCTCTCTCTTGTCTGGACAGTGTCTGGATTGTCCGCCCAGTATAGTGAGAGAATGGGGGACCGGTTCAAGATGATCTTCGACCCTAGTTGAAACGCCAATGGATTTGGACTCTTCTTTTTCATTTCACTTTGACAACAGGTGAACCTTGTTGGTCAAATTCGGCAGAGAAAGTGTACTTAATCACATTTTGCATGTCAGCTACTGCATAGTTTTCCTTATCTCTGCCACAACAAGAGAACTAAAAAATATGATGAATGTGGTGTCATAAAAAAATGGTACACATTGATTTATTTTCTTCTCGTTTGTTCTTTATTTCTTCTCGAGGACCTATAAGAGCAACTTATATTGAGGACCTATAAGAGCAACTTATATCCAAGATACATGTGTATCTCGTTTTGAAAAGAACAATCCTTGGCGAAACGTTTTGTGTTAGAGGAAAACCCTAGCACAGGGCCTATCACGTAGCCCCTTCCTCCTCCCCTCGCCGTGAAGCCCACGAGCCGCATGTGGCTGCGAGCCTTCTTCTTTCTCTCCCGCATGGGTGCAAGGTAGCGCGGGCGACCAACTATGGACGGGCCGCATGACGAGTGACGATTTCCAGCGGCGGGGACAAGCGTTCCAGCAACGGCGGCAATGTTGCAGGAGGTGATTGTGCGGCGTTGTGCTGGTGACGGTTGTGAGGTGTCCATCCACTGTGCGTGGTTGGCGGTGGCGGATGGTTGTGCGACGGTGGGCGGGAGCGGCAGGTCAGATGGTCGGCGCCTTCTCCTTCGCTCTCTTCTTGTACACCGGCACGGGTGTTGGCGACGCCTCGAATCCTTTTCGGTCTTGCACCGGCCGAGAACGACGGGCTAGGTAGGCTTCACCCTTGATCTGGCCGCCGGTTTGTTTTGTGGTCAGCCGCCATCGAGCCACGGTCTCACCCCTATCGGTGGTTGGATGTGCGCCACGGGTGCTAACCTTTGCCCAGGTGAGGAAAGGTGGGTTTTGCAGTGCGGGTGGGTCACATCCAGATCTGTCCTCCACAATGGGCGGGGTTAGATCTGGTTAGTCAATGGATCTTGCTATTGTACAGTGTCATCGAAATAGACACTTGTACTAAGCCACATTACCCACTACTTAAGTTGAGAAAAGTGAACAATAAAGAACTGAGAGAGAGGGGAGAGAGAGAGAGAGGAGAGAGAGGATTATACGATGACCTCACATATTTTGGAAAAACTTGAACTTGACTAACTTTGACCAAGATTTTAGAAAAAGCTATCAATATTTTAAATACTATAAGAATAAAATGTAAAAATATACTTCATGATGAATCTAAAGATACTAATTTGATATTGTAAATGCTAATAATATTTTCTAAAATCTTGGTCAAAGTTAGTCAAGTTTGACTTTTCAGAAAAAACTATATGCCTTGTAAACAGGAACATAGGGAGTACATAATAGGTTTGCCAACATTAAGATCATGAGTAAAGGAATTTCAATTATTCCTTGACACTTACAGCTAATGCTCTACACACATTTAATAATTATAATTCCAAATTTCATCGTCGTTCGTACAAACATTAGCATAATAGGACTGAACAGAAATTAGCAGTCCATTTGCCGGAATAGTAGTTTACTCGTACTTTGTTACTTTTTATTTCTCACTTTCACTTTTTTGTTTTTATTATGTTTTTGTTGGGTTTCATATCTAGTCTAGACCAATATAATTAACTTGCTTGGGACAAAAGGCTTGTTGTCCGATCAAAAGAAAAATGGGAAAAGCTAGAGAAATGCGCCGCACGGGAGAGTTAGCATGCGACGGCTAATTGCTAGCACTAGTGGAATTTTGCGCGTCGTCACGACGCACCTTTGTTATTTTTAAATTTTTATTGGCGATATGTTGTTGTAATATTTCGCGAATAATGCTTTTTTAAAGTATTGCAGATGTTCAAAGTGTATTAAAGGAATGGTTTAGAATTGAGAAGATTAAGTAACAAAATTACTTAGATGGGATTTTTTGCTTTGTTTTGTTTGCATATTCATAGTAAAACGTGCATTATTGTAAACAAACAGTATTCGTTGAATTAATTTAATTCCATAAATTGGAAGGGTCAAGTATCTTTGTAATTTGTGATAAATATCGAAATATTTAATTTAACTCTATAGTTTGAGGAAATACGTTGTAAGGGAATTCGGTAAATTCAATCCATAATTAGAGGGACTGCTTTTTTATTTTCTGCAAACATTTAGTGAATGAAGCATTTTTTATTTTTATGCGCACAATTAGAGAGATTTAAGTTAAATTATCTCTGAATATTAAACAATTTGGAAAAAATAATAAGTTTGTATTTTGATTTGAAAATTTAATTGAATTCTATAATTAAATGGAATACATTATATGGACATCTATTAAATTCAATCCATAATTTGAGGAATTAATTTGGGTTTTCTCCAAATATTAGTTGAATTGAAATCTTGAAATATGTTTGCATTATGCCATAAGTAGTGCAAATAATATTTGGTATTTTTGTTTGGTTGCATAGTATAATCAGAGGAAATGTATTTTGTGAGCATTTATTACTTTTTAATCTATAATTAGATGAAGTGAACTTACAATGTATACGAATATTAGGCAGTTTGAACTGTTTAAGTTTGTTTGTATTCTGGCATTAGTAAGTATCATTTTTTTGAGCATGTTGATATATTTTGGGGTATCTCAAATATTTTAGCAATTTGAAATGTTGAAATGTGCTTCTTTTTCCAAATAATATTTAAGTTAAGTATGTAGTTAGTGGTACTGCATATTTTTTGAATTTGTGCTAACAAATGCGGAAAGTTCGTTTATGTTGCATTCAAATTTTGACTATTTTGAATTGTTCAACTATGCTTTATGTTTTGCTGTATGTAGTTAGCGTTGAATTTTTCTGAACATTTTTTTATATAGTTTAAAGAATATCCAAATATTCAGCAAATTGAAGTATTTAAATATGTTCATATGTTGCCATGAATGCTTAATTGTAATTAGGAAAAAGGTATTCGAGTTATATCGAAATGTTGAATAATTTGAATCTTTCAGAAATGCTACGGTAATTTTGAATACTTGGCAAATTCAAATGTTTGATTATGTTTGTATGTTGGCATAAATAAGTAATTTAGCTTCGTAATCAGAAGATGTGCATTGTATGAGCATTTAGTGAAGTGAATATGTAATTTGTGGACTTGCATTTAAATTTAATATTTGAATATATATTTTGAGGAATTGCATATGAATTTCATATTTAGAGAAAGTTAACTTAGTTTTTTTTGCTAATATTTTGCTTAATTGAGATGTTCAATTAGAGTACATAATCGGAGGGAATACGTAATGTGAGCATTTGTTAAATTCAACTGTACATAATTATGGGGAGTGCATTTTGTTTTTTCTTTAAATATTCATCAATTCAAAATGTTCAAAAAAAAATTGTGTAAATAGTTGGCTTTTTTTATTTTTATTTTTTATGAGCATGTTTATTTATTTTAGAGTATTTCTAATTTATAAGAAATTTGGGAATGTTTGGAAATTATTAATTTTAAATTTTAGTCTATAATGGGTGGAAATGCAAATTTATTCATTTGGATTCCATAGCTACATATTTTTTTAAGTTGAACTCCATATAGTTGGAGGAAGTGTATATAGAATTTTTCCAAATTTTGACTAAATTGAAAAGTGGAAATATATTTTTATTTTCATATAATTAATTAGATTTTTTTTGTGATGTTTGTGAATTATGTTTCTTATTTTTTGGATTTTTTAATATAGTTTAGAGAATATCCAAACATTCAGCAAATTGAAGTATTTAAATATGTTCATATGTTGCCATGAATTCTTAACTGTAATTAGGAAAAATGTATTCGTGTTATATCGAAATGTTGAATAATTTGAATTTTCAGAAATGCTACGGTAATTTCGAATACTTGGCAAATTCAAATGTTTGATTATGTTCGTATGTTGGCATAAATAAGTAATTTAGCTTCGTAATCAGAAGATGTGCATTGTATGAGCATTTAGTGAATTGAATATGTAATTTGTGGACTTGCATTTAAATTTAATATTTGAATATATATTTTGAGGAATTGCATACGAATTTCATATTTAGAGAAAGTTAATTTAGTTTTTTTGCTAATATTTTGCTTAATTGAGATGTTCAATTAGAGTACATAATCAGAGGGAATACGTAATGTGAGCATTTGTTAAATTCAACTGTCCATAATTATGGGGAGTGCATTTTGTTTTTTCTTTAAATATTCATCAATTTAAAATGTTCAAAAAAAAATGTGTAAATAGTTGGCTTTTTTTATTTTTATTTTTTATGAGCATGTTTATTTATTTTACAGTATTTCTAATTTATAAGCAATTTGGGAATGTTTGGAAATTATTAATATTAAATTTTAGTCTATAATGGGTGGAAATGCAAATTTATTCATTTGGATTCCATAGCTACATATTTTTTTAAGTTAAACTCCATATAGTTGGAGGAAGTGTATATAGAATTTTTCCAAATTTTGACTAAATTGAAAAGTGTAAATATATTTTTATTTTCATATAATTAATTAGATTTTTTTTGTGATGTTTGTGAATTATGTTTCTTATTTTTTGGATGGGAGATTTGAAATTGTTGATTTTTTCAGTATTTATCAATTTGTACGCATTATCTAAATAACATGGGCCCACATGTAGGGATTTTTTTTTATTTACGCGAAAAAGGAAAAAATTCTGGCAGCCGGGCCCACTGCGACGTCACGATGACGTCAGCAACGGCCAGGCCTGCCATTGCCGCGGCAAGGACGACGGCGACGCCGCGCCACCGCGTTCTGGAGCCCGTGAGTGAGCGCGCTGGACGCGCGCGAGCGCGGAGCGACTGCAGGTGGCGGCGCCGCTCGCTTTAGGTCGCCGGAGCGGCGCCGGCAACGCGCGGATGCGGCGGCGGATGCCGAGCGCGGCGGCGGCGACTCCGGCGCCCTCGCGGCGTCTCAGCGGCCGATCTTCGGCAAGGCGGTCGAGGAGAAGACGGCGAACCTCCGCGCGGGCTTCGATCCGGCGGGGAGTGCCGGAGCGGCGGGGCGGCGCGGCGGCGCCCGCGGCGATCTCCGGCTCACGTGGGGAGAGGAAAGGAGGAGAGCGGGCTCTGCTTGTGATTTTGCAGGGGAGTCCTGAGGATTTCCACAAATTGCAAGTTGGTCCTTTGCGGGCGTTTTTTTGTAAAAAAGTTAGGTTTTCTGTGTAATTCTTGGGCTTCCTTGTCGGTTTTTGCAAAATGACGGCGCGATGTGAGGCTGACGTGTGGTCCCACCGCGTACTGTTCAACACTGTTCCTAGCTACAGTGCGTATTGTTGCCAGGAACAGTGCATGGGGTGCTCTCCGATCGCTAAAGTGACCATCTTTCATATAGTTAGTAATATGCATGCATGTAGTATGCCACCTCATGATTTATAACATAGCATTAATTGCCAAATTATAAATTTTAAAATGATTTATCTTCTAAACCGTTATTCCGATTAACGATCCGTTTGCACTGCTAAATTCGTGTCGACGAGACCTTCAAAACTATATCCCATATTAATATGTTTCGACGAAATTTATTTTTACACACCAGTTACTAGATTATTTACTATAGTTATCAGATTAGTAATGAACGGTTATCACGATAATTGTTCATGGTTATCAGATAAATTTTTATACGCTTCTAGACATTTACAATAATATACATTGCTAGAGAGTAAGAGTTTCAACATTTTTAAGACCTAAGAGATGGTATCAATACACAAAGTTGCATCATACTGCCATACATTGGTACCTACTAACGTACAGAAAGCCTGCTAACCAAGTTATTGTAATCTGGTAAGTTAGTGATAATAATCTGGTAACTACGGACTAAAAAAAGTTGTCAAAACATAGCAACATGGGATCTAGTTTCGTAGATCTCGTCGCGGCTAAGCCAACGGTAAAAGCGGATTTCCAATCGGATTATTGGTTTGAGAGATAAAAGTTTTTAATAAGTATTGGAAAGGAATTTATGATGACATCACCGCTTACATCACTGTATGCATGCATGCATTAGAATCCGCCGCACGGAAGTGGTTTTGTGCGGCGCTGCCGCGTAGTCATGTCCAAGAAAAATATGGTCAAATATTAGCTTAGATAACCCTAGCTATGTAAGCTAGAGTACCATTGACTAAAACAACAAGCATAACCCTAGAAAGAATAGTAGAACCCTAGCTATGTAGAAATCTAATTCATCGGCACGACGAATGTTAACACAACAATCATATGTTTGAGTCGGTGGGATGTCGGCGTCATCATCCCCTAGTCCGTCCGGTTCTAAAAGCTAAACATGGTCTAAACCTAATCATGGTCGCACCCCTAGGTACATATAAGAGAAGGAGGTGGCAAACAATAATAGATCGAGTCAGAGTTAGACTCTAACCTAGTTCGACTCAACTTAAAACAAACCAACCCGAATTTAGTTTGGCTCACATATGGACTCGCATGTCCGGACACCCCTTATACTTATGTAACTCGGTGCGCTTAATACTCGCACCGAACTTGCGGTGCAACTCCGACATATCATTCTTCTCGTTGACTTTCCGTGCACACAAGTTCTTCTAATTGCTTACATTATCCGTCTTCACTTGTGATGCGCCTTATTCACTCTTCTCCCTCGCGCACACCGTGATGATATATGCCCACACTTAATGATTCCCGTACACACTCTCTCTCTCCCACGCGCCATTGTAAGATTCAACCTCAAGTCTGATCATACAAAGATACTTAAACAATATAAAATTCCCATTAATAAATATCTCATATTCAACTAAGAGGGAATTTGCATGTTATTCCAATAACTTAGCATGTACTTTTGTAATTGGTCCAGTGCACATATTTTCGCATATTTTTTTTATCTTGAACAAAAACTTGATAAGCAATTACTCCTTTAAATGAGCCAAGATGACCCGTCCTCTCAGGCCACCTGAGGTTGCACATTTATCTAGACCTCACGTTGTGGTGAAACAGTGATTTTCCTCCTCCCGCTTTTCACTGCAGCCGTCGGAAGCGTTTTTCTTTTTCTTTTTTCACTTCTTGGGCGTCATGGGTCCATGACGGGTGGGTCAATGAGTATGCGGGGCATATATTTCAGCGTCGAGACAGCCTCGCACACGTAACTTCCTTTTCCTGGGTTCATGGCTTCTGGACAAAACATGGTGAAAACCTAGGCATCGAACGACCAATCCTCACCCGTCTTCTCGCCCCTGCTCCCTCCCCTCCTCGCCTCGCACTGTCGCCACCGCAGGCCTACTCCTCCTCCTCTAGATCCTCACCCCAACGGCCGCTTCCTCCAATATCCTCTCACCCAAGGCGTCCTGGTGTGTGAAGGTGGCAGCAGTCGGTCGTCGCTCTGCAGCGGCAGCAACGGGTCGGCCTCCCCGATGCAGCGACGGTGCATCTAGAGAGATGATGGTGCTGGTGATGGAGATGATGAAGATGATGATCCCGATGAACCTTGGAGCAATGACGGTGGTGATGGCGATGATTTCCCCCTCCCGGAGGGAAGTATCCCCGGCAGATTTCTCCCTGCCGGAGAGCTTTTCTCTCCCAGTGTTTTCCGTCCCGTAGAGGCGGCGGAAAAATTATGCGAAGTCCGTCCCCATGATTTTTAGGTCAAGACGGAGTATATCACCGAAGGGGGGCACCGGAGGTGGGCCAGAGGGGGCAGGTGGGCCCACGGCACATCCAGGGGTGGGCTGCGCCCCTTGGCCGCCTGGTGGCTTCGTGGCACCCCTCCTCGCGGTCTTCTGACCTCCTGCCTTATCTGGTGAGGAAATAATTCCTATATTTTTCTGGTGATTTTTGGGTCCTCCGACATATCCTTTCCTGACGGTCCTCTTTTCAGCAGAATCCTGACTCCGACAGATAAATCCCGGTAATTGTAAAACATGCAAAATAAGATAGAATAACATAAGTATTGTAATATAATATGAAATATATCAGTGAATAAGAGTAAATTATGATACAAAATAGCGATGCAAAATGGACGTATCAATCATGTAGATAAGCTAGAGTAGCTTGCCCTCCATATGCCGATCCAACATTCGCCACCCAAGATGCAATCCAGTCGAACCTAGTGCACCTCATCTTCAACCCCATGTCCAAACTGAATGGGCTTTTGAGCATGGGCACCATCAGCTCCATGAACTGAGCGATTTTTGTTGCAGGTGAGATGTAGTCATCCGACAGATTTAGTTAATCCCAGTCGATTGGGTTCTTGGCGTGCCCTTTTTTCGATAAAGGGAGCTTTATTACTTACAAAAATTTAAGCATTACACCTGGCCTCTGCATAAATAGGATGCACACATCCGTCACAAATCCAGTAGTACCAAAAATAAAGAAAGGAAACTAGCTATCTGTGGCGCACCACTTTTGGCCTTCTGTGGCGCATGGTGGGTGCGCCACAGATAGCTCGCCACTAAATCATAATTCTGTGGCGCACGGGCTCATGCACCACAGAAATACCCAGATTCTGCGGCGCATCGGCAGGCGTGCGCCACAGAAATATTTCAGTGGCGCATCTGTCATCCATGCGCCACAAATTGCATGCGCCACACAAAAAAACATGCACCACAGAATAATTTACAGGTATTCTTGATTTGCTGCTGCCTGCTATATAAATACAGGTATATTACAGGAAATACAGGATTTATACAGATATAATAGAAACAATAATATAGTTGACGCGGTATATGAAAACAGACACATTACTATGTCATCACATTACTTAGAGCCCGAGATACATACATATAGTGACAAGTTCCAAATTTTTACACAAGTCTATACAAAAGTTGATCGATCATGTCACACGTTACAAATGAAGTGGTCACCGCCTACACTAGGATCAAGTAGAGTACAGCCACGATGATGGTGAGCAAGAGCGGGACCACGATCATGGAGCCTTCTTCTTCATCGGCGCCGGGAACGGTTTATACATCTCCTTCATCGTCCACGTCCTGGTGTCCTGCTGAGCCTCTAGGCGTTCTTCGATGTCCCTCTGGCATAACCCTGGAGATGGATTGAGATATATATTGGTTAATAATATAAATAGAGTATGATTTATTCATCTAAGTGGATAAGTCTATAATAAAGAAAATAAAGAAGCACTTCTTGCGAGTGAAGCAAGGCTTTCTTTTATAATACATCCTATCTATGGCGCGGTGGAACGACCCCCCTCTTGTGCTGACATCTTCGATGATGATTTGCGATAACTGCATCTGGATGCGATGGAAGTCTTCTCTAAGCTCAGAATCGGTGATTTCCCCCGCAGATTTGGTCCATTCTCGGAGACTAGATGGCATCCTAGTTTTCTCTGCATCCCGGACAACTCTTTAATGTGATGGAGGACGTAGAAGGCCTCCTTCACGCTGCCAGGCTTCTGCTTGATACAAGTATAGGGATCGCAACAGTCTTCGAGGGAAGTAAAACCCAAATTTATTGATTCGACACAAGGGGAGCCAAAGAATATTTATAAGCCTTAACAGATGAATTGTCAGTTCAGCTGCACCTGGAAATAGACTTGCTCGACACAGTTTATCAGTAGCAACAGTTTTATAGCAGTAGCAGTAGTGAAATAATAGCAGTAATAAAATAAAGACAGCAGCAGTAATTGTAGTAGACAGCAGGATTAAAATACTGTAGGCATAGGGATGCATGAATGGGCGTTGCATGGATAAGATAATTCATATAATAGTCAAGACATGGGCAATTGCAGGTAGATAATAATAAAGTATCCAGGTAATAATCAATCATAGGCATGTGTTCCGTATTTAGTCGTACGTGCTCGCAATGAGAAACTTGCACAACATCTTCTGTCCTACCAGCCCGTTTGCAGCGGGGCCTCAAGGAAACTACTGGTAATTAAGGTGCTCCTTTTAATAAAGCACCGAGCAAAGCATTAACACTCCGTGAACACATGTGATCCTCACATCACAGCCATCCCCTCTGGTTATCCCAATTGCTGTCACTTTGGGGCCTCGGTTCTGGACAATTATATGTGTAAACAACTTGCAGATATGATCTAAAGCAATAATTATCCTCATGATTCAATAACATGTTTAGATCTGAAATCATGGCACTCGGGCCCTAAGTGTCAAGCATTAAGCATAACAAGTTGCAACAATGACATAAAGTACTAACATCGATCCTCTTGACGTTTTTAGGTCAAGGGCCTTAAGTAGTCGAAAGGGGGTCGCGAGGGGGTGACCGAGGCGGCCACACCCCACCACGGCGCAGCCCCCCCCCCCCCCTTGGCCGCGCGGCCATGTGGTGTGGGGCCCCTGTGGCCCGCCTCCGTCTCATCTTCTGGCTCCCGGTGTCTTCTGGAAAAATAGGAGCTCCTGGATATTTTCCGGGATTTTCCCGAAACTTGACTTTCTGCACAAAAACAAGACACCAGGGCAATTCTGCTAAAAACAGCGTTAGTCCGTGTTAGTTGCATTCAAAACACACAAATTAGAGGTAAAACAACAGCAAAAGTGTTCGGGAAAGTAGATACGTTTTGGACGTATCAACTCCCCCCAAGCTTAGCTTATTGCTTGTCCTCAAGCAATTCAGTTAACAACTGAGTGCGATAAAAGAAACTTTTACGAACACATTTGCTTCATATGATGTAAATATTCTCACTATATGATCAATTACTTAGGCAATTCATAATAAGGAAATGTAGATAATGCCACCTAGTAGCTATGTGAACTATGAAAAGATACCAACACACTAAGAATAAATAACATGAAATAAGTCTATCTGTAGGATTGCAATGTTCATAATAAGATATGATAAAGTGGTATCTCGCTTGCCTTTATTTGTAGAGCAAAACATAAATGCCAAGGCACCTCTGAAGTTCAAGTGAAGACTAGAAGTAAAAATATCAAAGATAAGAGCATCAAAGTTATACCACAGTTAACCGTATTCTGGAACAAGCACATTACACTAAGAATGACAGTTATGCTCTCGAGAGGGTGCTCAAAGAAAGGATGGTGACTCAACATAAAAATAAAAGATTGGCCCTTCGCAGAGGGAAGCAGGGATTAACATGTGCTAGAGCTTTTTATTTATAAAACAGAGGTAAAAATATGTTTTGGGAGGTGGTTGTTCCTGTCAACGAATGGCAATAGAGTTTTTGTTATCTTCCATACTAAACAAGTTGAGAGCGATTCCGAGTTATTGATATTAGGCATTTATAGCATGCACTTTTATATAGTATGACACTCCTCCCAACCTTTGCTTTTCACAAACCATGGCTAACCGAATCCTCGGTGCCTGCCAACAATCACATACCATGGAGGAGTGCCTATTTTTATTTTACTTTTAGATGTTATAATGGTCTAACCAGCTCTTTGCAAAATTAGTGACGCGCAGATGAAGCATGCAAGTCGGTGAACTTAATTTAGTATGGAAGATAACAAATCCAACTACTACTTCCTCATGAGCTAAAAACAGTGTCACAAAATGAGAAGTATTTTGAAGGTTTTAAAGGTAGCACATGAAATTTTACTTGGAATGGTTCGAAATACCATGCATAGGAATTTTTGGTGGACTCTTTGGAATAACTTGGTTTTAAAGGATTTTGGAAGCACGAGCAGCATTCCCGCTCAGTACAAGTGAAGGCTAGCAATAGACTGGGAAGCGACAATCAAGAGAGCATTAACCGTCATAATGATGCTTGCGACAAAATAAAATTAACGGAGGCATAAAAGTGATACTAGAACTCTGAGGCAAAATAAATCATCAAGGCTTAATTGACTTTTTGTTTTTCAGTCATGAGCATGCGTGAGCATGTGCCAAGTCAATTCAAGTGAATCATTCAGAGGAGGATACCACCATGTCATACCCTTTTATGAATAGAACAATGCAAGCAAATATCTATATGACATGTTATATACTATTAGTGAATTGGAACTGATCATATGAAAACATGAACTACTAAGCATCCATTAAATAGCATTGTCCTCATATGAATCAGCTAAGCATGTCCACATGAATGAGTATATGTACAAAAATGAAAACAAATAGAGTTCATGCCAGCCTCTCACCCCAACTCGAGTTGTCATAAATCGTCATTATTGCATTTCACTTGTGTAGCTTGAATGATATGAAATGATAACCAAGCTCCAATGGAGTCATGGAAGATTGCTGAACTCTGCAACAACTATACAAAACCGAAGAAGAACAACAAATATTTTTGGGTTTTCGATTTGAAACAAACAAAGAAGGGAACAAACAAATAAAGCAAAATCTTTTTGGATTTTTGAATACTAAACCGAAGTCAAAAGATAAAGCAAACCAGTACTAAAAGTACACAAGAGGTAAACAAAGAGAAATAACAGAAATATTTTTGGTCTTTTTGGGTTTTGGAGGATAAAATCAAACAAGAAACAACAATGAAAAAGAAAGAAACTGAAACATGGATATACAAAGTACCAACAGAATATGATATATAAGTGAGTGAGATGTCGGTGTACCTCCTCCCAAGCTTAGGCTTTTAGCCTAAGTGGAGATCAATCATCCCATGTGGGTCAAGCAGGGTGCCTCCAGTGTATGACGAAGAAGGTTCCTCGTCCTGGTATGAGCTCGAGGATGCACCGGTGTAGTACACGGTATAATCCTCAGGGGGCGCCTCATACGTGGGTTGCTGCTGCCCGGGGTAGTGCTGCAAGTGGAAAGCAAGCGCACCTAGCTGCTCGTCCAATTCCTCCTTTGACAGTGACAGAGGCCTCCTGAAAATACTGAACAAACTAGGCTGCGGCAAAGGAACTTCCTTTACAGACCCGTCAGTAAACAAAATTTTATAAACTAGACATCCTGCACAAGAGTTAGTAGTAACAAAATGATGAAGCTTCATAGCAGCAAGGTCAAGCCTTTGAGGGGGTAACAACTCATCAGTGGGATCAACAGGAAGGCCTAGATCAGCTAAAACACGTGCAGCAATAATTCCTCCAAATATTGGTCCTTTTGCGGCGAGGCAACAAGCAATCAAAGCACCGAGGTTATAAGTTTTATTATCCTTAAGTGCAGCAGCCAGAAAAGCTAAATGGTAGTTTGAAATGTTACTAGCGTTTTCTCTGGCAAGAACACTCGTGGCAAGATAATAAGTAAAATATCTAATGGCTGGGAGTTGAATGTTCCTTATCTTGCCACGCTGCGCTGTACGTTCATCATCATAAGTCACCTCCCGGTAAAGTTCCAGTAGATCGCGAGGTTGTCCCTGAATTCTTCTTGCTGTCCCAGATGGCGCAATACCTATGACTCTGCAAAATCTTTTCAGATCCATGGTGTAAGGTCTATCATAAATTTTAAATGCAACAGAGGGACTGAAAGGAGTGTTATTGAAGGTAAAGCTCTCAACAAAAATCTTAGTGAGCCTTGCATATTGCTCACTCTCATCTTGCATAAACTCCATCAAACCAACTTTGTTAACAAGAAATAAGAAATCATCAAGGATCCCTGCATCACTCAAAAAGTTAGTACAAGGGAAGATAGATGCATCTGCAACACCATCATCCCCCTCATCACCAATCCTAGGTGTCTGATAACCCCCAAGAGCAGGGGATCACTGTAGCACCTCTCAATGTGGAAATAGGGTATCGATCCGCAGGAGCAAGAAGGAAAAGTTATCTATTCCCTACAACTAAAGTGTCACAAGTTTTAGTTGATTATGCACTAAACAAGTTTAAGGAACAAGATGGTTGATTTAATGGATGGAAGTTTAATGTAACAAAACAAGAATGTAAAAGTGTCCCAATCCTCTTCAATGCAAGAGGACAAGACAAAGGTTTTCTCTTATAGGAACAATGGACATGGGTTCATGGGTTCACTTAATCCTCTGGTAGCTTTTATGACGGCTATATGTCCTAAAACACATAGTTGAAAGAAGTACTCACTTGTGTTGCTAGGTCACCCTCGTAAGGCTAGCGTGGTTGTTGTCACTCCCACATCATACTCTTCCTTTTTACCCCTAGATAAAGGATGTTGGGCTGTATTTCACATGTCACTCAATACATATGCCGTGTCACATCGGCCATCCCGTACCTACATACATCATACTTCATAATGGACAATATTCTAAACACTAGTGAAATGATTCATAATTCGTGTGCATGACCACATCTCTCTCATCTATCCACACTTGGTGGTGTCAATCACCTCATGACAAGGATAAACAAGGCATTATGCATAAATCAAACCATCACATGCATCATAGAATATCCCCAAAGTATGACAAATCATAAAAGCTCCAACAGAACGGTAAATGTATAACAAATCATCTCATACCACAATATCCACCATAAGAATTACATAGATAGATCCATACTTATGCAAGGAACATCATATGGACTTCAACAATGATCATACATAGAGAGATTGGATCAAGTTACCACCACAAACCCAAAGTCCAGGGGGTGGACTACTCCCCTTCATCATGGAGACGGTGGAGAAGTCGTTGGAGAAGATGGAGACCACGCCGGCAGCGCCCCGCCGGAGTTTTCCCCCTCCAATCTGCAACTCCAGGTCTCCGTTTCGGTGTTTCTGTGTTTCTGCGGTGCTCCTTCCAGAGAACGTCGGGGACTATTTTTATAGGCGGTTTTAGGTCAAAACGGAGTCGGTGGAGGAAAGATCAATGGCAACGGAGCTCTGAGGAAAAGGAGGGGTCCCACGCGGCCAGGTACATGGGCCGCATGGGACCACCTAATTTGGCCCTCGGGTCTCCGCTTGTTTGCTTCCTTCGTCCCCAAGTCTTCTTCCTTCCAAATATTGACGCCCGTAAATTTGCAGGTCATTTGGACGTCATTTGGTTCCCTGAAACACTAAAATAAAGAAATAGGGTTTTCTGCCTGCGCAGGGTTAATTCCATAAAAATAGGAAATAAATATAATATTACCAAAAATCATTATAAAACATTGATATAACCCTTATATGATACAAATATGATTGGAATACAAGTAATATAGTGCAAAGTTCATGTATGCATTTTACATGCATCAACATCCCCAAGCTTAACCTATACTCGTCCTCGAGTATGAAGGTGATACAACTAACATGAACTTTGCAATTTAATACTAACAATGGATATCAAAGGTGATTACTATTGCTACATAGAGTCAAGTGGTTCATTCTTAAAAGGAGTAGCAATATGCAAGATAGATTATGAAGTGATATCAAGTATTCAATGCAAGGATGTTCAATGATAATTCACAAAGTGTAACTTAAGAGAAGAAGTACTATGGACCACAAGTATGCATAATGAAAAGAAAGAACATCCTACAATGGTCATAGAGTATTGATGAAAATCTGAATATAAAAGGTGGACACTTTGGAAAGATATATATGAGTAGAGGTAAAACATGAATAAATTTCATCTAACTTCTGAACTTCTCTACTTAAGTTAAGGATTGTAATGTGGTAATCCTTGGTGTCAAGCTCTCATTCCCCTATCATAGCATCTTGAATGATTAAGTTTAAAGTGAAAACAAATACGAGTAGTGTGCTTGACAAAGTACAGGTTGAAAGTCTCATGCCCCTTGAATGCAAGTACCTACTCCATGTGTTACTCATCTTGGGAAACAAAGCAAGTTCAAGTTAAATATCATTGTAAGTAATAATAGTATCATTAAGAGCGTCAACTGGGGTACCTCTTGTCCCAGGATATGGAACAAGCCCATAACAAAATGACAAGACAAACAAACACAATGAACAATCTCAACACCCTTTTTATTTACCATTAGATAGCTTTTTATTGTAAGGTGTATCACAGAAGGTTCACCATAGCATGTAAGTAAATTTCCACCATGAATGATGCATGGCTTAGATTAGCGGCCCAGGCGTCTCTCTAACCATTTATACAAACTCATTTAAACTCACTTCATTTCCACATTTATTTCACCCATGGTAAGCATCCATAAACAAAAGTACATGATATCAACTAATGAGATGAAGTGCATGTTGAAAGCTTGCCATGTGATAGCACATATGAGCTAACTCTCAACCAAAGACATTTGTCAAGCCCACAACATCATAATTTTAATCACAATGGGTCATATTTTATTTATGCAATAAAGTAAAGTGTGCATCAAGTTCGAGAGAGCTCTATAACCAACTTTTCCCATAACAATCAACAACATAAGCATTTTCATTCAGAGGTATAGATAACACAAATATCATGATAAACATACTCGGAATAGCATAAAACTAATAGGTAGATATGGTGGACTCACTGGAAAAACTTTGGTTGAAGGTGTTGGAAACAAGTTTTTGCTTGTTGGAATTTTTGGGCTAGCAAGAGGGAGAAAGTTGACCATATAAATGCATGCATGAGTGTCCATAGAACCAACTAATCCATGTTAAAACAAGGTAAAATAATATTTAGCATCAAAACATGAATAAAAGATAGCTCTTGATAAAATACTTGCAAATTATTACTCATTAACAAGCTCATGAATCATGCAACTATATGTGTCTTTTAAAATTAACTCCAACATCTCTTTTCCCAATCTAATAATAGCATCCAACATAATTCAACCCAAATTTCCAGTAGCTCTCTCATAAATAAATGATAGTGTGGTGGTCTCACAAAATAAAAATCAAACCTAAACAAACAAAAAGACGCTCCAAGTTTATGCGATAAAGTGTTTCGATCGAAAAACAGAAGTTAGACGTGTGCAAACCGAGAGTGTGTAGGTCCAGTGGGGTTGTCTTCACATCCCCAAGCTTATGGTCTTCACCATCCTTGGATAGCTCTTGGTGCATCTCCTCTAATCCCTGTGAAAAAACTTCAAAACACCGTTTCTCTCATTTCTTTTTCAGTGGGGTGCATTAGTAGTGATAAACAAATAGATTTCTTGCTGCATATAATCCTTAGACAAAAATTCATATGAATGTCCAGAAAGTGTATAATGTTGTATGCCTACTCATAAACTTAATTGTATCAAAAATATTCAAGTTAAAGGTTCTAAGCATGCATCAAACAAAATGGGACAGAATCTGTCCAGAAAAACAGCAGCAGCTAAACGTATTTTTCTACCCTACTTAACTTTGTCGGAAAATTCCGAAAAAATTCATGCATACAGAGGATGAAAAGTTGCTACTAAAGTTCAAATATGAGCTCATTCGGAGTTACAGAATAAGAAATAAAAACCATACCGTGCACATATTCGTGCAGGAATAAAATCTCCGAACGCTATAAGCAACTTTTCACACCAAAATGAGCAAAACTTGGCAATTTATTAAAAATCCCAGAAATTAAACTAAACACTAAGTCTCTTGTTATATCAAGAGGACACAAAGAAAATCAAAATAAAAACAACCGGGTTGCCTCCCGTAAAGCGCTTTCTTTATAGCCATATAGCTAGGCTTCTTACTTTGGTGATATGAAGGTTGAAGCTCATGAGGGAGCTTGTTCTTTGGTGTGTCCCTCTTCCTTGAGAAGTGTTCATGCATAATACCAGGGTCCCATGGTGCTCTCAAACCAATCAAAATAATAGTCATGTTGAAACCTAGTAGAGAGAAAAACAAAACACAAAAGTAATAACAACGAAGTCTAACTTTCTTTCTATGCATTGGCATTTTGTATATGAATGAATCACAATAAATAGAAGTTTTCCAATGCATATTAACAATAGTTACTTGTAGCCCATAATTATTAGTAGTATAAAGAGGGCTCTTATCACCTCATCTTTCATAATAGTTGCAAGTAGTAGAAGTGTGTTCAACCATATAACCAATAGAATCTTCCAACTTAGATAATTTAGGCACATAAAGAGGATCATTAAATTTATTTTGGAATTCATTAGCATGCTTCCTCTTTCAAAATAGTTATTAAGATCAATATCAAGTTTAATATCATCGTTGCAACAAAGATTTGGAACTAAAGGTAATTGCAAACCACATAAGTATTTCTCAACATAAGCAAATTTCTCCTCTATGGTGTAAGTAGGAGAGTTCAAGAACAAAGTAGGACTCTCATGAGTAAGAGTACCATCACAAACAGCAAGTATATCATTTTTATCCTCACATAATTTAGTAACAACTAAACATGGAGGTTATCAATAAGCATAGGACCATCATCTAAAGCATTATCATATAGCATATTTAAGCAATACTCCTCATTATCATCAATAAGTTCACTAGTAGCATTAATAGAAAGTAAAGGAGCATTTTTAGTTTCATCATAATAGCATGGGTTATCATATAGGACCATAGCATTTTCAGTTTCACACTCATCATAACATGGATTCTCATAAATAACAAAAGACTTTTGAGTTTGAGTGCTACTATCAAATGTTGATGGTGAAGTTGGGAGATCCAATTCTTCCCCAAGCTTAGGTTGGAACACATCTATTTCAATCTCCTCTTCACATACTTCCTCTTCCAAGCTTATGTTTTCATCATCCTCCTGGGGTTGCACGGGCATCCCCAAGCTTAGGTTCTTATCCTCCTCTTCCTGCAAAATGTTAGTGCTTTCCGTGGCAGCAAGAATTCTTTCTTTAACATAAACATTATCACTAATTTTTTTTTTGCAAATTTGGAGAATAATAGAAACTTGCCCTTTCATTTCACGAGCTACATGACTAGTTGCAAGAAATTTATCAAGAAGAGAGTCTATCTCATGGGCTCCAACATAAGCAATATATTTCTCAACTTGTTCCATATCAGGGCATAAACATTCATCTTCACGATAACAAGCAATTATAGGATCACTATTATACTTGCATTGATAGTGGGAATGTTTAACAACTTTTCTATTGCAACAAGTTATACCATGTAACTCACAAAACTGATTAGCTATTTTGTGAAGAGCTTTAAGCAATTTACCCACTCTATTTCCCTCTTTGGTTGATTGATATTCAGAGTAGGCATCATACCATTTAAAATAATCATTACCCATAGACATTCCAGAAAGTTTCTCCATTTTTTAATTTTTTTTGGGTTTTGATATATAAAACTGAAAGTAAAACTAATGAGAAACTCACAACCAAACAAGTTTAAAGGAACCTCCCCAAGCTTAGATGATTGCAAGATATAAAACAAGATAGAATAAATCTAAAGTCTAGTGCACACAAGAATAGAAACTTAAGCGCTATGCTCCCCGGCAACGGCGACAGAAAAGTACTTGATAACCCCCAAGAGCAGGGGATCACTGTAGCACCTCTCAATGTGGAAATAGGGTATCGATCCGCAGGAGCAAGAAGGAAAAGTTATCTATTCCCTACAACTAAAGTGTCACAAGTTTTAGTTGATTATGCACTAAACAAGTTTAAGGAACAAGATGGTTGATTTAATGGATGGAAGTTTAATGTAACAAAACAAGAATGTAAAAGTGTCCCAATCCTCTTCAATGCAAGAGGACAAGACAAAGTTTTCTCTATAGGAACAATGGACATGGGTTCATGGGTTCACTTAATCCTCTGGTAGCTTTTATGACGGCTATATGTCCTAAAACACATAGTTGAAAGAAGTACTCATTTGTGTTACTAGGTCACCCTCGTAAGGCTAGCGTGGTTGCTGTCACTCCCACATCATACTCTTCCTTTTTACCCCTAGATAAAGGATGTTGGGCTGTATTTCACATGTCACTCAATACATATGCCGTGTCACATCGGCCATCCCGTACCTACATACATCATACTTCATAATGGACAATATTCTAAACACTAGTGAAATGATTCATAATTCGTGTGCATGACCACATCTCTCTCATCTATCCACACTTGGTGGTGTCAATCACCTCATGACAAGGATAAACAAGGCATTATGCATAAATCAAACCATCACATGCATCATAGAATATCTCCAAAGTATGACAAATCATAAAAGCTCCAACACAACGGTAAATGTATAACAAATCATCTCATACCACAATATCCACCATAAGAATTACATAGATAGATCCATACTTATGCAAGGCACATCATATGGACTTCAGCAATGATCATACATAGAGAGATTGGATCAAGTTACCACCACAAACCCAAAGTCCAGGGGGTGGACTACTCCCCCTTCATCATGGAGACGGTGGAGAAGTCGTTGGAGAAGATGGAGACCACGCCGGCAGCGCCCCGCCGGAGTTTTTCCCCCTCCAATCTGCAACTCCAAGTCTCCGTTTCGGTGTTTCTGTGTTTCTGCGGCGCTCCTTCAAGAGAACGTCGGGGGACTATTTTTATAGGCGGTTTTAGGTCAAAACGGAGTCGGTGGAGAAAGATCAACGGCAACGGAGCTCCGAGGCCCAAAAGGAGGGGTCCCACGCGGCCAGGTACATGGGCCGCGTGGGCCCACCTAATTTGGCCCTCGGGTCTCCGCTTGTTTGCTTCCTTCGCCCCCAAGTCTTCTTCCTTCCAAATATTGACGCCCGTAAATTTGCAGGTCATTTTGGACGTCGTTTGGGTCCCTGAAACATTAAAATAAAGAAATAGGGTTTTCTGCCTGCGCAGGGTTAATTCCATAAAAATAGGAAATAAATAATATTCCCAAAAATCATTATAAAACATTGATATACCCTTATATGATGCAAATATGATTGGAATACAAGTATATAGTGCAAAGTTCATGTATTCATTTTACATGCATCAGTGTCATAAGGTCCTCATTGTAGGATGGCCTACATCGAGCAGCAGACCTTGAAGCCCTTGTTGCTCTTGGTGCTTCCCTCTCAAAAATCTCTCCATAGGTGTGATTATGCATCTTCCTTTTCTGAAATTTTTAACAAAACCTCATAAAAATGATTTTGGAGCAAATAAATCAAAGAAACTACTATAGAGACTTGTAAGAGGGCTAGACATGCATCAAGACTAATTAATCTAAGCATAGAACAAGCATGCAAACTCACTTAACATGTCACCTACAGTACCAAAATACTCAAGAAATACACAACTAAACAAAATTCTACTTGGATAATCGGAGGAGTCACATACCGGAGAACAAACGATCCAAATCTCAGCAACAAAGATGGGTTGAGCAAGGAGATCGAAAAAATTCGAGCAAGGGCAGCAAGAACACGGGTTTGAGCAATGGTGGAGTGTTTGGTCGGAGAGAGAAAGAAAGGGGAGGAAGAGGGTAAGTGGAGGGCCAGGTGGGGCCCACACCACACCATGGCGCGGCCACACACCAGGTCGCGCGGCCATATGGTGTGGGGCATGGTGGGTCCCCCTGGTCAGCCCCAGGTGCTCCCATGTTCCTCTTTAAAAACTAGGATGTTTGATATAATTTTTAGAAATTTTTGAAAACTTTCATTTTTCACATTTTCTAGTTATTTAAATAATAAACTTTAAGGCAGAAATAAAATTTTATAAAGACCAATTTCAACTAAAACTTTGCAAGTTCAGTAGCACAACAGTAGGTAAAACAAGGTTGAGAAATAAAATGTTGTTTAGTGCTTCTATGCATTTAAAACATATTTGTTAACAAGGTTGATCAAGTCTTGTCACCAAATAAATTTATATGACATGAAAGAATTAAACCACATGAAACAATCATGTTACCTTGAATTGTATAGCAATAGATCCAATCATAATACTTTGAAATCCTTCTTGAGGTTCATAAATAGGGCAATCAATACTTCCCACTTTGATAGTTCTAAGATTGGCTATTGTATTCACTCCATATATCTTATCCAGCTTTTGGGAAAATAAACAATATACTCTTTGTCATTAACATTGAAGGTTACTTTTCCATTGTTGCAATCAATAACAGTGTCGTGTCTCATTGCACGGACACCGGGAGTATAGGATACCCCCTTTTAGGTTCGGCACGGGGCGCGAAGGAGGCTGAGAATCGTCTTCTTGGGCGGAGTCTAGATCAAGCTCTCCTCTCCACGATCAAAGCATGCAACCAAAGGGACACAAGGAGCTACCCAGGTTCAGGCCGCCCGGAGGCTAAAAGCCCTACTCCTGCATGTCTGGATTGATGAGTTCTTCATAGTGTGGCTTACAATGGAACCTCCCGGACAGGGTACCCGGAAGGGTTTTGGCTCGAGGTAGAAGAAGGACAGATCCTGACCCGGAGGAGATCACCTTCCTCTCTACCTCGCAGCCCTAGTCTAGTCTTGCTCTGGTTCTAGCTTGTGTTCGTCCTTGGTCGACCTCGTTCTATCTCCCCCTCCTCCCGTGCCTTGGTCCTCCTTTTATAGGCTAAGGGGTTGCCACAGGGTCACGTGAGGGGCATGAGGGACCTTCGGGGTGAAGGACCCTCCTCATCTAGTTTAGGGGGAGACGTGGCCTCTCCTCAGCCTAGCGTCTCCTCTGGGTTAGGTGGGAGCGTCCGCCTTGGGGTGGACAGGAGCTGACACCACCACGGGACGTGCTTCCCGCCCGCGCTGCCTTCGCCTTGCTTCCCAAGTCTTCCGCGGTGAGGTGGAGTGCTTATCCACAGGACGTAGGAAGTACCCGAGAGGGAGCCTGGCCTCCTGCCGGGAACTCGGGCTCTCGGGTCCTTCCTGGCCTTCTTGCTTGATTCGGGGACCCGGAAGGTCCCCAGGACCGGAGCCCTTAGTCGCGTAGGCCATGCGTGTCTTGACGGTGAACCCGCCAGCTTGACTTGAGTCTTGGTCTTGTCCATCTTCATCTTGGGCCCACATGGGGTGGACCCACTTTGGCAGTACTAGGGGAACCCCATGTTCCACTGTTGCGACAGTAGCCCCCGGGCATGGTCCCGGCGGCTCTTGCTCCAGCTGCCGGGGCCATGGCCTAAAGATAGGTCAAAGTGGGTCCCGGGCACCTGGTCTTCTCAGCTCGCTTCACTGATGGCCTTGAAGGTCTTGGAGTTACTCCGCTCGGGGGAATAACTGCGGGGCCCCCTCGATTCCCACTAACGGAAGAACCGAGGAGACGCTTGGCAGAGGCACGCCGTGGCTATAAAAGCGAGGCGCACCCCTGGCCTTTTCGGTCATCTTCTTCCTTGTCCAACTCCAGGCCTCCCCACAAGCTGCCAGCGCCAATGGCGAGAGCGAAGAGAGGAGTTGGGCGCCCTCGTACTTCTTCAGCTGCTGCGGAGAGTGGCCCCTCCACTCGTGGTCGAGCTGTTCCGCGAGGTCGTGGGATTCGCGGTCGCGGCGGCCGTGGAGGCCGCGGCACCGCTGCCCCCTTCCTAGGAGCATGGTTCATACCAGCTTCGCGCCGTTCGAGTTCGCCGTGGATCTGAACCGCAGGCCTCGCAGCCGGCTTCTCCTGCCGGATTCCTTCGCGATGGCGACGGAGGACATCGGACCCTCCGGCTTCTGGCTGCAGGTGGAAGGCTGCCCCAATGGCCCCTCCTGGGCCATGGCGGAGCGCACCACTGAAGGCGCCATGCTTCTGGGTCCGGGGTGGAAGTCGTTCTCCCGTGCCCGCCGCCTGTCCAGGGGGCAGTGCTTGGTGTTCCGGTACGACGGAGATGCTACGCTCTCCGTGAAGATCTTCGGTGTCGATGGCGGACGCGTGGAGTGCTGCATGGAGAGCAGCAGCGGCAGCTCGAGCTCCTACGACGAGGATGAAGATGAGGAAAACTCATCTGACATCAAGGTCGAGGGGAGCTCGTCTTCCTGAAGGCGAGGAGCTTCGGACGGGCGCCATGGAGATCTCGTTGACCTCCTCCTTGGCGGCCTTGACGTCGTACTTCTGGAAGTAGCGTCTTCCATTGTACGGCGGTGCTCCTTGTTCGGCGGGAGCCAACCTTTTTGTTGTAAAAAAGATCGTCCCCTTGTAGTCCTTGTAAATGAAGAAGATCTTGTTTTCCTCCTTGTCTTCGTGTCGCGTCCGTGTGAATGAGAACGAGTTTTTTGCAAAACGCGCTCCCATTACTGCAGCAGCCGTAGCGTCAAGGGGTAGGTGGAGCAGGGAGGCCTATAAAAGACCATCCAGACTCCACCCCTTCGCCACATCTTCTCGCCTTGCTCCGCTCCTCTTCTTCCTTTGCCTCCCCTCGTCCCGCAGAACAATGTCCGGCGAAGCAGAGAGGGCCTTGTCCGATGTGTCGACGGCGGAGTCCGTCTTTCGAGGAGCGGCGGAGGCACCCAGCGAAGCTGGAGCCCGAGCCACTGACGGCGAGGTTGCGTCCCGTTCTTCTGCTGCCCAGAATGTTGCTCGCCTGGCGGCCGTCTCTGGTCCTGTTGCCCAAGAAGAGGCAAGGATTAGGGCAGTAAGGAGGACGCACCTGTGGTCCATCCTGAAGGAAAGGACTGCCGGTATTCCGGAGCTGTCCTTGGTTGTGGCTGAACTCGAGGCCATTGAGCAGGTTCACTGCTTGCTCTTCTCCATGATTCCGCCTTTCTTCTTGGATGACCTTGATCTTGATCTGGACTTTTGCAGGCCGAGAGTCAGTCCGTAGGCGAACTGGCGGACGGAATCTTCCGTCTCTTTGGCCCTGGAGCGCCCTGGTCGGCAGAAGGGGTCGAGCTCTTCGACGCGCCTGACAAGATTCTGCACGCGTGTCATCTTTTCACCCAGGCGTCCCCGGAGAAAAGAGTGCACCCGGCAGGCAATAAAACAGAAAGACAGAGCTGCACAGCCAGGAGCCCTGAGCTGGCCTTAGTAGCATAGGCTAGATATGTATCCAGGAAAAGCTTCGACTGAATGTAATCCAGAATTGTAAACTCAGAATGTAAGTTCAGATGAATGCAATCCTAGGGCTCAACTCCCGGGGTCATTTCCCAAACCTCCCTTTGCACTAACGCGCCGTCAAGTTTTCTGAGGAGATCTCTTAGGTGACAAGTGCTCTGACCGCCCGCACCGTAGCAGCACCCCTAAGAGCACTATGCCTTCCGGGAGTCCACTCCACAGCCACGGGTACTAGGCCAGAAGGGAAATCTGACCGTTCGCCGGGGAGGACGCATTACCCCCGCAAAGGTTCTCATCAACTGTCAAGCATGCGCAGGTTGGTGGTATATTGACTCCGAGCGAGATATTATGCCTAGAATGCAGATGCACATGCAAAGACTTAGCTGGTTTTTGCCGTGCCTTGATCTACTCTGTCCTTCCCGGGTATCCAGCTCCTGAGCCGCTCTTCAGCATCCATTCCTGTCCCGGGAGAGGCGCTACACACAACACACTTTCAGTAGGAAAAGAATGGACCCTCCCTTACATGTCGTGAAAGTGTTTCATCCGGAGCAACCCGCAAGCAAAGTTGAATGTGCATTTCTGTGTTTAGGTTCTTTAAAACACAGCACTGCCCGTTCCACTTCTTACCGCGGCAGTACGGCACGATCAGGTGGCAGCGCCTACTGATAGGCTGCTCGCGCTCGACCTGTCAGCCACCGGCACCATGTCAGCCCCCTGCTTGGGGGTTGTTACGGATAACACACTTCACGACAACAAGAGAGGCTCACGGAATTGAAAAACTTATCTTTTATTCCTTGGCGACGATTCTTACACCCTTATACAGAACACTAGCCCCTTGGGCGTGCTTAGTTGACTCGAACTATCTGCGATTCATGTTCGTATTCAGGGGTAGAATTTCCGGAGATTCTCGATGTTCCAGGCGTTGCCCTCCGGCCTGCCTTTCTCGTCCTCCAGATAAACAGCTCCGGGTCTCAGGGTATGCGTCACCCGATAAGGTCCTTCCCACTTGGAGGACAGCTTGTTCATGTTATCAAGCTTCTGCTTCTTGCGGAGAACCAGGTCTCCGGGTTCCAGTACCCGTGAACGGATATGGCGATCATGATAGCGGCGGAGCCCTTGCTGGTATCGAGCAGATCGTAAGGAAGCTCGGCACCGCACCTCTTCCAGGAAGTTGATGTCATCAATCCTCCTCTCAGCTTGTGCGTCTTCATCATAGGCAAGTACCCGGGGGGATCCATGCCTGAGCTCTGTTGGCAAGACGGCTTCTGCTCCATAGACAAGGAAGAATGGTGTTTCTTGAGTGGCTCTGCTTGGTGTGGTTCTGAGGGACCACAAGACACTTGGTAGATGCTCAATCCAGTTCTTGCCCTTGTCTTCTAACTTGTCAAAGGCCTTGGTCTTCAAACCCTTTAGGACCTCCGCATTGGCTCGCTCCACTTGCCCATTGCACCTTGGGTAGGACACCGAGGCAAAACACACCTTGATTCCCAGCTCTTCACAGAAGTTGAGGAAGGATCGGCTTGTGAACTGAGAGCCATTGTCCGTTATGATTCTGTTGGGTACTCCGAAGCGGTACACGATCCCTTCAATGAACTTGATGGCTGCTTGAGCTGTCTGTCTTGGTACTGGCATCACTTCCACCCACTTTGTGAACTTGTCGATGGCCACGAAAAGGTATTCATGGCCCCCGACAGACTTCGGTATCTTTCCCACGATGTCCAGCCCCCAGACCGCGAACGGCCAGGAGATTGGAATTGGCTGCAGAGCTTGCGCCGGCTGATGTATGTTCTTCGCATAGTATTGGCAGGCTTCACAGGTCTTGACTAGCTGCTCCGCATCACTGAGGACTGTTGGCCAGTAGAACCCGTGACGAAAACTTTACCCGCCAGTGATCTTGATGCCACATGACTTGAACATGTGCCTTCGTGGATGTCCCGTAGCAGTACTTGGCCTTGTTCTTGAGGGATGCAGCGGAGCTTGACTCCGTTGTCCCGTCGCCGGTAGAGCTCGCCGTCGATCATGACGTAGAGCTTGGCTTGACGAGCCACCCGCTCGGCGTCGTGATCGTCCTCCGGGAGGGCGTGCTCCATGATGTACTTGACGATGTCCCGGGCCCAGGGTGGGTGGGTTCCTTCCACCGGTAGCACCATCCGACGGAAAGAAAGCATAGCTTCCTCCGCTGGAGGGGCTGCCGGGTCTTGAGCTTCTGGGCTGGCTACCCGTGTTGTCGAGGTAGAAGGGTCGCCAGCCCCCGGCGCAGATCTTGTCGCGAGCCTCTCGGGGGATCGAAGGTCGCCTGAGGACCTCGATGTAGATCCCGGGAGGCACTGGTTCTTGCTTGGACGCCACCTGCGATAGCTCATCCGCGGCCGTGTTTTCTCCCCGTGGGACGTACACAGCCCGGAAGTTGTCGAAGCGCCGCTGCAGCTTCCAGACCTCTTCAACGTATGGTGCCATCTGAGGGCACGCGTACTCCTTGTTCACTTGTTTGATGACTAACTGAGAGTCACCCTTGACGACGATCTTGTTGATGCCGAGGCCGATGGCAGCACGAAGTCCTGCGAGCAGGCCCTCGTACTCCGCCGTGTTGTTGGAGATGTTCCCTTGGTAGTGCATCTGGACGACGTACTTCAGCCGGTCCCCGGTTGGTGAGGTTAGGACAACCCCAGCACCTCCTTTCCCCTTGGTGTAGGAGCCGTCGAAGTGCATGGTCCAGGCGCTAGGATCTTCCTTCCCGGGGAGGCAGGTTTCCTCTTCCGGGTCGTCGAACGCCGTCTCGGTCCACTCGGCCGTGAAATCCGCCAGCGCCTGACTCTTGATGTTGTCCGTGTGCTCGAACTTGAGACCGAAACCTTGAAGCTCCATGGCCCACCATGATATGCGACCAGTGGCAAGTGGGTTCTCCAGGGGGCTTCTTAGGTTGTACTTGGACACCACCGTGATGGGATGGCTTTGGAAGTACGGCCTCATCTTGCGGGAGGCAATGAGGATTGCCAGCAGCAGCTTCTGCATCATGGGGTACCGCTCCCGGGCGTCGCGCAGCACTGCGCTGACGAAGTAGACCGGGTGCTGCACCTTGCGGGTCGCCGAGTCCTGAGAGGGCTCGGCTTCCCCTCGTCGATGTCTTGGGGTGGGGACGAGTAGCCCCCGGCGAAGTCTCGTCGGAGGGAGATTCTCCATTCCCGACGGGATCCGCGTCGCTGGTGAAGTTGCAGTGACGCCAGGATCATGAGACCCCTGGTCACCCGGCAGCCTTTTCTTGCACGGTTGCCCGGAAGAGAGTTCCCGGGTCGCTTGCCCTTGATCTTGCTTGACTTCTTCGGAGGAGCGTCACGCTCTACCACGAGCACAGCGCTGATCACCTGGTTGGTGGCAGCAATGTACAGTAGTAGGGGCTCCTTCTCTTCTGGTGCCACGAGGATTGGTGGCGAGGCGAGGTAGCGCTTAAGGGACTGCAGGGCTTCCTCGGCCTCGGAGGTCCACTCCACGGGGCCTGACTTCTTGAGCAGCCTGAAGAACGGTAAGGCCCGCTCCCCAAGCCTTGAGATGAAGCGCCCGAGTGCAGTGATGCACCCGTTGAGGCGCTGTACGTCCTTGACCCGCCGGGGCGCCTCCATGCGCTCGATTGCCTTGATTTTGTCCGGATTCGCCTCGATCCCTCGGTGAGAGACCAGGAAACCCAGCAGCTTGCCGGAGGGGACCCCGAACACGCACTTGTCGGGGTTGAGCTTGAAGTTGACCCGGCGGAGGTTCTCGAAGGTCTCGTGCAGGTCTTGGATGAGGGAGTCCTTGTACCGGGTCTTGACCACGATGTCGTCGATGTACGCTTCACGTTGCGGCCCAGCTGCGACCCAAGGCATGCTTGCATTGCGCGCTGGAAGGTAGCGCCGGCGTTTCGGAGGCCAAAAGGCATCCGGGTGTAGCAGTAGCAGCCCTTGGGAGTGATGAAGGCCGTCTTCTCTTGGTCCTCGAGTGACATCATGATCTGGTGGTACCCGGAAAGGCATCCAGAAACACAGCAGCTCGCACCCGGCCGTGGAATCCACGATCATGTCGATCCGCGGCAGGGGGAAAGGGTCCTTGGGACAGGCCTTATTCAGGTCTGTGAAGTCGATGCAGAGTCTCCACTTGAAGGTCATGGGTTTCGGTACCACCACGGGGTTGGCCACCCAGCTTGGGTGGGGAACCGACCGGATGACACCAGCTTCTATCAACTTGTCCACCTCGGCGATGATGAATTCCAGCTTTTCCTTGCTTTGGTTCCGGAGAACCTGCTTCACGGGGCGAGCCCCCGGATTGACCGCCAATTTGTGCTCGATCACCTCCCTTGGACGCCGGGTAAACCTGATGCCTCCCACGCGAAGACGTCAGAGTTTTCCCGAAGGAAGGCGACGAGCGCGCTTTCCTATTTGTCGGTGAGGCGGGCGCCGATGGTGATGGAGCGAACTCCGTCGCTGGTTAGCGCCACCTTCTTGGTCAGCTGCGGATCGCCATGGAATGGCGCCTTCTTGGGGGAGTAGATGTGGAGCCCCCGGGGTGCCCTTCGCCCCCGGGGAGAGCCCCATCATCATCCTCCTGTACACCTTGAGGGATGTCCGCCGTGGTTGCCACCGTCTGGTTCAGCTGGTGAACGCAGTAGATAGCATCGTCGATGTCGGCCTTGACCTTGATCACGCCCCACGGCGCCGGAATCTTCAGCATGTTGTAGGCGAAGTGGGAGACGGCCATGAACTTGGCCAGAGCAGGTCTGCCAAGTATGCCGTTGTACGGTAGCGGAGTGTCGGCGATGTCGAAGACGATTTCCTCGGTGCGGAAGTTCTTGGAGTCGCCGAAGGTGACCGGAAGGGTGATCTTCCCGAGGGGTCGAGTAACACTTCCGTTCACGCCTTGGAACACCCCAGTGTCTTGTAGGCGAGACAGGGGGATTTGAAGGATAGCCAGGACCTTCGCCGTCAGCAGTTGAGGCTGGAGCCTCCGTCGACCAGCATCTTGGTGACCTTGTAGTTGTGGATGACGGGCGACACGATCAGCGGCAGGGTCCCGACCCCGGCAGTGTTTGCAGGGTGGTCTTCTGGGTCGAAGGTGATGACTTGGCTAGACCAGTCCAGGGGCTTGGACGGAGCAGAAGCAACCGCGTTCAGCTCCCGGACAAGTCTCTTGCAGGCGCCGTTGGAGGGAGGCAGAGAAGACCCTCCGTGGATGCACCCGACAACTCCCGTGACTTCTTGATACTTGCCGCCGTTGCCTCCTTGGGGAGCCGGAGCTTCCCCGTTGCCGACGTGGGCGGCCTCCGGAGTGTTGTACCCGCGACCACCTTGACCGCCGCGTCCTCCTCCGGCCCCCGCGGCCACCGCCTCGGTACCATCCACGGCCGCCTCCGCCTTGGCGACCCGTGGGACAGTCACGAGCGATGTGCCCGGCAGTGCCGCAGTTGTAGCAACCGTCTTGACTGACCCCATCAGCTCGGCGTTGCTCCCGGACGGCGAGGTTCTTGAGCATGCGGCAGTCCTTGAGCAAGTGGTTGCCTTCTGGATGGATGTGGCACCAGGGATCACCTTCACCTTCTTCCTCGGAAGTCGGCGCGGGCTTGGTCTTCTTCGGAAGAGGCTCGGTGACGAAGATCCGCTTGTCGGGTCCAGGGTCCCGCTTCTTGTTCTTAGCTGGAGCGACCTTGTCCTCGGGTTCATCCTCCCCGGGGAACTTGGCTCCTTCTTCAGCTCGAGCGCACCGGTCTGCAAGCTCCCAGAGCTTACGAGCAGACTCGACGCGATGGATGCTCAGCTTCTCGCGCATCTTGGGGTTGCGGACGTTGGCGTGGAAGGACTGGATCACCAACTCCTCCTTGATGCACGGGATGGTGTTCATCTTCTGGGTGAAGCGCTGGATGAACTTGCGGAGAGTTTCACCCGGCAACTGCTTGAAGTCGTGGAGATCACTGGGAGCCCCCGGGCGCTCGTACCCGCCTTGGAAAGCCCCCAGAAACTGCTCCTTCAGTGCCCGCCAGGAACGGATGGAGCACTTGGGAAGGTTGAGAAGCCAAGTCTGGGCATCTCCCTTCAGGGCCAACGGGAACCAGTTGGCCATCATGACCTCGTCGGCCCCGGCAACCATCGCAGCAAGAGAGTAGATCTGCAGAAAGTCCCGGGGGTTCGTGGTGCCGTCGTAGCGGAGAACGTCGATCTTGAATTTCTTGGGCCAGTTGAAGTGGCGGAACTCGGGAGCGAGGGCGAGGCAGCCTTCGGCGAGGTCGATGCCCCGATCTTCCCGGCGGTGACGTTCTCGGCGACGCTCGATGCGGGTGCGCATATCCTCGTTCTGACGGCTGTTGAGCTCGTCACGAAGATCTGGGTTGCGCGAGGTAGACGACCCGATGGAGATGGCCTCGCCGTGATCGCGGTTTAGCCGATCAGCCATCGGTGGCGCGGTGCGAGGAGGCGCCGTCTTGGCTTGACGTTCACCACGAGGCTGGCCTCGCGGATCACGTGTTTGTCTTGTGCTGCTCCGGGTTGTCGACGGTGGGAGCTTGAGTGGGTTCGACCCACGGACCACCATCGGCGAAGTCGAGGAGCCTCTCGACGCGAGTCCTCCATTCTTGGTAGACCTTGGGGTCGCCGCTGCTTGGAGGGAACTGCATCAGTGCCTTGGCAGCGACTAGAGCATCATGGCGAGCTTGCACGTCCGAAGGCGAGTGCGCGGAGGTCTTGCTCTTGGATGCTCGTGGATCCCCGCTGGGGCGAACGCCGTGGTTCCCTCCTCCAGCGGTGGGCTCCTTGCCGGTGCCGTTGCAGACGCTCTTCTCCCCTGAGCGAGGAGGAGGCATGGTGGTGCCCTTTGGAGCCGCCGCTCCGCCAGGGCCGTTGTCCTTGTCGCGACCGTCCACTTCGTCCGGCGCCACCCTCTCCATGGGAGGCGGGGACGGAGAGGCGCTCCGCCGTGCGCCAGCAGCACGACGTTCAGCTGAAGCTTGGTGCGTGAGGGAGAGACCGGCTTGGACGCCGCAGGATCTCCCTTCTTCCTTGGAGGCATGCTTGACGAAGAACTTGCCGATGAACTTGATGAAGATGAATCCAGCACTTGCGCCCCCTACCTGGCGCGCCAGATGTCGTGTCTCGTTGCACGGACACCGGGAGTATAGGATACCCCCTTTTAGGTTCGGCACGGGGCGCGAAGGAGGCTGAGAATCGTCTTCTTGGGCGGAGTCTAGATCAAGCTCTCCTCTCCACGATCAAAGCATGCAACCAAAGGGACACAAGGAGCTACCCAGGTTCAGGCCGCCCGGAGGCTAAAAGCCCTACTCCTGCATGTCTGGATTGATGAGTTCTTCATAGTGTGGCTTACAATGGAACCTCCCGGACAGGGTACCCGGAAGGGTTTTGGCTGAGGTAGAAGAAGGACAGATCCTGACCCGGAGGAGATCACCTTCCTCTCTACCTCGCAGCCCTAGTCTAGTCTTGCTCTGGTTCTAGCTTGTGTTCGTCCTTGTCGACCTCTTCTCTCCTCCCTCCTCCGTGCCTTGGTCCTCCTTTTATAGGCTAAGGGGTTGCCACAGGGTCACGTGAGGGGCATGAGGGACCTTCGGGGTGAAGGACCCTCCTCATCTAGTTTAGGGGGAGACGTGGCCTCTCCTCAGCCTAGCGTCTCCTTGGGTTAGGTGGGAGCGTCCGCCTTGGGGTGGACAGGAGCTGACACCACCACGGGACGTGCTTCCCGCCCGCGCTGCCTTCGCCTTGCTTCCCAAGTCTTCCGCGGTGAGGTGGAGTGCTTATCCACAGGACGTAGGAAGTACCCGAGAGGGAGCCTGGCCTCCTGCCGGGAACTCGGGCTCTCGGGTCCTTCCTGGCCTTCTTGCTTGATTCGGGGACCCGGAAGGTCCCCAGGACCGGAGCCCTTAGTCGTCGTAGGCCATGCGTGTCTTGACGGTGAACCCGCCAGCTTGACTTGAGTCTTGGTCTTGTCCATCTTCATCTTGGGCCCACATGGGGTGGACCCACTTTGGCAGTACTAGGGGAACCCCATGTTCCACTGTTGCGACAAACAGCCCCTGCAGTGTTTAAGAAAAGGTCTCCCAAGAATAATAGACATATTATCATCTTCAGGCATTTCCAACACAACAAAGTCAGTTAATATTAAACAATTATTAGCCACTTGAACAGGAACAGTAGTAGATTTATCAGCCATTTGCAAAGATATATCAGTTGGTATCAATTTTTCTAAATAGAGCCTCTTATAAAGAGAGAAAGGCATAACACTAACTCCTGCTCCTAAATCACATAAAGCAGTTCTAACATAATTATTTTTGATGGAGCAAGGAATAGTTGGTATACCTGGATCTCCAAGCTTCTTTGGAACCTTACCATTGAAAGAATAATTAGCAAGCATAGTAGAAATTTTCTCATTAGGAATCTTCCTTTTGTTAGAGACAATATCTTTCATATATTTCGATTAAGGAGGCAATTTAATAGCATCAGTCAAAGGAATTTGCAAAAACAAGGGTTTCATCCAATCACAAAATTTATTATAATGTTCCTCTTCCTTTGATTTATGTTTCTTATTAGGAAAAGGCATTTGCTTTTGGACCCAAGGTTCTCTCTCATTACCATGCTTTTTAGCAATGAAATCTTCTTTAGTATACTTTTATTCTTAGTATGATTTTCAGGTTCATCTTCACTCTCCTCTTTATCAGAAGCATCATTTTTATCCTTATCATTGTTATGTTCATTACCACTTTCAGTTTCAGCATCAGAGATAGATATACTATTTGGATCATTAACATGCTCACTTTCGTTAATTGATTCAGGAGATTCTTCAACATGTTTATGTTTATTCTTCTTCGTTTTCTTAGAAGGAGTACTAGTTTCATTAGCTAGTTGAGAATCTTGCTCAATTCTTTTAGGATGTCCTTCAGGATACAAGGGATCCTGAGTAGAAGCACCACCTCTAGTTCCTACTCCATAAGCATGTTTTTCATTTTCTCTAGAAGCATTAACTAGCAGATCTTTTTGTACCTTAGTGAGTTGATCTATTTGAGTTTGAACCATATGGAAATGTTTAATAAGCATTTTAACATCATTAGAAGTTCTTTCCACAATATCATGCAATTTACTTATAGCTCTAGAATTTTCTATCAGATGATTCTGCACTCTCATATTAAAGTTATCCTGCTTACCAATATAATTATCAAATTCATCTAAGCATTGATCAGGAGTTTTAGAATAAGGAATATCCCTATCATCAAAATGTTGGAGAGAGTGTACCTCAACTAAGGATGGGTGAGGAATTGGCTTACATAATTCTTCTATTGGTGGTAGATTCTTCACATTTTCAGATTTAATACCCTTCTCTTTAAGAGATTTCTTGGCTTCTCTCATTTCTTCATTACTTAGTTCAAGAATTCCTCTCTTCTTTGGTGTGGGTATCGGGGTCGGCTCAGTATAGTCCAATCATCATGATTTTGACTTATTTTAGCCATTAATTCCTCAGCTTCATCTAGAGTTCTTTTCCTGAAAACACAGCCAGCACAACTATCTAGGTATGTCCTAGATTCAACAGTTAGTCCATTATAGAATATATCAAGAAGTTCATTTTTAGCTAATTGATGTCCAGCCGAGCTCTGAGTAAAGAACAAAACCTTGCCCAAGATTCAGGCAATTTCTCTGCTTCCAATTGTTTGAAATTAAAGATTCTCTGTAAAGCAGCATGTTGAGCACTAGCAGGAAAATATTTCTGGAAGAAAGCATTAACCAAATCCATAGGACTTTTACTGGATCCAGGAGATAAACTATTAAACCAAGTTTTAGCTTCATCTTTTAATGAGAAAGGGAATATTTTAGTAACGAAGTAACTGCGTTTCTTAATGTCATCAGAAAACACACTACTTTAAGTAGAAAGAGTGTTCATATGTTCTACAGCACTTTATTTTCAGTTCCTCGAAAAGGTTCTTTCTCAACAATAGATATATGTGACAAGTCCATAGAGAAATCATAATCTTTATCTTTTATATCAATGGGAGATGTAGCAAACTTAGCATCAGGAGACAGTTTGTAATTAACAGCACGTCTTGCAAGAAGATTTTTAATAGCACTAGCATCTTTAGAAGCATTGCATTCTTCAATAAATTCATCATCAAGTTCAACATAAGTTTCCTCGAAATCATCACTACTATGATCTCTTAATTCAGGTGAACTAACAGGTGTAATGGGACTTTCATTAGGTGTTTCAGCATTTTCAGTTTGTCTAGATTCAGCAATTGTAGCATCTAGAAAAGGACCTAATGAACACTCTCATCAAGCACAGTAGAAGCATCATCAAAACTATCAGAAATATTTTCAGATTCAGCAGAAGTAGCAGCACGTGAAGCATGTGCATGTGGTGCTGTAATAAGTTGACTCATAACAGACGGTGAATCAAGAGCAAAGAAGTACTCAGAGTTGTACCTCTCCTTGTAGTGGATGGCAGTATATGGACCTTCTGTCACGAGGTTTACCCATGATGAATAATTTGCAGCGAACAATATCACTCTCAGGTGAGCTTATAAATAGAGCTATGCTCCCCGGCAACGGCGCCAGAAAATAGTCTTGATGACCCACAAGTATCGGGGATCGCAACAGTCTTCGAGGGAAGTAAAACCCAAATTTATTGATTCGACACAAGGGGAGCCAAAGAATATTTATAAGCCTTAACAGATGAATTGTCAGTTCAGCTGCACCTGGAAATGGACTTGCTCGACACAGTTTATCAGTAGCAACAGTTTTATAGCAGTAGCAGTAGTGAAATAATAGCAGTAATAAAATAAAGACAGCAACAGTAATTGTAGTAGACAGCAGGATTAAAATACAGTAGGCATAGGGATGGATGAACGGGCGTTGCATGGATAAGATAATTCATATAATAGTCAAGACATGGGCAATTGCAGGTAGATAATAATAAAGTATCCAGGTAATAATCAATCATAGGCATGTGTTCCTTATTTAGTCGTACGTGCTCGCAATGAGAAACTTGCACAACATCTTCTGTCCTACCAGCCCGTTTGCAGCGGGGCCTCAAGGGAAACTACTGGTAATTAAGGTGCTCCTTTTAATAAAGCACCGGAGCAAAGCATTAACACTCCGTGAACACATGTGATCCTCACATCACAGCCATCCCCTCCGGTTATCCCAATTGCTGTCACTTTGGGGCCTCGGGTTCCGGACAATATATGTGTAAACAACTTGCAGATATGATCTAAAGCAATAATTATCCTCATGATTCAATAACATGTTCAGATATGAAATCATGGCACTCGGGCCCTAAGTGTCAAGCATTAAGCATAACAAGTTGCAACAATGACATAAAGTACTAACAATGGATACTAGCCACCATGCCCTAACAATCTGATATCTATTACATGAATGATCTCCTCCAATCCCTACCATCCCCTTCAGCCTACAGCGGGGATTACTCACACATGGATGGGGGAATCATGGATGGTTGATGGAGAGGCGTCGGTGAAGATGATGGCGATGATCTCCTCCAATTACCCGTCCCGGCAGGGTGCCAGAACAAAGTTTCTGGTCCCTGAATTAGGGTTTTTGGTGGCGGCGGAGCTCTGGAGTGTTTTCGGGGAAAAACGTCGATCCTCCTGACATTTTTAGGTCAAGGGCCTTAAGTAGTCGAAAGGGGGTCGCGAGGGGGTGACCGAGGCGACCACACCCCACCACGGCGCGGTCCCCCCTTGGCCGCGCGGCCATGTGGTGTGGGGCCCCTGTGGCCCGCCTCCGTCTCATCTTCTGGCTCCCGGTGTCTTCTGGAAAAATAGGAGCTCCTGGATATTTTCCGGGATTTTCCCGAAACTTGACTTTCTGCACAAAAACAAGACACCAGGGCAATTCTGCTGAAAACAGCGTTAGTTCGTGTTAGTTGCATTCAAAACACACAAATTAGAGGTAAAACAACAACAAAAGTGTTCGGGAAAGTAGATACGTTTTGGACGTATCACATGCCGATCGACTTCCTGTTGATGACGTCGAAAAAGTAGCAAAGGCCAAGCAGCGTATCACGGACGTGCTCGTCCATTATCTCTCGGATCGCAACGGGAAGTATCTGCGTCATCAGCACGTGACAATCGTGAGACTTCATCCCACTGAACTCTTCTTCGTTGCGTCCAGATATCTGTTTATCTTCCCCGCGTAACCGTGAGTAAATTTGACTCCTAGGAGGCACCTGTAAAACTGCTCGAGCTCCTCCGGACTCATAGTGAAGCAGGCAGCGGGAAGCACCACCACGTTCTTCTTTACCCTTCTGCGGCGACCTTGAGTCCCTCCGTCTGATCATCATCATCATCGTCGTCATCACTATCGGGCTGAAGATCTTCCCTGATGCCAAGTCATTTCAGATTCTATCTTGCTTTCGTCCCATCCTTGGTCTTTTCCGGCATGTTGGAAATAGTGCCAAGCAGACTCGGTAACATTCTTCGTAATGTGCATTACACGAGGCTATGGGGCGTGTGGAGGACCTTCCAGTACTCCAATCATGAAAACAGACCTCGCTTTCCATCACCCAGCTGCGGATCTACCCTCGGTCGCTTCTTTCCCGGCGCAGGGCACTCTTTCTAATTTTTCAAAAGCTCGTCGATTTCTACGCCGCTCCTCGGGCGCGGGCTATTTCGAGCTCATCTTTACCATGAACAAATCACCGCATTTCTCCACGGGTGATCCCATGCGAAGCCACCTTGAGCCCCTGGGAACACGGTTTCGAAGACCCGAGATCCCTTGGTACTGGAGATGCGGGGTCTCAATCCATGCACTTGACACATGCGCAGAATACGTGGCTACCTGGGCCGATACATGAGCAACCAGGATAGTCCCTGCACCGTCGTGAGCAACGCGGCTCTCATATCGAAATACTCTCTAGTGTAGGCATCCCACGACGGGCTGGCGTCTCCCACAACGTGGCTAACTCCTCTTTCAATAGCGCGAGATACAGATGTATGTCGATACCTGATTGTTTGGCCCCTGAATGAGAATACTCATGTGTATGTACCTTTGCTTCGTGCACAGTCACGGGGAAGGTTGTAAGGCCATACAAACACGGGTCAGGTGCTATGCGTGCTACTCTGGTTGCCGAACGGATTGAGTCCATCGGTGCTCATACCCAGCCTGACGTTCCTTGCGCCGCCCCCGAAATTTTCGAAGGGCGATGTCCAATGCTTCCCACTGGCTAGCGTCTGAAGGGTGTGTCAGTATCCTGCCCTTCTCCAGATCTTCTTCGGGCTTCTCTCTTTCTGTGTGCCATTGCATGAGCTTTGCTTCCTTAGGTCCACGAAATACCGCTGCAGACGGGGAGTGATAGGAAAGTACCATACCACTTTTCGAGGAACTTTCTTGTTCCCAGTACTCTTGTACCGTCCGTGGCCGCACACCGAACATGTGGTTCTGTCCTTGTACTCGCCCCGATAATTGCGCAAGCATTGATGCAGGCGTGGTATTTAATGTGCGGTAGGTCAAGAGGGCACACGACTTTCTTGCCTCCTCGATACTAGTTGGCAATGTGTTCCCCTCGGGAAGACGATCGTGCATGAATTGCATGTTCTTGTTGAAGCTCACGTTGGTCCATTTGTTTTCCGTCTTCATCTCCAGAGCATCAAGCGTTACTTGCAAGCGTGTATCCTGTGGTCGGCACCCAGATACAACGGAGTCTTTCCGTCTATCTCCATTTTGCGCCAGCTTGGCTTTCTCTCTGGCTGCAGCTCTGGCGTTGCTCGTCCCCTTGAGTAGCAGTTCTTGAACATGAGCATCCTGCATTAGCGGGGTCTGCGTGTTCGCGCCACCACCACCATCTACTCTTCATCATGACCGTCTCCGCCGGCATCTCCTTCGTCATCATGATGATCTTGTCCACCGACATCTCCTTCGTTATGATGATCTTGTCTGCCGACATCTCCTTCGTCATGATAACCATGTCCGGAGACTCTTCATCTTCTCGCCCGCCCTCGTCTTCATGTGCACCATTTGCTGTTTGCGCCTGGTTGAAGCCTAGCATGAAACCGTGCCTGAGCAGGTGATCCTCCAATTGTCCGGAATCAGGGTCGATCCAGCTCACGAGTTTGCATGTTCGACACGGACATCTTATCTGGCGCCTGTTGCAACCGAATCATGTCCGCCTTTGCTTCTTCCTTGTATCTACTGATTCGACCGGAGCTCATCATGACAACCATGGTTGCCTACGTACGCGGTATACATAGAGCAGAAACGAGAGTATGTTAATTAGAACCGCAACATGCACACACACAGACACACACATGCATGGTCGCCGGAAAAATGCGGCATGACCTCTCCTAAAAGTAGGACATATGGGTAGTGCAAAAATTTGCCGAAATGGAAATGAATCAACATTTCGGCAAACATCCATGCACCATGCCGGCGCAAGCAACAACAAAAAGCAACAAGATGCAAATATTCATGCACACCACACAAGCTTCATGTATAAACATCGTCTCGCCATCGTGCAAACCGCCGCGCGCGACAAGCGCTTCACCTATAACAAACATCCATACACACCGCCGGCCACACAAAACATGCATATGCATGTCCATCCAACAATACTCACCTAGTAGATTTGTTACCGAGACGTGACCGTGATCGATGAGAGAGTGTGTGGTGTTGGAGAGAAAATAGTGGAGAAAAAGAGATGTATTGGGAGAGGAGGAGAGTATATATGGAGGTGCTCCCCAAGCCCTCACCAATTATCTATCAAACAAAGTAGGTTTAACTACAAAAAATGGAGAAAAGTATGGGCAAAATGGGATGGGAGGGAGGAGGAAGACGAGCTGGGTGAAGGAGGAAGAAGAAGAAAATGGGTGGTAGGTAGGGCTGCCACCGTTTGTAGATCTGGAAAAGTATTTCTGTGGCGCATGGGGCCACATGCGCCACAGAAATAGCTCTTTCTGTGACGCATCCAGTCCCATGCGCCACAGAAAGAGCCATTTCTATGGCGCATGTGGCCCCATGCCGCACAGAAAAGGCACCCACCCAATCATTGGTGCCGAGGCCCACCATATTTCTGTGGCGCATGGGGCTAGATGCGCCACAGAAATGTTGATTTCTGTGGCGCATCAAGCTCCATGCGCCACAGAAAAAGGGCCGTAGGATGCAAGCCAGCCGTTGGTGGTGGGGCCCACCTTATTTCTGTGGCGCATGGGCTAGCATGCGCCACAGAAAGCTTGAATTCAGTGGCGCATGGGCTTGCCATGCGCCACAGAAAGTAGAGGAATTTTGTGGCGCACCGTGGCTGGTGCGTTTCTGTGGCGCACGGCTGTTTTGGTGCGCCACAAAAAGTGGTTCCACCTATAGCTAGTTTTCTAGTAGTGCGCACATTATGCTGCCATCCATGTTGGGATAAAAAGCTCCTCGCCATATCCTCCAGTCTTGTACACACCTTCGTAAACAGTCGCGATGCTCCACATGTTGCAACGGTGATCACGAACGGAGTGTAGCCGTACTCCTGTAGATAACCTGCATAAGAGACGATTTTTTATCATTAAAAACCTTGTCATTTTACACAGCCAAAGCAACCATATAACGGCAAGCGCTCCCACCCTAACAAGTCGTTTAAGCCTATTATCCACCCCATTAAGCCAATTGCCAAAAATATTTGCAATGCTTCATGGTGGATATAAGGTAGAACATATGTGGATGATTGACCATATAGAACTAGCAAATTTGCACTCGAAGAATAAATGCTTAATAGTCTCATCCTTATGACAGAAGACGCACTTTTATTTCGATGTCAATTGCGTTTCACAAGGTTATCCTTATTGAGAATTAATACTCGACGAAGATACCACGCAAAAACTTTTTTTTTTAGTGGGATCTTCATCTTCCAAATCTTTTTGTTATTATCAAGTGACACATCTGACTGGATTAGAGCTTTGTACATAGAATCCACAAAGAATTTGCCACCCTTGTGCAAATTCCATCGAAACTCATTGATCCCCTGCGTCAGATTGACTAAAGTCAGACGCAATAGCAACTCATTCCAAGATGCTAGCTGGGGACCAACAAGATCTCTTCTGAACGTCATATTTGGTGGGTACTTTTCCAACACCTGAGCGAGCGTATCACTCTTGTGACGTCCAAGGACAATATTGTATAATGCTGGATATTGTTCTCGGAGTGTGGCATTACTTAGCCATCTATCCTCTCAGAATCTTATTTCCGAGCCATCCTTGATGGATAAAAGAGCCGTACAGGAAGAGAAAAGGGCCGTATAAAAGAGCCAGCCCAGAAGTGAGAATCACCTGGTTTCAAGAAACCTGTGATACCACACTTAGCCAATATACATTCTCCTTAGAAGAGTTTGCCATACCCCATCTTCAGTAAGAAGCTTATACAACCATTTACTCGAGGAGGGCTTTCTTGACCTCTAGGTCATGAATCCAAATCCTCCTTGATCTTTAGTACGACACACTACATTCCATATTTCTTTTTTTAGTTGTGCCCTTGCCAAAAGAATCTTGATCGAAAATAATCCAATTGTTGTCTGACTCCTTTATGTAATTGGAAGAAGAAAATCATATACAGTACCATGTTACTTAGAACTGAATTTATGAGAACCAATCTAGTCGTGCCGTTACTCCTATATGGGAGTAGATGAGGCCTGCACGATTGGAATATGGAAGGAAAATATCGGGAAAAAATCACATCAAGATTCAGAGGTAATGACAGCATCTCATCGAGAATTTGCGCACGCAACTCGAGGGTGAAAAGGTGTGTAATTTTTGAATCAAAAGTGAAAGGGAATGATTCCTTTTAGACGCATGCCTTTTGATGCAGCGAGTGCCTTGCCTGCACCCGGCCGTCTAAAAAGCTCACCAAGCCCAAACCCTGAAACCTGACCCTAGTGGGCTCAAAACTCTCCCCGCGCGCACACTGCACGAACCATCGGCATCGAAATTGCCATGACAGACACTACACCTCTCCTCGATCATACACCACAAAATAGTTTATTAACCATTGCATGCATGCTTTTCCTTCCTCCGCTTTGCTTTGCTTCCCTTCCCTAGCAAAGACGACGACGACCAGAAAGTATGCAATGATGAAGCTATGATTTTTGCCATCTTTTCTTCCCATGGATCGATCGATCGATCCCTTTTCTTTTTTGATAGGGTTTTGCCTGCACAAAGAAAAGACCTTCTCTTTTTTTTTTTTTTTTGCGAAACACAGTACAACGCAAGCGCTCATATAGCTTTGCTTTCACGCATGTACATGTTTGCCACATGAAAAGATGGAGACGACGACGACTTATTAAGCTGATGATCCTAAAAAAAGGAGAAAACTTTCCAATCCCTCCTTTTCTAGCTTGTGCTCTGCTAAAGCGTGTCGACTAATTTCTGAAAGCACGTACAGGCATGCATATATACACATTCAAATGCATGATCATCAAACAGAAGATGAAGAAAAAGGTTGAGACGAAGACATCATGATTAATTCCTTCGATCGATATGATCATCCCTAATCAGTAGCTAATGATGGTGGATCATCTGATTCATGCATCTTACATTGGACAAAACACATGAAAATACTTGCGTACGTGCATGTCCCAAATTATTAATCTATCTAAATCGGCTGCTCATGAACGCCTCCTCTTCCCCTCCTCCTAGGTTTTCGGCGGCTGCGGCCGGGAAGGCGAAGGCAGGCATGTTGGTGTAGCTGAGTGGCGCCATGGCGGTGGTGGTGCTACAGTTCAAGATGGCATTAGCGCCGTAATTCCGCCGGTCTAGGGTTTGCAGCTCCCTGATCTGGGACTTGAGGAAGCGGAGGTAGTTGGCGGCCTCGTCCAGCATGGATGCCGTGTCCATCTTGGCACCCCCCGGGACGAGCTTCTGCAGAACGCGCAGCCGCTCGCTGATACGCTCCCGTCGCTGCCGCGCTGCCACAGTCTGCGGGTCGGACGAGATGCGCACGTTGCGCCTACTCGGCCGCTCGCCGGCGTCCACCTCGTCTGCGCCGAGGCTCACCGGCCGCATCACCGCGGCGCGGTAGATCATCTCCTTCACCTGCGCCAGCGCTTCCGTGTCCGGCTCGTACCGGGGGACGTCGTCGCAGCCGTTGTTGACAGAGCTCCGGCCGTCAAAGCTGATGCTCGACGAGGTGCTGCTCAGAGACGGCTTCGTCCGCTTGGCGGACGGCGCAGTGGTGTTGAACGCGATCTGAATGCCGCCGTCTCCGGTGCTGGTGGACGCGAGGAGGCTACAGAGAGGGTTCTCCTGGTCCACGGCCGTGCATGGTGGCTCTGCGGCTCTCCGCTTTCTGCTCGACTTGCGTTGTCTTCTCCCAGTACTGCCGTTACCTTCTTCCCACTGGCTTTTCGTTGTCGTCGCTGCCGCTGTCATCCCGGTCGGCGCGTCGGCCGCGTCGTCGTTGCCGGCACGGTCAACGGCGGCAGCGGCGCCGTTTGTGAAGGAAGGTGCTGCAGGTACAGTAGCCAACGTGACAGCCAGTGCAGCTGGTACGAGGTCGTAGTCCGGAGGCATCCCCATCGCGCCCTGATGGCGATGGTGATGCTGCTGTCGCTGCACGACAACCCCGTCCACGTCGGCGTAGGCAGGCGTGGCGGGCCCGATCGCGCCGTATGCGAGGCTGGCCGCCTCGACTCCGCCGGACATCGGCTTGCCGCCTCCGTACGGCCCCTGGATGCCCTGCAGCTCCATGATGGCCGCCGCGAGCGCCTCGTCTAGCACCAGCCTCTCCAGCACCGTCATGCCGCTCCCGTCGACGACATTACCAACATCACCTGCCGCAGAACTGCCACCGCTGTTCCACGCGCTCTCGCTTAAGATCATGTCGTTGCAGAAGCCATGTTCCATCTCGCCACCTAACAGGAAATCGAAAGATGCCCCATGCGTGGACGGATTAGCTATATATATCGAAGCAACTAGCTAGATAGCCTCTTAGCTAGGCAGGCGAATCTGATGAAGAAGCACATACACATATTGCAATTAGCGTCGCAAGAGATGATACTGATTAGCAAGAACATGCAAGTGAAGGGAGAGATACATATGAATCGATGATACTGATTAGCACGAACATGCAAGTGAAGGGAGAGATACATATGAATCGATCCATGGACCAAATTAATGGCGCTCGTACTTACCCTTAATGCTACGCAAGTAAGCTGAGCTAGAGCGCACTCCGCCGGTGCTGCTGGTGATGATATGCTCGCTAGTGTGGAGCAACAGAAGGAGCATTCAAGCATTAAACACTCGAGGCAGCAGGGGCAGGGAAGAGGAGGAAGATGCTAATGGCGCAATAAGACAAGAAGCCTGCAGTGTTGAAGCTACTTTTAGGGCCCTGCGCGCAGTGTGTCTAGTGTGCGCGCGCTTTCTCTCTCTCTAGCAAAAGGCTGCAGGCCGGAGGGGAAAGCAAGCAGGCTCTTATATAGAGGCAAGCCAAAGAATAGATGGATACTAGAGAGATAATCTGGTTGCATCTACGACTCTACTATGATGGTGTACTGTGTGTGTACATATACTTGTTACTAGTACACACTACATCGATCGATGGTCCTCACTCTTGAGTCTTGACATACTCTGGTGTGCAGTGCAGTGCAGTGATGCACACATCTATCTATAGCCACATACAGAACAGCTAGCTCCTGGCTATTATCACTCACTTTGGTATGCCTATCTACTTAATGCTCTTGATTATGTGGGTTCTGAAAGATAAGCTTACCAGAGAATAGGGTACTGGTCTCTCTCATGCCTAGCTAGGGCTCCATCTATAGGTAGGGGCAGGGCTCAATTATACAAGTACTCCTACTACTTGTATATTAATTGTGTGCTGTACTTGTGTGTTCCAATCCTATCATGTAGGGTGAGAGATTTATTTGGATTACTTTGATGGCATTTTTTTTCGCGGGGATACTTTAACTGACATGAGAGGATGGAGAAACTGAAAAAGGCTGCCACTAATTAGTTAGCCTAGCTCTGCATGTGGGAGCTATATGATTTGATTATGGTTAAGTGTAAGAAAGAGATATAGGAGATCAAAGACAGGGCTGGCTTTGAGCTCATGAGCACCACTACCCCTTGTCGTCTACACATAAACTCACACAAGCATGTGTGCATATGTGTCAATGCGTGTACATGTAGTGCATGCATTACTTACTCGTAGCTCTAGCCAGCCTAAAAATGACCTTGCAGTAGTAGCAACTGTCACAAGTGCAAAAAGATTTTCACTTTTACTGGCAGCTTTAACTTTGGGCACTTTCATGCATGCATGTATGCTAGCTGCAGCCTAATTTAATGTATGTGGAGTGTATATGATACTATGTTGATACCCAAAGTACATATATACATGTAGCTAGCGCTAGCTAGGCTGCATGATGCAGCTCTGGGGGAGGAAGATGTGATAGTGCCACAGTACGTACGCTGTTAAAACTGGAGCTATCAGGGTAGCTTGCTGCTGGCCAGTACTGGGCAGTACATTCGTACGTAAATATGAGCGGTGCAGAACAAATGTGTGGGAGACACGGACGGCTCAGATCGCGTGTAGCTAAGCTAGCGACTAGACACGCGCTGGCCGGCCTTGTGTAAATGTCAGGGTTGGCACTGGCCACACGCATCATCCAGAGCTTTCTATGATGTCATTTCGCTACAGGAGTTACTACTACTGTGGAGTGTGGAGAAAATCCGTTTTCGAGTAACCGGCCGCCGGCAGTGACTTGGTTATTAATTTCATTATTGGATGCTGAATTTTTATTTGTCTGGACAGGTAGGTAACATTTTCAATCATTTTCGAGCTCCTTTCAGATTGAAAATGACACCATTTTGAAGTTTTCCAAGTGTTTTCCTCTGAAGAATTTAATTATCGTTGGCAATTGTGGATTACATATTTCACAGTGATAATATCACTAGAACCTCTAAAATGCCAAGGAAATAGAGCCCCCTAAAATATTGAATTCAAATTTTAAAGTGCTTTTCAAACATTTACAACTCGTAATGTGTCTACAGGTGAAATATATATAACTAAAATAAAAGGGAGAGAAGAGTTGAGCACAACTCACTTGGTTCGGAAAGTGGATGTACAACCCAGCCCCCCGGCTTCAAGTTCCCACGGACCTATATTTCGGTTATTATTAGTCCAAAAAAAATCTGTTGTAGGGACTTTCCTACCAGATTCCTTTCAAAAAAAAAAGAGGTTAATGTTGGGAATTAATGCACATTTTCCGCATCTGGAAGCATCGATCTGCATCTCATAATCCATCGTTGTCTAGTAAAGTTTGATCCTCAATATTGCCAAATCAGAAAATGAATGGATGAAAATCACGGAGATGATTCTTTGAAAAAGAAAGGCCCAAGCTAGAAAGCACGAGCCTTTTTGCTAGTTTATGATCACTAGTTTGGAGAAGATAAATTTCCTCCACGATAACTCACATGCATATATTTTCCCTGAATATTGGAACCTCCACTAATAATCTATGTATAAGGAGAAGGAATGCACGAACATGACTAACTAAATCTAGGTTTGCCTAAGATTGATCATCTATCCTCTTGGCTACCATGCATATATGTACGTCACGTGTGATTCATTAACTACTATAATAAACTATTTTTTTTTTAAGAAATGGCTAATGGAGTGGTATTAGACAAGGAGGAGAGGACAACCTTGTGTGCACATCATTGCTTTCCACTGATTGATCGAGTGAGATAACAGGAAAGCAACAACCGAGGAAGAGGCAGCCGCTGGTTTGGAATGTTTCGAACAGTGGCAACTACGCAACACGACGCCTAATCAGCCATCCAGAGTTCCACACAGGACGTGACAATCTCTATCCTCTAGCTGCTGTCATTTTCCTGGAGATGGCAGCAGTAAACCAAGCAGAAACTTGCAAGAGTGAGATTTGTACAACCTTTGCATCGTTTTGTTTGTATGTACCTATTCATAGTTTCATACTGCAGAATGTGGTAGGTGACAAGTTTGGGACTTGTGCTGGGCTTCTGGCTGCTGCATTGGGACACCAGATAAAATTAAGAACAGTTAGAAAGCAGACAAGTTTGTGTGTGTGGTGTGTATGTGTGCAGCAAGGTGCCAAGGAGTAGGTGCAGTTGGCGTTAAAATGGAAGTGGGTATATAATAGTACTCCCTCCGATCCATATTAATGGACTCAACATTGTCTAGATACGGATGCATCTAGTCTAAACACTTAACTAGATACATCCGTATCTAGATAAAGTTGAGCCCATTAATATGGATCGGAGGTTGTATTATATTATCTCACACTCTATATAGTCTATCCATATCTGCATATTTTAATGGTGAACTATATACATATAATCAGTTGACGTGGCTTGCAGGTAGCTCGACACGGAGCCCCCTTTTGCTGTTAAATCGGCTGCTTGATTTTTCTTACCAACTCGATCGCGATCAATCCACGTCTCCTTCAACAGATCGATCATACATGGATGGACCAGCTTCAAGTTGCAGCGTGCAAACAGGCCTCATAATCTTATACGATCCACGGGAAGCGGTCCCCGGTCGTGAGACGATTGACCCAAGTACAAATGCTCCCACAAACAATAATGTTGATAAGTTCAGAAAATTGAATGCGCACGTACATATCTCAGCGAATTTCAGCATCCAAATCTCGATCATTTTCTTCGTCGAGCTTGTTTCTTGTAGACTAATTTAGAGCGCGTACAACGATTTATAACACACTCTTATCTTATGCGCCGCATGTTGTTCAGAGAATAAAACATTATAACATGATATATCTTAGTATTGTCTCCACCAATTAATAATTGTGCGTGCATGCTCCTAAAGTTATGGCTCAGTTAAAATTAAATAAAAATATAAATCATCTTGTACAATGAAGAAAAAAGGTTTTTCTTTCTTATTAAGAGGTCACCTCTTAGTTAGAAGAAGACCATGTTGGAGTATTAAGATATTTGAGGATGAGTTCAATTAACGAAATCAATATCACAAATGCACTAGTAAATCTAGCCACATACGACGATCTTGACATATGTAACAGGTACGCATATGAATCAAATACTAATTCAAACGAGAGAAAAGTAGCACATATGTGTTAACCGGGAAGGTCTCCACCGCAACGTTGTTGTTGTTGGCCATGGTTATGAAGAGGAATTAGACGACTGATGGCCCTTCACGTAGTTACCTGCGTGAAAAGTAAATGGGTTAGGTTGAGACTCCAAGTGCAGAGTGTGTAGTAAGTGGAAGACGTGTTTTCCCCATGAGGGGTGACTCGAGGGTTTAATATCGAACTCTCGGGAAATCAGTAGTGAAGATTTATCTTTCCTATCCTTCTTTTGGTTACCTACAAAACAAACCTCATGTTTTGGTCCTCAACCTCACCTAGTGGTTGTCAAGCACAAGGTGTGAGAATGATATCAAGATAATATGCAATGCAAACAAGAAATAAATATGCAATGGTGGTAAATAAATATGCAAGGATGGTGGTAGCAATGATAAATGATATTTTTGGTTTTTATATGATGAATGCAAGATGTAAAAGTGTTTTTGTATTTTCGGATTTTTAAATGGCAGAAAATGGAAAAGTGGTAAAAGTGGTTGGAAAGGTGTTTCTTATGATTAAAAATGGACCGGGTTCATGGTTTCACAAATGCACTCTCTCTTTAATAAAGTGGTAGACAATGGATCACTAGAGTTGACATATGAGATTGCAACACAACAGTTTATTGACAAGTTATAATTATATGGGCATCACGTCCTAACATAGAGACCTTTTGGTTATTAGTCTCTCTTATACTCCACCAAGATGCGAACTAAATCATAACACATCAGTAATTAAGATAACTCATAGTATAGCAATAAGTATCATGACATGAAATTAAAATAAGAACATGCTAGATCTAGTCATGGAGGAAGTGGCAATGGTCACACCCACATCTCCGGTAGCATGGTATTTCTTTTTATCCCTAGTGAGGCAACAAAGTAAGGTAGAGATACCCAAGTGGATCGCAGAACTTTCTCTCACGTTCACTGCACTAGCCACCCCCCGTTACTCCAACTAATGCACACGTTCCCCCTCACACGCTCTCATAAACATGCTTGATCATGACAAGTAAATAAGAACGGGGTACATAATATGCATCTACTTTCATAACTGAAACAAAACCATTGCAATCTCAAACATATATTAACTCATAAAAAGATCCACCACAAAGGTATTACATAGATGACCGTAATCATGTTTAGCAGCTCATACGGTACTAATTAGTGAAGCTCAGAGAGAGAGATACATAAGTTACTTCCACAAACCCATAGTCCAGGCGTGGACTACTCCCTCTTCATCATGGAGACGGTGGAGAAGTCGTTGGAGAAGATGGAGACCATGCTGGCAGCGCCCCGCCGGAGTTTCCCCCTCCAATCTGCAGCTCCAGGTCTCTGTTTCGGTGTTTCTGTGTTTCTGCGGCGCTCCTTCCAGAGAACGTCGGGGGACTATTTTTATAGGCGGTTTTAGGTCAAAACCGAGTCGGTGGAGGAAAGATCGACGGCAATGGAGCTCCGAGGGCCAAAAGGGGGTCCCACGCGGCCAGGTACATGGGCCGCGTGGGCCCACTCATCTGGGCCCTCGGGCCTCCGCTTGTTTGCTTCCTTCGCTCCCACGCTTTGTTCCTTCCAAAAACTGATGCTCGTAAATTTCCAGGTCATTTGGATTTGGGTCCCTGAAACATTAAAATATAGAAATAGGGTTTTCTGCCTGTGCAGGGTTAATTCCATAAAAAATAGTGCAAATATGACTGCAATATAAGTAATATAGTGCAAAATTCATGTATGCATTTTACATGCATCAACATCCCCAAGCTTAACCAATACTCGTCCTCGAGTATGAAGGTGATAAAACTAACATGGACTTTGCATTTTAATACTATCAATGGATATCAAAGATGATTACTATTGCTACATAGAGTCAAATGGTTCATTCTTAAAAGGAGTAGCAATATGCAAGATAGTTTATGAAGTGATATCAAGTATTCAATGCAAGGATGTTCAATGATAATTCACAAAGTGTAACATAAGAGAAGAAGTACTATGGACCACAAGTATGCATAATGATAAGTAAGAACATCCTACAATGGTCACAGAGTATTGATGAAAATCTGAATATAAAAGGTGGACACTTTGGAAAGACATATATATGAGTAGAGGTAAAGCATGAATAAATTTCATATAACTTCTGAACTTCTCTACTTAAGTTAATGATTGTAATGTGGTAATCCTTGGTGTCAAGCTCTCATTCCCCTATCATAGCATCTTGAATGATTAAGTTTAAAGTGAAAGCAAATACGAGTAGTGTGCTTGACAAAGTACAGGTTGAAAGTCTCATGCCCTTGAATACAAGTACCTACTCCATGTGTTACTCAACTTGGAAAACAAAGCAAGTTCAAGTTAAATATCATTGTAAGTAATAATAGTATCATTAAGAGCGTCAACTGGGGTACCTCTTGTCACAGGATATGGAACAAGCCCATATCAAAATGACAAGACAAACAAACACAATGAACAATCTCAACACTCTTTTTATTTACCATTAGATAGCTTTTTATTGTAAGGTGTATCACAGAAGGTTCACCATAGCATGTAAGTAAATTTCCACCATGAATGATGCATGGCTTAGATTAGCGGCCCAGGCGTCTCTTTAACCATTTATACAAACTCATTTAAACTCACTTCATTTCCACATTTATTTCACCCATGGTAAGCATCCACAAACAAAAGTACATGATATCAACTAAATGAGATGAAGTGCATGTTGAAAGCTTGCCATGTGATAGCACATATGAGCTAACTCTCAACCAAAGACATTTGTCAAGCCCACAACATCATAATTTTAATCACAATGGGTCATTTTTTATTTATGCAATGAAAGTAAAGTGTGCATCAAGTTCGAGAGAGCTCTATAACCAACTTTTCCCACAACAATCAACAACATAAGCATTTTCATTCAGAGGTATAGATAACATAAATATCATGATAAACATACTCGGAATAGCATAAAGCTAATAGGTAGATATGGTGGACTCGCTGGAAAAAACTTTGGTTGAAGGTGTTGGAAACAAGTTTTTGCTTGTTGGAATTTTTGGGCTAGCAAGAGGGAGAAAGTTGACCATCTAAATGCATGCATGAGTGTCCATAGAACTAACTAATCCATGTCAAAACAAGGTAAAATAACATTCATCATCAAAACATGAATAAAAGATAGCTCTTGATAAAATACTTGCAAATTATTACTCATTAACAAGCTCATGAATTATGCAACTATATGTATCTTTTAAATTCAACTCAAACATCCCTTTTCCCAATCTAATAATAGCATCCAACATAATTCAACCCAAATTTCCAGTAGCTCTCTCATATATAAATGATAGTGTGGTGGTCTCACAAAATAAAAATCAAACCAAAACAAACAAAAAGACGCTCCAAGTTTATGCGATAAAATGTTTCGATCGAAAAACAGAAGTTAGACGTGTGCAAACCGAGAGTGTGTAGGTCCAGTGGGGTTGTCTTCACATCCCCAAGCTTATGGTCTTCACCATCCTTGGATAGCTCTTGGTGCATCTCCTCTAATCCCTGTGAAAAAACTTCAAAACACCGTTTCTCCCATTTCTTTTATGTGGGGTGCATTAGTAGTAATAAACAAATAGATTTCTTGCTGCATATAATCCTTGAACAAAATTCATATGAATGTCTAGAAAGTGTATAATGTTGTATGCCTACTCATAAACTCAATTGGATCAAAAAGGTTCAAGTTAAAAGTTCTAAACATGCATCAAACAAAATGGGACAGAATCTGTCCAGAAAAACAGCAGCAGCAAAACGTATTTTTCTACCCTACTTAACTTTTTCGGAAAATTCCGAAAAATTCTTGAATACAGAGGATGACAAGTTGCAATTACAGTTCAAATATGAGCTCATTCGGATTTACAGAATAAGAATTAAAAATCATACCGTGCACAGATTCGTGCAGGAATAAAATCTCCGAACGCATATAGCAACTTTTTCAATCCAAAATGGGTAAAACTTGGCACTTTATTAAAAATTCCAGAAACTAAACTAAACACTAAGTCTCTTGTTACAGCAAGAGGACACAAAAAAATCACAAATAAAAACAACCGGGTGATGGCGTGAATCACACGCTCGTTGGGAGACCCCAAGAGGAAGGTATGATGCAGTTCAGCAGCAAGTTTTCCCTCAGAAAGAAACCAAGGTTATCGAACCAGTAGGAGCAGCAACTCTTCAGAAGGTTGTTGGTGGCCGCAGGCGCAACACGATCACCAACGTGGAATCTGCACACAACACAATCAAACTACTTTGCCCCAACGAAACAGTGAGGTTGTCAATCTCACGGCTTGCTGAAAACAAAGGATTAAACGTATGGTGTGGAAAATGAGTATTAAATTGCAGAGAATGAAAAAGGAACAGTTTGCAGTTTGTGGTTGTTTAATCAGTGTAAAAGAATGGACCGGGGTCCACAGTTCACTAGTGGTGTCTCTCCATAAAAGATAACTAACATGTTGGGTGAACAAATTACAGCTGGGCAATTGACAAATAGTGAGCGCATGACAATGCATATACATGACATGTTGACTACTATGATATTTAATTGGGCATTACGACATAATACATAGACCGTTATCCAACAGCATCTATGACTAATAATCCACCGCCGGGTTGTCATCCGAGTCCCCCGTTGGTATTAAGTTGCAAGCAACGGATAATTGCATTAAGTAAAGTGCGTAATGTAAACAAACACATATGCCCGTGGACATAGCATCGTTAGGTTATCCCTAGTGGCAACAGCACATCCACAACCTTAGAACTTTCTGTCACTGTCCCAGGTTAAACGGAGCATGAACCCACTATCTAGCATAAATACTCTCTCTTGGAGTTACAAGCATCTACTTGGCCAAAGCATCTACGAGTAACGGAAAGCATGCAAGATCTTAAATAACATATAAGATAGATTGATAATCAACTTGACATAGTATTCAATATTCATCGGATCCCAGCAAACACAACATGTAGCATTACAATAATATGATCTTGATCATGTAGGGCAGCTCACAAGATCTAAACATGATGGCACAAAGTGGAGAGACAACCATCTAGCTACTGCTATGGACCCGTAGTCCAAGGATGAACTACTCACGCATCACTCCGGAGGCAGGCATGGCGATGTAGAAGCCTCCGGTGACGATTCCCCTCTCCGGCAGGGTGCCGGGAAGAGGTTCTGAACCCTCCCGAGCTAGGGTTGACGGCGGCGGCGTCTCTGGAACTTTTCGTGGATATTTGCTCAGGTACTTAGGGTTTTCGCGTCGGGGGAATAAGTAGGCGAAAGGGCGGCGGCTGGAGACCCCCGAGGGGCCCACACCACCCTAGGGCGCGGCAGAGGGGGGCCCGCGCCCTAGGTGCGTGTGGCCCCTGGTGGCCCTCCTCTGTTGCTCCTTCGCTCCGTCAGGTGTGTTCTGGAAAAATAGGGACCCCCGTGTAGTTTCGTCCAATTCCGAGAATATTTCCAGACTAGCTTTTCTGGAATACAAAAACAGCAGAAAACAGGAACTGGCACTTCGGCATCTTGTTAATAGGTTAGTCCCAAAAAATGTATAAAAGTGATATAAAGTAGATGCAAAACATGTAGCAATTGGTATAAAACAAGCATGGAACATCAAAAATTATAGATACGTTTGAGACGTATCAGCATCCCCAAGCTTAGTTCCTACTCGTCCTCGAGTAGGTAAACGATAAAAACAAAATAATTTTTGAGGTGACATGCTACCATCATAATCTTGATCATATAATATTGCAAGGCACATGTAAATGAATGAAGTGATCCAAGTCAATGGTCTATAATTTGCTACCAAATAGATAATGAGTAAACAATGAATCACACAAGCTAAACGTTTTCATGAATAGTACTTTCGAGACAAGCATCAAACAGTTTTGCATAAGTGTTAACTCATAAAGCAATAGTTTCTAATAAAAGGTATTCAATCAACACAAAGGAAGAATTAGTTTCAGCATTTGCTTCAACTTTCAACATATTTATCTCATGGATATTGTCAACACAAAGTAGTATAACAAGTCCAATACATTGCATATAACGCATGTTGTAACAAAGTTGACACTAGTGTTTGCTTGTGGAAGACAGAAAGAATAGGAAAACTGACTCAACATAAAAGTAAAAGAAAGGCCCTTCGCAGAGGGAAGCAGGGATTAAGTCATGTGCTAGAGCTTTTAGGTTTTTGAAAGCATATAGAGATTGCATAAAATATTTGATACTCCTCCCAACCTTGCTAACACAAGCCATGGCTAACCGAATCCTCGGGTGCCTTCCATCAATCACATACCATGGAGGAGTATCTATTTTTGAGAGGTGTTTGTTAATTGTCAACGAATGGTAGCGGGTGAGAACAGTATTCTACCTGTCAAACGGACTTTTAAGAGCGGCTCCCATGAAGGACGTTATTTCTACCAGCAAGGCAGATCATCCCTCTTTCTCTTTGGTTTACACACATTCAGGTATTTCACTGTTTGTCATTGCTTACTGATGAATCAGGGCAAAAGTGTGAAGAGAATTAATTGGTTAAAGTTGTAATTAATTGGGACTGGGCACCCCGTTGCCAGCTCTTTTTGCAATTATTGGATAAGCGGATGTATATGCCACTAGTCCAGGTGTAAAAGTCCATTCAACAAATAGAATAAAGAATAACCACACTAATTCCTCATGAGCTAGTAAACATTGACACAAAAAGGGAATAATAACATTTTGAATAATTTAAAGGTAGCACATGAAAAATTTACTTGGAGTGGCAAGGAAATACCACATATAGGTAGTTATGGTGGACACAAATGGCATGGATTTTGGCTCAAGGATTTGGATGCACGAGAAGCATTCCCTCTCAGTACAGAGTTTAGGCTAGCAAGGTTATGTAAGCAAACAAGAATATCAACCCGTACACCAAGTTTTATATGACAAACATATTGCAAACGTTATAAGACTTCATACCGTCTTCCTTGTTAACCAAACCCTGTTATTAGAAAATATCTAGACCTTAGAGATACCACCGATGCAAACCAAATTTTCAACAAGCTTTACGGTAGTTCTTCACTAATAGGCTTAACTCATGTGATGCACAATTTAATCATGATCTACTTGTTAACTCAAAACAATTGACAAGCATCAAGTTATCCAAATTAGTGATCTACAAGATTAAGCAAGTTTTTCCTTATACCAATTACCACATGCAACATTTTCTGAACCAACCAAACACCAATCAATTTATTTAATCAACTCTCCAAACAAATATAAGTGAAGCAAGAGAGTACTTTCTACAAAAGAAAGCTAATAGCTCTGACAAGAGATACATGAAAACAAGAGCTAAAAGCTGAACAGCGCTAGATATGAATACTCAACAAATATAAGTGAAGAATAGGAGTATTCTCATGAAAAAGCGGAGCGTGTCTCTCTCCCAATCAAGAATGCTAGGGTCCAGTCAAGCTTTATTGAAAATAAAAGTGCAATACTGAAAATAAAAGCACACAGACGCTCCAAGAAAAGCACATATGATGTGAAAGAATTAAAATATAGTTTCACTAGAGATGACCTGATAATTTTGACGATGAAGAAGGGGATGCCTTGGGCATCCCCAAGCTTAGACGCTTGAGTCTTCTTGAAATATGCTGGGGAGATCCATGGGAGCCTCCCCAAGCTTAAGCTCTTCACTCTTCTTGATCCTATTATATCATCCTTCTCTCTTGACCCTTGAAAACTTCCGTCACACCAAACTCAAAGTAGATCTCATTAGAGGGTTAGTGCATAATCAAAAACTCACATGTTCTATAGACGCAATATGATTTGTTACTTTAAACATTAGCTACAGCCACTGATGTTATGTGAAGCTCTTCCACCCAAAAAAGAATTTCACTCAACACTAGTAAAAGAGAGAATGCAAAATAAAAAGGCATAATCTGTCTAAAACAGAACAGTCCGCAAAGACGAATTTTTTCAAGGCACTTACGACGCTCAGATCGAAAACTCTGAACTAATGAAAGATTCAGACATTCATAAAGATTACGCACAAAAATTTCAGATTTAATTAACAATCTGGTGATTTTAGGAATTTCGTACAGTGAACAGCAAAAATCTGTTTCTGCGCAGCAATCAAAATTAAGCATCGTCTTAACATTAGAGGCTACTCTTGGCACAACAATGCGAGAAAATAAAGATACAAAGGAGTTGCTACAGAAGTAAACATCCTCCTTGACTAATACTGAAAATAAAAGATAATGGGTTGCCTCCCAAAAGCGCTTTCTTTTAATGCCTTTTAGCTAGGCTAGAAGATTTTAATGATGCTCTCATAAGAATAAGAGTTGAAAAACAAAAGAGAGCATCAAGAGGCAAATATCAAACACATTTAAGTCTAACCCACTTCCTATGCAAAGGAATCTTGTAACAAAATAAATTATTGAAGCATAAAGCAACTAGCATAGAAAGATGAAACAAATATAGCTTCAAAACTTTCAACATAAAGAGAGGTGTTTTAGTAACTTGAAAACTTTTACAACCATATTTTCCTCTCTCATAATAACTTTCAGTAGCATCATGAACAAACTCAATAATATAACTATCACATAAAGCATGCTTTTCATGATCTACAAACACATAATTTTTATTAAGCTAAAAAACAGTAGGGTTATCAAACCCACTTTTGACAATAGTAGTATAATTAATATCATTAGGCAATATAGGACCATCATCAAGAGCATTATCATATATAACATTAGGGAGCACATTTTTACTTTCTGCAATTTCCTCTTTTACTTGAGTCAAGGAGGATGTTACTTCAAATTTATCAAAAAAGATATTTCAATAGAATCATGACATTCAACAATATAGCATTCTTCCTCCTTAGGTAGGCATGGAGGGTAATTATATAATGTAAGAGTTAAAGAGTTACTGTCATTAGAAGGTAGATCCTCCTTTTGTTCATCACTCTCTTCCTCTTTTTCATCAAATGAGCTTTCAGCTTCAGCAATTTCTTCTTCCACATTTTCCTGCAAGGCATTAGTCTCTTCTTTATGAGGAAAAATCCTCTTGACATGTTCAGTAATATAAGAATTTTCATCCTTATAGTTATCAAAACAATATTTAAGTATAGCAAGACTTTCAGATTTATAAGGGGCATCAATTTTATGCTCAAGATAAGAACTAATTTCAAGTGCACCCTTAAAGACAATAAATTCTTCCATCCTTTCTACCTCATAAGCATTATAGTAACCTTTAACATAAGAAGCTAAGGTTTCATTTTCATTACAAGCACATTGGAAAGGAAAGTGTTTAGACTTCCTATGACAATCAGATTCATTAAAGCAAAAAGATTTGCCAAATATATAGCATAAATTTCTAGCATATTCCTCTAGTTGATTTAACAATTTCCATAAGTACATCCCTTTTTGTGACAAGCGGTAATTCCTATAATATCTTCGTTCATCTTCCGTGGACCCACCTTGCCAACAAGATCTAGTTTCATAGAGATAAGCCATTGATAGCAAATAAACAACTAGACATAATAACAAACCGAAATAAACTAAATGCAAGAAACTAATTTTTTTGTGTTTTTGATAATTGAAAGCAAACAAGATAAAATAAAATAAACTAAGCAAGACAAAAACAAAGTAAAGAGATTGGAAGCGTGAAACTCCCCTTGCAGAAGACTGCTGTCTCCCCGGCAACGGCGCCAGAAAAAGAGCTTGATGGCGTGAATCACACGCTCGTTGGGAGACCCCAAGAGGAAGGTATGATGCAGTTCAGCAGCAAGTTTTCCCTCAGAAAGAAACCAAGGTTATCGAACCAGTAGGAGCAGCAACTCTTCAGAAGGTTGTTGGTGGCGCACGGCGCAAACGATCACCAACGTGGAATCTGCACACAACACAATCAAACTACTTTGCCCCAACGAAACAGTGAGGTTGTCAATCTCACGGCTTGCTGAAAACAAAGGATTAAACGTATGGTGTGGAAAATGAGTATTAAATTGCAGAGAATGAAAAAGGAACAGTTTGCAGTTTGTGGTTGTTTAATCAGTGTAAAAGAATGGACCGGGGTCCACAGTTCACTAGTGGTGTCTCTCCATAAAAGATAACTAACATGTTGGGTGAACAAATTACAGCTGGGCAATTGACAAATAGTGAGCGCATGACAATGCATATACATGACATGTTGACTACTATGATATTTAATTGGGCATTACGACAAGATACATAGACCGTTATCCAACAGCATCTATGACTAATAATCCACCGCCGGGTTGTCATCCGAGTCCCCCGTTGGTATTAAGTTGCAAGCAACGGATAATTGCATTAAGTAAAGCGCGTAATGTAAACAAACACATATGCCCGTGGACATAGCATCGTTAGGTTATCCCTAGTGGCAACAGCACATCCACAACCTTAGAACTTTCTGTCACTGTCCCAGTTAAACGGAGGCATGAACCCACTATCTAGCATAAATACTCTCTCTTGGAGTTACAAGCATCTACTTGGCCAAAGCATCTACGAGTAACGGAAAGCATGCAAGATCTTAAATAACATATAAGATAGATTGATAATCAACTTGACATAGTATTCAATATTCATCGGATCCCAGCAAACACAACATGTAGCATTACAATAATATGATCTTGATCATGTAGGGCAGCTCACAAGATCTAAACATGATGGCACAAAGTGGAGAGACAACCATCTAGCTACTGCTATGGACCCGTAGTCCAAGGATGAACTACTCACGCATCACTCCGGAGGCAGGCATGGCGATGTAGAAGCCTCCGGTGACGATTCCCCTCTCCGGCAGGGTGCCGGGAAGAGGTTCTGAACCCTCCCGAGCTAGGGTTGACGGCGGCGGCGTCTCTGGAACTTTTCGTGGATATTTGCTCAGGTACTTAGGGTTTTCGCGTCGGGGGGAATAAGTAGGCGAAAGGGCGGCGGCTGGAGACCCCCGAGGGGCCCACACCACCCTAGGGCGCGGCAGAGGGGGGCCCGCGCCCTAGGTGCGTGTGGCCCTGGTGGCCCTCCTCTGTTGCTCCTTCGCTCCGTCAGGTGTGTTCTGGAAAAATAGGGACCCCGTGTAGTTTCGTCCAATTCCGAGAATATTTCCAGACTAGCTTTTCTGGAATACAAAAACAGCAGAAAACAGGAACTGGCACTTCGGCATCTTGTTAATAGGTTAGTCCCAAAAAATGTATAAAAGTGATATAAAGTAGATGCAAAACATGTAGCAATTGGTATAAAACAAGCATGGAACATCAAAAATTATAGATATGTTTGAGACGTATCACCGGGTTGCCTCCCGTAAAGCGCTTTCTTTATAGCCATATAGCTAGGCTTCTTACTTGATGTTTATTGTGGACAAAGCTCATGAGGGAGCTTGAACTTTGGTGTGTCCCTCTTCCTTGGGAAGTGTTCCATGCACTTCTTGTGTGGAAACTGAAACTTCACATTCCCTTCTTTTGAATCAATGATAGCACCTGTAGTACGAAGAAAAGGTCTTCCAAGAATAATTGGACTAGAGGTTTTATTCCCCATATCCATGATTAGAAAATCAACAGGCACAAATGTCATATGTAACTCTACCATAACATCACCTACTTTTCCTAAAGCATGTTTAATGGAATCATCAGCAAGTGCAAGTTCAATAGAGCATTTTTCAAGATTTTTCAATTCAAGTATATCATATAGTTCTTTAGATAAAACAGAGACACTAGATCCTAGATCAAGTATAGCATGGTGTGTCTCTTTTCCAATGGTTACTAGGACTTTGGGAATCCATATATCCCCAAGCTTAGGTGGTATCTTAGCCTCTTGGTTGTACCTAGCAATCTTTTTTTTTTAACACATGATTAGCAATATAAGAACCAAAACCAGTTTGGTTAACATTAATAGAAGGATCACTTGCAAATTTTTGAAAGATAGATATTAATTCATGTAAGCTACAATTCTCTAAGTCAAGCAATTGTTCCTTGACTTCACTAAGCATTTTAACTTCCTCAACTTTCTTTTCCTTTTTAACCCAACCTTGTTGCTTAACAGGAACTTCTTTCACATGTTTAAATGATGAGTCTTTTCTTATTGAATCACTAACACAAACCAGCTTTTCCTCAATTCTATTGAGGTAAACATCTTTTTCAAGAAATTCCTTCTCACATAATCTTAGTTTATGCATGACATTAACCAATTCATTGTTTATCTTGGGAATAATGTTTTCAGAATAAGATACTAGTTGTTCAAAATCCTCTTTACTTGGTAGCTTCTCTAACTTAGTTTCAAATTTATCTTTGGATAATGCAAGTGCTACCGCTGTGTCCTCCAACTTTTTCTTGCTACCCACAAAGCTACCAAAGATTCTTCTAAGTGTCATGGCTGCACAAGGTGGTGTTGACAACACAAAACTTCCCCCTGTAGCCCCATCTAAAGCATTTTGGTACCAAGGTTCTATTCCATAATAGAAGTAAAGGTTTAGCTTTTCATCTTCACAAGGTGTAGGATCTTCATAGTGCATCCTATTAATTCTTACCCAAGCATCTTTAATGTTTCTCCATGATATTGTTTAAAATTAGAAACCGAATTCAATGGAGGACTCACTCCTTGTTTGTTTCCCAGAACCATGATTGCAAGTTTTTATGTGTTTTTTAATTTTTTATGCAAAACTGAAAATAAATATGCAAACCGAACTTAAAAATGCAAGACAATGACAAAACAAGATAAATTGCTTTGAAGGTAAAGATGGATAAGATGATGCTCACGTAGGTGCAACCTCCCCAAGCTTAGGTGTTAGCACAAGTTGGTGATGAAGTTGACTTGGTGAGATATCCTTGGATAAACCTTAAGCAATGATTCCCCGGCAACGGCGCCAGAAAAATAGTCTTGATGGCCCTTCACGTAGTTACCTGCGTGAAAAGTAAATGGGTTAGGTTGAGACTCCAAGTGCAGAGTGTGTAGTAAGTGGAAGACGTGTTTTTCCCACGAGGGGTCACTCGAGGGTTTAATATCGAACTCTCGGGGAATCAGTAGTGAAGATTTATCTTTCCTATCCTTCTTTTGGTTACCTACAAAACAAAGTAAATGTTTTGGTCCTCAACCTCACCTAGTGGTTGTGAAGCACAAGGTGTGAGAATGATATCAAGATAATATGCAATGCAAACAAGAAATAAATATGCAATGGTGGTAAATAAATATGCAAGGATGGTGGTAGCAATGATAAATGATATTTTTGGGTTTTATATTATGAATGCAAGATGTAAAAGTGTTTTTCTATTTTCGGATTTTTAAATGGCAGAAAATGGAAAAGTGGTAAAAGTGGTTGGAAAGGTGTTTCTTATGATTAAAAATGGACCGGGGTTCATGGTTTCACAAATGCACTCTCTCTTTAATAAAGTGGTAGACAATGGAATACTAGAGTTGACATATGAGATTGCAACACAACTGTTTAATGACAAGTTATAATTATATGGGCATCACGTCCTAACATAGAGACCTTTTGGTTATTAGTCTCTCTTATACTCCACCAAGATGCGAACTAAATCATAACACCTCAGTAATTAAGATAACTCAGAGTATAGCAATAAGTATCATGACATGAAATTAAAATAAGAACATGCTAGATCTAGTCATGGAGGAAGTGGCAATGGTCACACCCACATCTCCGGTAGCATGGTATTTCTTTTTATCCCTAGTGAGGCAACAAAGTAAGGTAGAGATACCCAAGTGGATCGCAGAACTTTCTCTCACGTTCATTGCACTAGCCACCCCCCGTTACTCCAACTAATGCACACGTTCCCCCTCACACGCTCTCATAAACATGCTTGATCATGACAAGTAAACAAGAACGGGGTACATAATATGCATCTACTTTCATAACTGAAACAAAACCCTTGCAATCTCAAACATATATTAACTCATAAAAGATCCACCACAAAGGTATTACATAGATGACCGTAATCATGTTCAGCAGCTCATACGGTACTAATTAGTGAAGCTCAAAAGAGAGAGATACATAAGTTACTTCCACAAACCCATATTCCAGGGGTGGACTACTCCCTCTTCATCATGGAGACGATGGAGAAGTCGCTGGAGAAGATGGAGACCACGCCGACAGCGCCCCGCCGGAGTTTTCCCCCTCCAATCTGCAGCTCCAGGTCTCTGTTTCGGTGTTTCTGTGTTTCTGCGGCGCTCCTTCCAGAGAACGTCGGGGGACTATTTTTATAGGCGGTTTTAGGTCAAAACCGAGTCGGTGGAGGAAAGATCGACGGCAACGGAGCTCCGAGGGCCAAAAGGGGGGGTCCCACGCGGCTAGGCACATGGTCCGCGTGGGCCCACTCATCTGGGCCCTCGGGCCTCCGCTTGTTTGCTTCCTTCGCTCCCACGCTTTGTTCCTTCCAAAAACTGATGCTCGTAAATTTCCAGGTCATTTGGACGTCGTTTGGGTCCCTGAAACATTAAAATATAGAAATAGGGTTTTCTGCCTGTGCTGGGTTAATTCCATAAAAAATAGGAAACATATCAAATATTCCCAAAATCATTATAAAACAGTGATATAACCCTTATATGATGCAAATACGACGAAAGTGAGCACTCGCGCTAAGACGCTCCCTAAAATTCTTATCGGCACCCTTCCGGTGCCGGATCTCAAGTGGCGTGGCTTCAGAGGACTGTTGTCCCGGACAACCATGCACGCGGTGGGGAACTCTGGAAGCAGCACGACAAAACAAGAACTAAGCAAGGGCGATATATAGAGTGAGTTGTATAGTCTGAATTGTCTATTATGTTCTTTCCTCTATAGCCCGGGGATGGGCAGAGAATACAACCGCCACGCAATGGAAGAAACATGGCATGTGTCAAACATGCACATGTCTGTTGACACGTACACGCGTATGGTTGGTGCAGCAAGTAAAAGTTTAATCTTTCACCAAAATGAGTTCTAACTCGAACCCGATTCACGCGACGTGATGCGATGAGGCGCGCGTGCAATGTGTGGCGAGGCAGAAGGCGAAGGAGGAATGTGTGTGAACTGCTCATATTCTCACTCACTTAGTGGGTACAGAAGAGCATCCCTTATAAGACTGTGCAACTCTCTCCCCAGTAGCAACATGGGACTAAATAGTCTCACTCCTGCTTCATGTACATACCATCAACCAAAATGAATGGGCCTTTGCGGTTTTAGAATTTATTGGACAAAATGGGCCAAGGCCCATAAACATCCAACAATCTCCCACCAGATCTCACAGGTAAATTATATTGCATTCTAATTTCATATTACTATTTGATATACCTGCAGTTCGGTGGAGACTGTCAAGTTGAAGTTCCACATAGACAAGGAGAGACACTTGATTACAACTGAAACAATGGACTAGGCCTAGAATTGTTAGTCTTGTGTGGAGCAAGTTTTACTCAATGTCGTTACCCGTACTACGATGTCGATTCTACACCGCGGGTGGATCATATAAGTCATACTCCTCGGCCTTTATGAGCTTAATAGAGATTCACCCAAATCTCATAAACTGTAACCACTAGCGTAACTCATATGTGTTTTTTTAAGGTCACCATGTGGGCAGGGTTTTTACTCATTAAGAGCCAACCAGAACACATTAAGATAAAATCAGCCTACCTAACAGTATTCTATGAGAGAACTGCACCTGCATCGGAGTGGGAGTTTTATTAAGACAGGTCGGGTGATGGCGTGGAATAGCACGTTCGCTGGGAGACCCCAAGTGTAAGGTTTGATGTAATTTAGCAGCAAGTTTTCCCTTGATTACAAAACCAAGGTTATCAATCCAGTAGGATTTGGAGAAGGCTTCGGAAAGGTGTCAACGGCGCCGTTTACGATAATTGACGTGGACCTGCGCACACACGAACAAACTATTTTGGCCCAACGAAACAGAGAGGTTGTCAATCTCTCCGGCTTGCTGAACACAAAGTATTAAACGTATGGTGGAAAATATTATGAGAGCAAAAATGACCAGCGAGCAAATGACTAGTAAAAGCTATTTAAAACGGTTGTAAACAATGTAGGAAAATAGGACCGGGTCCATATTTCACTAGTGGTGTCTCTCCAAAAGATAAACGTGTTGGGTAAACAAATTACAGCGGGGCAATTGACAAACATGGACGCAACACAATACTATCATGACACATGGTTCACCATTTCATTTAATATGCATTACGTCAAAATATGTAGACTGTTATCCAACTGCATCTATGACTAATAATCCACCTCGGGATCGCTATCCAGCCTGTCACCCGAAAGTATTAAGTTGCAAGCAACAAATAATTGCAATAAGCAAAGTGCATAATGTAAGCAATGAGTATAACATAAAGCAATAAACACCGCTGTTTTATCCCTAGTAGCAACAGCACATCTCAAGTTCTAATCGTTTCTATCAACTCGAGCTCGAACAAGAGAGGCATGAACCCACTATCTAGCATAAATACCCTCTCTAATGACACAAGTAATTACTTCGGCCAAAGCATACACAAGCATCAGAGAGCATGCAAGATCATAAATAAAACATATCATAGATAAACTGAACCATAATGTCAAGACTCCATAATTCATCGGATCCCGCAAACACAACACATAGTATTACATAAAGATGATCTTAATCATGTAGGCAGCTCATAAGATCTAAACAATGGAGCACAAAGGAGAAGAGACAACCATCTAGCTACTGCCATGGACCCGTAGTCCCGTGGTGGACTACTCACGCATCACTCCGGAGGCAGGTATGGTGGTGAAGATGCCTCCGGTGATGATCTCCCCCTTCGGCAGGGTGCCGGGAAGAGCTTCAGAACCCTCCCGATATAGGGTTAGCGACGGCGGCGGCCTCGGAACTTTTCTGGAAAATATAATCGGGTATCGAGGATTTTCGGGATGAAGGCAATTTATAAGCAAAAGGGCAACTCGGGAGGGCACCCGAGGTGCCCAGGTGGGCCCCAGCCGTGGTCAAGGGGTTGACCGCGCCTAGGGGTCGTCTGGGGCCTGTGGGGCCCCCCTACAGGTCTCCTTCGGGCGCAGTCTTTGTTTCCATGTAAAAATATTTCCCGTAAATTTTTAGGCGATTCGGAGAAACTTCCCCGACTAACTTTTCTGAAACGAAAAGACGGCAGAAAACAGGAACTGGCACTGAGCATCTTGTTAATAGGTTAGTTCCATAAATCATGCCAAAATGATATAAAAACATTATAAAAACATGTGGCAATTTTATATAACAAGCATGGAACAATCAAAAATTATAGATACGTTTGAGACGTATCATCGGGTTACCCCCCCCCCCCCTCCCCCCTCAGCAATTCAAGTGGGTCTCAAACCCATCTCCATCGATGCATTGCATATCATATTTCTTGATTGACTATTTATAAAAAGACTTTGAAAAGATTTTTAGCCCTTTGGACTTAATCATAGTCATAGCTCTAAAGGTTTTCATTTTTGTACCATTCTATAATATTCTCTTAACATGTCCTCAACTTTTCACATTTTCCTATTCATTTTGACTACCATATTTTGGTTGTCAAAATTCACGAGGATAGCCGGTATTAGGCAAGTCCATTAAAAGTTCATGGAGCCATACTGCTTCGACACTCCTTGTGTCTAATGATGTGAGTTCTACTTTCATCGTTGACCTTGTTATAAGTGCTCTGCTCCAAGACTTCCATGAAACAGCGCCACCACAAAGAGTGAATATATATCCACTTGTCTTTTGTCTCATCAGTATTAGAAATCTAGTTTGAATCACTATACCATTCGAGTACTCTCGGAACCTGGTATAATGAATTTCATAGCTCATGGTTCCCTTTAGATATCGCATTACCCTTTCAATAGCACGCCAAAGATCATCTCTTGGATTGGCCACAAATTGTAGGGTTGCGCAACGGAAAACAAAAAATTCTCTTCTACGCAACGACCAAGATCTATACATGAAGATGTAATCCACACAAAGGGGTTAGATCAGCACTTACAAACACCATAGCGGAAGTTGGCGTTTGTTGATAACGTCGTCGGTGAAGCCTGATGAAGATTCTCACGACCAAGCCTAGTGGTGAGAATGTCGCCGATATCCCTGTTCAAGATCAAGCGTATGATCTCTCTTCTAGTATCCACGCGTCTGATGCGCCAATCCGCCAGCGTTACGTTGTTCCAGAACTCGACGCCAACGATGAGAGACAGTATTTCGACGTAGTAGTAGTGTTAGATCTAATCAACTAGATTAGACCTATGATAAGTAGAGAGATTTCTCAACACATTAGATATAGAGAGGGAGAGCTCCGGGAGAGGACACCTCAAAACCCGAGAGAATTGTTGTGTCTGTTGTGTCTCCCAATGAGGGAGCGGGTGGGTATATATAGTGGGAGGGGGAGGAATTGCCTTGGGGAAGGGTTCCCTCCCCTCCTTGGTGCCGGCCCTAGCCCTAGGGCAGGGTGCGGCTGCTTACGGCAAGGTACTCACCGGCAACCAAACATGCCCAATGTCAACCTAAAAACAGTTAGTTTCTGAAACATTTTCTTCTTCTTTTCTGAATGGACTCAACTATTGTCTTTTTTTTGCGGGGAGACTCAACTATGATCGTGCCTAAAAAGTTCAGTTTAAACCTCAAGAAAAAAATAGTTCAGTTGTTTTCACTACAATCTATGCCCTAAGGCCAACTCCAACGGGCCACCCCAAATCGGACACCCAATGTGTCCGCTTTGGTCCGTTTGGGGCGGTCCGCGGACAGAAAAGAGGCTCATGTCCTCCTCTTGTCCGTTTGGGGTGGAGGGCAAACCCAACTGCCCACCCTATATTTTTTTCAGGTCTCGTTTTTTTCCTTTTTTTTTCTTTGCTCTTATTGCTAATTTTAGTACAGTCTGCAAACAAATATGAATAAATATAGTTCATACTTTACAATAAAGTTCACACAACAAATCACATAGTTCACAACCAAAATAAATAAAAGAGTTCAAAATACCAATCAAAATAAATTGAAGAGTACATACTACTGATTTCCCAGGTGAGCCCACATATGCTCAATCAGATCAATCTTGAGCCCATCGTGCGTTGCTCGATCACGTATCTCATGTTGCACGTGCATGTACTGTTGAAATGCCGCCAGTCCAGGCACAGGCTCGACCAATTCCCACTGAAAATCCCACCCTTGATCATACTTGTTGTCATCACGCTCATCCTCAACAATCATGGTGTGCATTAGCACACAAGCAGTCATCACCTCCTACATAGTCTTTTTGCTCCACGTTCTGGCAGGGTGCCGAATAATAGGCCAACGAGATTGTAGCACACAAAATGCTCGCTCAACATCCTTCCTGGCGGCCTTTTTGTTGCTGAGGGAAACGACGACACTTCTCATCGTCAGGATTACGGATTGTTTTACCAAATGTGGACCATGCAGGGTATATGCCATCGGTTAGGTAGTACCCCTTGTTGTATGCAAATTAAATTAAGAAGATGGGCGACATATCTCGGCTTGGACACCCGTCGAACAGTTTGCGGGCGAGGGCGTACGCCAGCGTGACCGAGGCAACGACGGCCTATTTGTGGCAGCACGCGGCGTCGGCGTGGGCTGCTGGACAGCGAGGAGGCAAAAGAGGACGGCGGCGAGGCAATAGGCAAAAGAAGACCGGTGGGTGGCGAGGCAAGACAGGTCGGCGGCGAGGCAAGAGCGGCCGACAGCGAGGGAAGACAGGACAGTGGCGAGGCAAGACTGACCAGCGGCGCCGCGGGGTGGAAGACGGGGTGGCTCGATTGGGGATGGGGTGGCCGCACTGTTCTATGGGCTGTCCATCAGGCCCGGGAGGACAAAAGAGGACACAGCCCGAACGCGGACATATTGGGCCAGGTTTGGAGCGAAACGGGCAGATCCGTTTGCGCGCGGCCATTTGGGGTGGGCCGTTGGGTCGTGACCCTTGTCCGCTCGGACAAACTCGGACGATCCACGCCAATTTGGGCTGCACCGTTGGAGCTGGCCTAAGCGACATCAAAACATGTCTTGTCCGCCGTGCCGCTGTTGAAATGAGATAAACCACAGTATTCCACCTAGTATGCATACCAATTGCAGGATACCGACATAATCAAATCGGCTCGACCGATCCGAGTACAGCGTCATTTAATACCACTAGCATACTCCATTGGTGAGTGACACATCATGTCTAGCGAGTGAGCCTGATTAATCAAAGCCTCCTCCGGGCCGGGCGCAAGCGACACGGATTCGTCTCGAATCGGCATAACGAGGCGGCGTCCTTTTCCGAGGCTGGCGAACACCTCCGTCTGGACCACCGTCCACCGAACCGGCCGGTGCCGTAGCCATCGCGTGGCCGTCGGCCGCTCGACCGTATGCGAGTTACACACAATGTGTGACGGACGACCCACGTGGCCGCACACGCACCTGGGCCACCGCCGCGATACCGATCCGCGCCACCGCCCGCCCCGTCGCCTTCGGTCTCCGCCGTCGCCGTCTCGCGCGCTCTCGTGGGGATCCAGATCGCCTAGCCGCCTCCGCGGCAGCTCTCGACCCCAGTACCAAAGTGCGGCGACGTCCATCCTAGGATGAGAGGCAGAACTAGACCGGCCGGTCATGGGACTGTGTGAGCATCTCCACCGGCACCCATTAAATTTTCTCCGGCACCTATCAAATTGTGTCCGCTCCTCTGGCAACAAAGGGGGAACCCCCGCCGCCACCGCCGTTTAGCAGCCCACCCTTGCTTCCCCGTGTCGCCGCCGCCGGAGGAGGGCACCAGCAAAAGGCCGCGTGCTCCCCGAGGATGGTGGCGGCGAGGCGTTTTCTCGTCTCCCACGCGGAGGCCCGGATGGCGGCGCGATTCGGTGGAGCGGAGATGGTGCAGCGTCGTGGGCAGGCGCGACGGCGCGGATACGGCGCTCGGAGCGGGACCACGGCGACGGTGCGGTGGATGAGGGTGTGTGCGTCTCGCCGTGGAGAAGTGGCGGCGGGTGTTGACCGGGCCCGATTTGGGCCTGGGGCGGGCTGCGAGGCGGATGCCCCGGCGCGGCGCAGAGGATGGAGATGGCGGCGGTTCCGGAGCGACAGCAGGGGTGGCGTCCTCGTGCCATACTTTGGCACCTGGTAGCGAGTAAGCGGGGCGGCGGCCCCGAAACCTGTCGAGCGCGGCTGGGTCGTCTCGACGTGAGGTGTTGCGGCTACCATGGTTGGCGGTGGAGGTTGGCGGTCGACCACATGCGGTCTCCCATCCTGCGCGCCAAATAGCTTCATGGGGGTTCGAGCTCGGGCGAAAACCTTGCACGAACTCCGGTCAGTGCCGACGATGCGGCGCCTTTGGGCGTCGTTCTCCTTCTTGTTTGCATCGTAGTGGAGTCTGACACCCGGCCCGACGAGAGCGGACTGATGATTTTTGAGTGAAAGCCTAAGCTCTGTCGGGAGCAGGCGACGGTGACGACGCGTCGCTTCGTTGTTAGAGGCGTCGTCTTGGAGTCATTGGCTTCCCGGTGCGACGGGTTCGCGACAGATGGGTAGGACGGCTCTGTGGTTAGGGGAGGTGGGTGTCGGGGTGGCGGCCTTAGGGGTGGCGGTACGCTGAGGCGGCGGCCTCGGGCTCCCACGCGGCGGTTGTCCTATGGGGCAGGGTAGTGTCCAAGTGCGGTTTTGGGTGGCGTCCTTGAGGCTGTGCGGGACAGCAGTTCGTTGACCCGACTGGTTTGACTTTGGGCTATGCGAAGTCTCGTCCTGGTTGCTACACCGGGGCGGCGGCCGAAGCAGGGGGTTTGGGCGGCGTCTTGGTGTTGTGCGACAGCAGGTTCGTCAACCCTGACTGGTTGACTTCGGGCAATGCGAACTTTGTCCTGGTTGCAACGCCGCGGTGGCGGCCCCGGAGCAGATGGTGTGTGTCTGTGGCGTTTGGTCGACTTGCGTCATGTGGACGGCGGGTCACCTCGCTTGTGCGGTTTGTTGGCCTGTTTTGCTCATAAACAGGGCATTGTACAGTTTGTATGGTTTTTGGACCCGGTTTCTCTTATAAACTGGGACATCTTTCTATCTTTCGGGCGGTGGAAACGACCACTTTGAGCTCAAAAAAAATTGTGTCCGCTTTGGTGTTACCAGACACTTGTCAGCCATTCACAGGTTGCCTCCCACACCGGCACCCCCAAACAGCCGGCCCATTTCACTTTGATCATTTTTGACAATTTGCAACAAAACAACAAAGATCCGGCGAACGCTTAAACGGAATTAACAAGCATACATTTTAAAACTAAAGAAATTAACAACCGACATTTAAGTTTAAACTAAACCCTAGATCTAGTAGCGCTTCCGCTACGGCATGAGGAAAAGGCCTTCCCAGCGCCGCCCTCATCGAGGAACTTGCATGGCTCAATGCTCGTTCGCCGACGCGATCCCCGTCTCGGAAGTGTCGGCGAGGGTGGCGACGGCTGCAACCTTGAGGAACCTGCATTCCTCTGGGTCGTCGCTCTTGGAGTGTGGTGGGGTTTGATCTAGCGGCGGCGGAAGGAAGCCTCGATGGCCGCCTGCTGCCTTCCACTGCGGCTCTGGCTAGTTGTCCTCTCCTCTTCATCATGCGCCCATTCTCCGGTACACGCGGTGCTGGGGCAGGTTCCTGTGCTGGAGGAGGAGCCGGTACTGGCGGTAAGGGAAGTTGCTCGTCATGTCGTCGAATACCTTCGCGTCGACTAAACCACTCTAGAGGAGGCGACGGCATGCCAGCAGGGAGGAAGAAAACACCGAGGCCTGCCTGGTACTCCGCCTCCACCTCTTGTGCCAGTGCGGCGACGAAATGGAGTAGAAGGGACCGCCCGATGCGCAAACGACATAGGTCCATCCACCTCTGCATGATGTAGTGTAGGCGCGCCAGCTCGCTGAGCCGCATCCCGACCGACACCTTGACGACGTTCCTCACCCACCCCTTGGGTAGCTGCGGCCGTCTGACACCGAGATGTTGTGGTAGAGGTGGTGCTGAGCATCCTCAACCGTCGTCCGTTGGAGTCACGGCTGACGACAGAGGAGATGCTGGCGCTCAGGGACGAGGTTTCTCCTCGCGCCGCATCTCGCGGTGCCACGCTTCGGCCATCTGCCACTCCTCGTGCAGGAGGCGACATTGGGCCAGATGCTGCGGCGATGCGCGATGCGCGGCGAACGCGAAGCTCGTGTTCCTCCGGCTCCTCGAGGCTGCCCACCATGCTGAGCGGTGGATCTGCTGGCGGCGAGACGGATTTGGGAGAGGGGGAAGGAGAGGCAGACTGTGTGGGGAGAGGAGAGGCGCGCGCAAGGCGTTTTAAAAGCCGTCCGGAGGAGCAGGGTTGGGTGGCGAACAATAACGCCGAGCACGGTTGTTTGGCACGCATTGACGCCGACGACGCGTGTTCAGCTGCTGCCTGGGGAAGCCCTGCGACGTCAACACGTGGACGGCGCAGCTCAACGCATCGTTTCGTTCTACGCCGCCAGGGGAACCATTCCACATTAAACGCCGCAATAACTTTGACCGGCGTTGTGTCTATGACAGTAGGCTCCGCGTTGTCGAAAGGCTTGTCCGGCACCCCGAGCAGGCCCCAAGTTTGGAGGCCCTCTCGGGGGTGCCGGATAGAATTTTGGTCAAGCTGGACACTTTTGTGTGTGTGGTGGGGGGGGGGGGGGGGAACATATTCATCGGCCTTCCTAGCGCTGCCATAGATTCTCGCGTACATGTTGCATTTTCCTCATGATTTGACTCAAACATAAACCATTTCAACGAGTAACACGACGAAAGAAGACGTGTATCGATCAGGCATTGGGCAAGAGAGAGATGAAAACTCAGAGAAAAAAGGTTAGAGGAGGCGAGGAGGAGCAAAACACGCACAGTGAGACGACGAGTACGCAACAGTGATTCGAGGCGTCAGATAGCAGTAGCACACGAGGGGCACAGAGGTGGTCCTGAAGGGGCGCATCCATCGCTGCCCTGCCTGGGGTCCATCCCGAGTCTGAATTTAGGCTGATGGATCATTTGTGGGCACTGGACGAACCTCCCCTTCAATGGGCTTTTTTTTGCCTGATTTGCAGGCAAAGCTTAGCTAGTTTGTTCCAGGACGCCGTGTTGCCATCAGCATTCAAGGCAAAATCTCCAAGCTGAATCTTGGGCAAAGACCTAACGGTGGTGGTAGGACACCCGTTCTTTCTCTTCGTCACCTACTGGACCAGGTAACGATAAATGGGCAGCACCAGATTAGCCAATCCCAAAGTTAATGCACAGGTAGAGCCGTGTCTTAAGAAAACTGAAAAATCTAACGAGTCGCGAGATTCTGTGCACAAGGCAGAGAAAGAACCAAGCACCCACTAATTGCAGATTAAGATACGGGAAGCTGTCTTCAACTCTTATTTTTATTTTGTCAAAGGATCAGAGATCCACAAGGTAGAGTACCACATGCAATTCATGTCTGTATCCTGTTTGTGTTCAAAACAAAGAGCTATATCACAAAGAAGTTTCTCTAAAATCCAGCATTCGGCCCCTCAGGATAGCCTCCGCTTTTCTGACTTCCTTCACTGGTCAATGACGAATACCTACATGAAGCAGGCACGTAAAATGGGGATTAGTAAAGCTAAGAAAATCAATGAATATCACCAGCAAAACAATTCAAGGATATTCATATGGTTCAGTGACTGAGGACATCCATATGATATTCAAAGACGACTCTATGTTTCTGCAGGTACTAACAGCAAATTCTTCTCACTAGGTGTTGGCTTGCATATCCAAACAGCTGGAAATAACTGAAGGGTAATGATTGCGACGGCTTGCATAGTGGTGACAACATAAGAGGATAGAAAAGTTTCATACACATCCAGGCCCTAGATCAGACCATCCTACTGTGAACATCTTAGATAGAAATTCGATATATCCCTCCACGATGGTTCAAGGCCCATTTGATTACGTTAGGTAGTGGAGAATAGAATATAAATAATGACAACAAGGTACAACCAGAATAGTCAGATTTGTACAAAACTATAAATCAAAACTACATTTCTGTTAGGGACCATGCATGTGATATTAGAAGAGCCATATTCCAAAGTTCCGTAAAATACAAAGAACAACATTCCATTTCAGAAATGGGTTAGCAAATGATGCCAAAGCTTAATAATGCTTGACAACAAGCCGCAAATAAAACCTGTTGGTAACTAAACAAACCACATGAGTACAAGCTGCAGCTACAACTATTAACCAACCTACTATCAAGCCAGGAGGCTGCACAGTACATAGGAAAAGTTTTGGTAAAATTCGGACTTGGTTCCTGTTAACCAATTGTTTAGGTTAACCTAACCTAAAAAAGAGCCCAATTGGCCGGATGGTTCCCAAAAACTGGTAGGTTCTTTAGTTCGATCCCCTTCTAACCAAAGGTTATCCCGTACCAGTCGTGGGAGCGCCTCCCGAGCTCAACCTCCGAGCTCCACGAGGTAAGACACCCCAGCGCCTCCCGAGCTCGACCTCCGAGTGCCGCCTGCACGGCTCCACCACCGCCAAAGAGCCCTGCTGCCTCTCTCCGCCTCCCCTCTGCGCTTCCTTCCCTCTCCCGGATGTCCCAATCCCATCTCCCAATCCCATCTCCTTCGCACTGATGGACCTTAGCGTGTGTGTTCGATGCCTTCAAACTGTTCAAGTTTGTTGCAATGTCCAGATCTGACAAAAAGCTGGATACACCTTCGCAGATGTGTATTCCAATTAATGATTTGTTTTTTTTCCTAACACATTCTAGGTACTGTATGTGTGTACTGGAAAATATTGGTACAGATCCAATGAAGCCGAATGCATTGTTGATTGAATCTCACAAATTTATCTATTCAGCCCGGATGCTTTGCCGATTGAATCTGACAAAGTACCACCATAATTGCATATTGACAATGTATGAAAATGCAGTGGCAAAAAGCATATGGAAAAAATTAGAAGTTACATCTTGTAAAATGAGAATCAAGAAATCAGCATGGTGGGTTGTTTCTGGGGAAAATTAACCGACGTTGTATTTTTTGGTAGTTCCAAGAAAAATCAATACATTTTTTTTGCAAGGGTGAGAACTGGAGAGTATAAAAATGTTAGTGCAAACAGAAGACGCGAAATTTTTAGAGAGCTCTCCAACTTGACATATGGAGAGTCAATTTTGATGCTTCGATTGTGACTTCTTTGGATAGGGTTACGATGGCCGGACAGCAAAACTTGGTTTTCGCGTCAGCTTTTTCATCAAAAATATTATTTCTCCGTTGCAACGCATGGGTATGTTTCCTAGTCTCTAGTCATGTAGTCATTTTATAGACTGAATTGTATGAAACGAAAACACCATGTGAAGAACAGCATCTTTTGGATGGTCAGTGATAAGGAAGAGCAGATAGTTGCATGTCCTTAATTAGTAGTGTTAGAACCTCCTTGTGAAGTGCTATTTTTAGACAAAACTTGTATGTGTGTATTTGAAGTTCAGTTGACCGGGACTTGATGCAATTTGTATAAGCACAAGACTGGCAACATCTTCAGTCATCTCCAGTGCTGCTTCCCAGCAGGTTAGTAGAGGCATGGCTTGGATCAGCAAAGTATAGCTGATCTGTATGTCGGTGGACTGTAGAAGTCGACCTGGGTTGTAGTGCTGGCCGGACATCAGAAGATGTAAAAGAGCAGGTTGCAAGTGTGTAGCAACACAACTCTGAATATATACTTTGATACACAGTTCAGGTTGTGTCATGAGAAGTTTGGAATTATTTATAGTCTTTTGTATTTAAGATTTGGTTCTTGGTTTTCGCTTGTTAGAGAAATCAATCTAGCTTAGC